>JALHLI010000008.1:2632500-3232500 GCA_023349425.1 Anthopleura sola
TAATATAATATAATATAATATAATATAATATAATATAATATAATATAATATAATATAATATAATATAATATAATATAATATAATATAATATAATATAATATAATATAATATAATATAATATAATATAATATAATATAATATAATATAATATAATATAATATAATATAATATAATATAATATAATATAATATAATATAATATAATATAATATAATATAATATAATATAATATAATATAATATAATATAATATAATATAATATAATATAATATAATATAATATAATATAATATAATATAATATAATATAATATAATATAATATAATATAATATAATATAATATAATATAATATAATATAATATAATATAATATAATATAATATAATATAACATTATATGCCGTAAGTTTGTCGCATAAGATATTTCGTTATATAATATAATATAATATAACAAAACATTATATGCCGTAAGTTTGTCGCATAAGATATTTCGTTATATAATATACTATAACGAAACATTATATGCCGTAAGTTTGTCGCATAAGATATTTCGTCATATAATATAATATAACAAAACATTATATGCCGTAAGTTTGTCGCATAAGATATTTCGTTATATAATATACTATAACAAAACATTATATGCCGTAAGTTTGTCGCATAAGATATTTCGTTATAGACCTGTGGTAAGGGGTTTGTTTGTTGTGTTGGACAAGAGGGGAGAGATAAGAGATGGATAGTGTGTTTACACAACCTAAGGTTTAAAAGGCACGAACGAGCTATCTTTGTCACTTGACAATAATGCATATATAGGGCTTTTCTACCTCGGGTACAACGTATACAACGTATACGTAATTCTGAGCGTTTTCGCACAACAAATAACACTATGAGGAATTGCTGAATAAACGTCCTCATTTCCGAAGCTAAGTATGTTAAACCTCAGATTACTTTTGCTTTATATTGATTGAATGGTATAAAATTTGATACCACTGCACTTACTTTCATTTAATGGAATTTGACACATATATTTCATGGTTCTACGTCTACAGTGTTCTGCTTTTAGTATCGTAGCCTCTGTCGCTGCCAGGCATCGTTTATTCAAAGTCATGATATTCTGTTCACTCAAATTTGTGATTGCAGAGAAAGATGGTCTATTAGTAACCGGTGATCCATTATCCCATTTAAAGTTCCCTATTCCTGTATCATACTTGATACCGACCCAATACATCTTATCACCGTGAACTTCTTCCTTGCGAAAAGCGTTTTGTATAGTTCTAAGATTCGATGGACTCGATGGACGTGCTAAACAGCCGCCCTGGCTTCGACATTCAGCTGCACTGTCATCCCAATTGTGATGCACCATAAAAAAAGGTTTGTATACGTATATAGCACTCTGATCACTGCAGTAGTCAGTCCCTTGTGAACCTATACGAGCATAGAATATGACTTATAGTTAATATAATCTTAATTATAGTACGCACGACAAAATTACTCGATTCTGATTGGTCTAGAGGAGTACAATTAGAGCGTTAATTGGTACTCCGCAATTAGAGCGTTAATTGGTACTCCGCGGGAGTACCAATTAGGTCGCTATGGAAACACGGCCAAAAGCGGCAAATTTCCCCAGTGAAATGAGTGAAATTCCCAAAAAAATCAGTGTTTTATAGATTAAAATACAAAAAATTCAGAAAACTGTTTAATACACACATAGGAAGGCCTCAAATTATGATAACTAGACAAATTCAAGACCTAATAAATCATGTTTTGTAGTAGATAGTCGTTTTTTCTTTCTAGTTTTCGCCAAACAATTTGAGTTGGAGTTTTGAATGTTCTCGTTTTACTACCTGTTGTCTTCTGTGGTCTTCTCGAAAAATATATTCAACACCACATCTACAATAATTGTACAATATGTAGAAAACAGCTAACAATAGTTTTAAAGCAAATTTCTTTCCGTTTAGCGAAAAAACACAGCGAGTAGAGGCTCGTTTTTTGTTTTGAAAATAGTTAAGATCAAATCTTACCGGCAAACTGTCGAGTAGTTGTAGAGAGACGAATTCAGCTATTTATCACAAGTTAATTGATCCTAAGTTGTCAATCCAGTCTTGAAATAATAAAATCTTCAGATAATTCACCATTCAAAGAAAATAGCAGCGAAATTCTTCAAGCTACAGGAGGGAATAATATCCAAAACTACCGTGCACTGTCAGTTGGTTCTAATATCTCTAAAATTCTGTCAAAGATAGTTATCACACGACTGAAGGAAAGTTACGAGAAAAATATTTCAAAAGCGCAGTTTGGTTTCAGAAGTGACAGATCTACAACTGACGGAGTATTTATGCTTAGTCAGGTATTGAAAAATACACATGGTCGTATAGTCGCACTATACATTGATCTAACAGCTGCATTTGATAAAGTTCCTAGACACATTTTGTATGAAGTCCTGGTAGCTAGAACTGGTTGTAAGAAGTTAATTGATATCCTGTGGTTACTGTACGATGGAACACGTGGTAAAATATGTGGAGACAAAACTGACTTTCCCATTGAAGCAGGAACTAGACAAGGTGGTGTGGAAAGTCCTCCCGTGTTCAATTGGTTCTTTGATTGGGTACTAAAGATAGCTGCTCGTGAAATTGATCAACGTTTTCCAGATGGTTGGGGAATATCATGTAGATATACAATTGCAAACGCATGTCATCAACGTAGCACCGGACGTTTGAATGGAACTGAAATAATTAAATGGCTTCTATATGCTGATGATGCTGTAGTTCTATCTAAAGATCTCACTGAACTACAGGAAATCCTAGAAATCATTCACAAGACATGTTTAAGGTATGGTCTGGAAATAAGTTTTAAGAAAACAAAGACACAAGTATTTAACGATACAGAACTTATGAATGAAAGGAGTATTCTGAAAATTGCTGGGAACGAAATTGAAAATGTGAAAGAATTTAAGTACCTCGGTCATATGTTTTATAGTGACATGAAGGAATCGTTTGTTGATAATAGAATGCTTAGTGCAAGTGGGAAATTTCATGAGCTAAAGAACGTATTGACGGACGACATGCAAAGTGTCAATGAAAACCCGTAGAAAATTGCTTGAATCCTGTATTAGATCAAGACTTACTTACTGTACAGAGGGTCAGCTACCCAAAGAAAATGAAATGAAAAAGTTAGAATCATGCTGGTACGGTTTCCTGAGAAGAATGGTAAGGAAAGGATGGGAAAGGAAAATGAACAGCGAAGGAGAAGAAACCTATGCACTTAAATACAGAAATACGGATCTGGAGAGAATTGTTGGAACCTCATCAATACGAGATTTCATATACATAAGATATTTGAAGTATATCGCACACATATGCAGAAGAGCGAACTCACACTTGACGAAACAACTACTATTCATAAATCCATCAGCCAAATTTGTAAGAGATCCTTGGATCAAGATTGAGAAACTTTTAAATGTTGATAAAGAACAAGCTAAAAGATCTACACAAGACAGAAAAGCCTTCAATGGACTACTACAACAGAATTTTGTTTCTCTGTAGTAATATGTCCCCACTGATTAACTAATCGTTTTATAGTGGAATAAAACTGATACTGATACTGATACATGGTCTGATCACTGGCGACTCGTTCACGGCAAGCTGTACTTCAAAACTTTTAACTTGAACGACATATTTGGCGCTTTTATCCCTTTTGATGTTGTCCAGCTAACTTGTTTTCAAAGAAAGTATTTTTGAAATTGTGTTTTAGCAGTTATTAGCAAATGCTAAGAGGAAAAAAACTTAAATTAGCGAACTGTAAACTCTCTACTTTGGCTTAGTTTTCACACAGTACGTTTTCAAAGAAAAGTCGCTTCTTGATTCGCTGTTTAGCTGTCAATACTGTCATTCAATAGTTGTAAACATGCATTAAAATGGCTTTTTACTTGAGATGTAAAATTATTTTCTAGTATTTTGTAGTTCAAATCATACATAAAATACTAATCTAAAAAGGTTTTACAGCAACGTTAACACTTTCTATGCTGTTCTTGACTTAGCGTTCTTGGAGAAGAGTCGGTTATAGCAAAGGCAATGAAGATGAATGAATGCCTTCGCTTCGCATGTTTTATAAAATTTTGTCGAGTGAACTATAAATAAAAAATCGCACGACCTTCTCGTACAATTTGGAATTAATAGGCACTCGTAATGTTTTGAAAGTTCTTTAATTGCACTCGCCTAAAGGCTCGTGCAATTACAAGAACTTTCAAAACATTACTCGTACCTATTAATTTCCAAATTGTACTCGAGGTCGTGCGATTTCCTATACTAATAGTAATAGCCAATATGCTCAACGGCTCGAATTTCTAGAACAAGCACTCTAGGAAACGTAGTCCTTGCACTTCAGTTTTTGGTTCCTCTAAAAATTCATCTGACCGAATTCTTCCTTCAACATTTTCTATGGAAATGTAAGTATTTCAACAGATGAAAATGACAGAGGTTTTACGAGACAAATCAAAACAAAACAAAAAATAAAAAATAAAATAGAATAAGATAAAATAACAGATTAAAATAAAATAAAAATTGATAATAATACGAAAATAAAATAATTCCAACCAAAACGACATTGCCAAGATCAATGGCGGGAATACCAGTTTTTCAAAAAATAATTCCTTTTTCAAAACTAACTTCCTTTATTTTTTTTCAGTATTTCTCAACACTTTCTTTTCTAGATCCTTTATTTCCAGTTTTCTTTGTTTTTAGTTTCCTGGGTATTTTCTTTTCCGTAAATTTGAATTGAAGGACTCAATAATATTTGTATGAATGGATCGACAATCAGTCGACGAATCAGTTGGAGGGAAAATTTTTACTAACAATTGCGTGGCTATGGCTAGTCTTCTGCACAAGTGATGCTTATTCTTAAGAAGCTTCAGTGAAGTGTTGTAAACAGCTACTGAGACAGGAAGGCATCTGACAAGGCTGAAAAGGCTGATTATGTCTTTATTGCCTGACGTCATCAGTGTTCATATTTTTGTTTCTCTTTTGATATATTTAGAATTAAGTAGTATAGAAAAGAAAAAATATAAGAACGAATGGAGGAAAGAAAAAGGAAAGAAAGAAAGAAGGAAGTAAGCAAAGAAGGAACGAGAGAGAGACGGAGGGAAGAAAAAGAAGAAGAAAAAGAGAAGAAGAAGAAGAAGAAGAAGAAGAAGAAAAAGAAGAGAACGAATTCGAAGAAAGGAAAAAAATATTAATAAAGAACCTTTTCTAATTTATATTGCCGTATTGCCTGAGGCAAAACAAATAAGATATGATCAACAACAGAAATGACACAAACACAGTTTAAGATTGAACAGATTGAACATCAGACACGAAAACCTTCGCAAGGTGAACTGATTAACTCATCCTGTGTTCATAGAAATAAACTTCATTTCTCTGTAACTCAGGCTAGATAGCTATTGATTTCAAATAATTAGGATATTTTACTCAAGGACCAAAGATCCTGTTTAGACAAATTGAAGACAGAATTAAGAGACTTTATGTCGTTGCCATAGGAGACGAGAAAATAGTGTCTTTCCCACACCAGATGAATTTCGTATTAACTGCTCTATTCCCTATGAATAATGACAGCGTGTATTCTCTTTATAGCCTAGGGGATCATACTGTGCTGTTTGACATTCATTTTAAAACAAATTAATTGGAAACTTCTAGATTGATGAATTTCATACAAATAGACAAAATAACTTTTTAAAAAAAAAATTTGTAAAAGAATTAATTAAAGTTAAACAAGAGAAAAAAAGGGGAACAGGAAAGAAGAAATAAAGGAAAAAATAAAGATGAAGCCGTGAAGAAGAAGAACAAGAAGAAGAACGAGAAGAACGAGAAGAAAACAAGAAGAAGAACAAGAAGAAGAACAAGAAGAAGAACAAGAAGAAGAAGAAGAACAAGAACAAGAAGAAGATTTGCAGCCGTCTGGATTTCGTGCGCCAAAGAAAAGACGAAGAAAGAAACGAAATATCAAATGATCGCTTTGCCAGAGTGAGTTTCTGGATTTTCGGAACATTTATCACTCAGTTAATAAGAATTGAACAGACCCCAAGGTTCCCAACCTTTGTTTAACCTTCATTTATCAATTGCTGCTTTTTTTTGTGAGTAATAAGTCATGTTAGTTAGACTAATAATTCATGATCACTGGCATAGTGATTGTTGCCCTCAGTTGTCATCACCTACACGGACGGTTCAGAAAAGTGTCTTATCTTTCATCGTGTGGCTAAGATGAACTGAAGATGTTTGTCAAGAAGACAAAGAAACGATGTTGAAATTTTGAGAACAATCGAGATATTTCTGTCTCTAAGACTATAACTATTCTGACTGAGCTGGTTCAAGTGCTTTGGGGCATCGAAGTGTGGTGATGTGTTGTGACTTAGAATACTGCAAGTTTCCGCAGGATAATGTTGCTCAACAGAACCAAGGTCCAGTTTCCGCCAAGCATCAAAGTCTAAACTAGAGCTGAGCTAAGATTTCCTAATACGAAATAAATCAACTTATACAAATAGCCAAAATTATGAGACTTTACTTACTTCGTAGCAAGGTTATGAGTGCCAAAATTACGAGCAGCATTCCTAGTGTTGTCATCAGTAGCTCAGGACAGTAGCATTCGTATGAATACACCACAAACAGCCTACTAACTATTATAGTTCCGAGAATGAAACTTATGCTTGTATCCTGACGTAAGAGAGTTAAACTGAGCGTATTAACACAACATCACATCCTAGTTTAATTTTTTTGACCAATTATGTTTCGACGTTTTACGTGACGTCACATAGTTTCTCGGCTTAACTTGTGCCATTATAAGGGTCTTTTATGTATTATCCTTTGTTTGAGCGACAGCTGTGCCATCGCTTCGCTTTCATGCTATTTCCCTTATTATTTTTTGAGTGACATTTGCATGGGGAATGTTTACACTGTTAAGAAAAGTTCCATCTATAGTAATGAACAATTGTGACACAAAATTACACGAAATAATAAGATTCTTTTTAAATAAATAATATACTTTTTAATTTCTTGGTGATATCGGAAGACTTTGAAACAGCTGAATGATTTTAAAAAAACAAGTTCGATACTTATTTTAGATTCAGTTTCGCCTCAGCTATCCCTGATCGTGCCATCTTTCTACAACTTCTAGCTCATGTGCCAAAACTTTAGAAAAGTCTTTGGTGTATATATTGCAGCGTATTGATTGAGATTTTCTCAATTCAAATGTATTAAGAATAGTGCGAAAATCACAGGAGTTATTTTCCTGTTTAGCTGCATGACTTTTGTGCTAATTTACATACTAATGAATCTGTAAAACTGTTTACAATTAACTAACTAATATTTTCCTGTTTTGCAGGATGTCGAGAAAACGTGGAATGGAATAAAGGAAAACAGAGCTATGAGTAAAGTAAAATCCGGATATGAATGATAGAGAAAATAGCTGAATAAAATGCTTTGGGATTGTCATTTTGGATCAGTATTTCAATAGGATATTTGGATGTCGAGAAAATAAGGAATGGAATAAAGGAAAAAAATAGAGCCAGGAGTAAAGAAAACTCTTAATATGAATGATAGAGAAAATAACTAAATAAAATGCTCTGGGATTGTCATTTTGGATCAGTATCTCAGTAGGATATTTGGCTGCGAGAAAACAAGGAATCGAATAAAAAAAAAAAAAAAAATAGAGCCAGGAGTAAAGTAGTTTGGATGGAAATAAAGTAAAAATTTATTAAAATAAATTTTGATCAACACATGCAGGACTGTGTTTGAACTTAAATGGATTCTCAGCTTGTTGTCTGCAAGTGCATATTTTAAGGCAACGAAAGTGCTTTTTTTCCCAACTTGTTCAATTATAATTTTCTACAAAAAGGATGAATATCCGGAACAGACATTTGTCCCTGGTTCTCGTAGTTGATGTTTACTCGGCTTCATAAATAAGTTATGTGATTTTAATTAAAAGACTTGTTTTTTGAACTGTTAAATGCTGAACTGTGGTTAGAATCGTCACAAGGAATTATAACGAGAGTCTTCTAGAAGCTAAAACGTGATTAAACTATTTGCCTACTAGCTGGGAGCTTTTGTTTACTTCAATCTATCTTAAATCTTAAATTCCAATTAGTTCATATCTGATGCTATAAGTCTCTACACCTAATGATGTAGCGTTTTGATATGTATTTGTGGGCAGGATGAATCCGAATTAATATTCATTGAGAGTGAATTACGCAGTGCCGATTGAAGAAATGATGTTGACACACGCAAATAAAACTTGTATATTTTAAAGTTTAGCTCATCTGCTCAGATATATATGTTAATATATGTAGACAAAAGAAGTTTTCATTGAAATCGATAGCATTTGTTTGATCTAAAAAAAAAAAAGAAAAGAAAGGAGGAAAAATTTAAAGAAAGAAAAAGAAAGAATGGAAGAAAGAAAGAGACAGACAGACAGACAGACAGACAGACAGACAGACAGACAGACAGACAGACAGACAGACAGACAGACAGACAGACAGACAGACAGACAGACAGACAGACAGACAGACAGACAGACAGACAGACAGACAGACAGACAGACAGACAGACAGACAGACAGAGACGGAGGGAAGAAAAAGAAGAAGAAAAAGAAGAGAACGAAGAAAGAAAGAAAGAAAAGAAAAAGAAATAAAGAAAAATAACAAAAAGGTATAATTTTCTTTGCTGGCGTACATTGTACCACGTAAAGTTCAGTCAAGCATTCACACAATAAAAAAGATGAACGGAATTTCCCGCCGCAACAATACATTAATCTACGACTGAAATAAAGAGAAAGAAAATCGACTTTTGCATTGGATGCCATCATGGCTTTTGTCATGATAATTCTGCATATATGTTAATGTCCATATCCACTACTGTTCCAGGTACACCAAGAGAAACTCTGCCAGGTAGGTTACGTTACGTTCTTTGGCTATCTTTCTCCAAAGACTCAAATATTCTCAAATATTTACAAACTGTCATATCTAAGTAAAATATTCTTCAACCCTTGTAAACGTATAATATGTTTCTTGGCCAAAAACGTCAAGATTAGTGGGTTGTTGTTCTCAAACATTTACAATTTCATGTCGAACTGTTCGAACTGTTATTCTATAAAGTCTAAAGTGTTTCTTCGCCAAAAACTTCAAAAAATGTTAGGGCTTTTGGGTTCGGTTCTAGATCTGTCAGACAAAATATAATTTCTAACCTCAGACCATTGTAAATTGAACATAATTCCAATCACGAATAACTGAATAAGCTTCTACCGTAATACTTGAAGCAGAAATATGAGTTCAAATGCAAGCGTTTTTAGAACTTGTTGATTTGTAATGAAAACTTGTTTTAGTGACTTGGATAGTGGATATTGAGACTTGTATACCTTATTTTTAATTAATAGGAACTTTTTGACAATTTGATTTGCTGTGTGTCTGTTTTTCATCAGTGGGAACTTTAGAGGATCACCGGTTCTATACATCACGAAATATCTTTCCACGTCCTTTGGGTAAACTATATTATATTAATCCACAGTGTGGGCACTTGAACCGTGAATCGTCCAATCAGAAGCCAGATTCATAACCAGGCTCCAACATTATGCTTAGGTTAGCTAACTAACTGCCAGAGCCTTGTTATGAATTTAATAATAATATTAATAATATTTATTGCACAAATAATTAAAAGAATATGCTTAGAGAGGTCTTGGTCCTTTGGTTTCCGAATGGATGATTAAAAAATATTTAAAAAACTTGAAGTGTTCACGGTTCGAGTGCCCACCGCTGTAAAATATCTCTTAGAAATTAGATTTTGTTTTTACTCGATGACCTACTTTATTTCGATTTTTTTTTAAATTTAAATCTGTGCCATGTTGGAGTATTATTTGGTAGCACCACTAATGTTGCTGTCGCATCTTTCTCTCGATCTCCTTTTTAGGATGGATCTCCTTTTTTATCAAGGGAAGGAAAGAGTCTCTAATTCATAACAACCAAGGTTTGTGCTGAGCCATTGCCTCGATATACGCGAAAGCGAGGGCATGATCGGCTAACAGTCAGCGACAGCCTCACTTTGATGCAAAAGGTTGGTTTCAGGTAAGTGTAACGTTTCCTTATAATCTCCTACCCTTTTCTACTCTAGATACATACTACATAGCATACATACCTCACTGACTTCTTGTAGAGTTTCGTTTCAATCGTTGCTCACTTACCTTACTTCATATCCACTAATGTCTTGCATAGTCTTTGTGGTCTGTTTTTAAGGGTTCTAGTGGGCGAGACTGTTTCTAACAGTTTTGATGTATGAACTAGTCCAATACATTATAATAGAAAACATCTAATTCACCACGTTCATTGGTCAAACACAAAGTAGTTAAATACAAAGCATTCAATCGAGGTGGTATAAAGTTCAAGTTTGTCTCTGCAGCTTTGAGAATCGCTTGAAATGATAATTTAATGCTTAGCATGAGATTTAGGTCAAGTTTATTTTGTTGTCTTGCTTTAAAAGAATATTATTTAATATTTTTTTTAAACCGATCGATTTAGTCTCAATTTAGCAGTGAAATGGGTTTCCCTATGTGCCAACCAAAAACACATGGCACACCAGCCAATCACAATGCCTATTTTGGGAAACCAATTTAGAACCTCGACAAAGGTCTGCTGTATATCTGATTAATATAGCTTTACTTTTATGGCTGGTTTGCCATTATTCCCATGAGAATGGTATAACAAAAGACATGGCTAACATGTTGGATGATGTAACAAAAGACATGGTCACCATTTCTTGTAATGTTTTGGGACTTTATGAATTTAAGAATGTTATATGCATATATAATATCTTTAACACTTACGTCGAATGTATGCTTGACAAAGAGGAACAAGTTGTGTACCAGTATAACCGCATAACTTAGAAAGCAACGAGCCAGTTTTGGTCATGTAGAAACAATCTCCTCCCGATGTTTGAGCTTCAAGTAACAACTCTTTTATATTTTTCCATTTTAGATATCGTATCATTTTATCATTTAGTTTTTGTCCATTTATCCATGTGATCGAAGAAGCGTTATTACTTTTCAATCCTATCACGAATAATGAAGCAGTGGTATTTTTATTGATGCTTTTAATAGCGTTTAATGCAGATCTTGCTTCTCTGGGTGTGAGGAATACTGCAAGACTGGCGTTTATTTTTAAGCATTGTCTATTAGCCTGGCTCCATGAATAAACGTTACCTCCTTCAACAAGCGGGTTAAAATGCTTGCCTGAGTTCTTTACTTGAACGGCACCTGGAAGATAATAATTTACAATGATTAGTTCGGTTTCAGTTGGGCATTGCTTTTTTTATTTATCTGATATATGGTTGGTTATCAAATATTGTACTACATGAGTATTTAGTTTTTATAATGTTTGTTATCTTAAAGTTAGAGTAATCTAAGCTGTTGTCGTAGTTGTTGTTCTAGATGCTGTAGTTATTATTTTTATTATTTATTTATTCATAATCCAATATAATTGATACTTCAACCCTAGTTTTTTAAATGTTTTTTCTTAACCAAGCTTTCGACTTTCACGGTCATCTTCAGGGTTACAGTTGAATAAACTCGCAAACAACAAACAACTATTTGATTTATTTATTTATTATTATTATTATTATTATTAATTTTATTATTAATTTTATTATCTATTTATTTTTGTTGATGTTGTTGTTGCTGTTGTTGTTGCTGTTGTTATTGTTGCTGCTGTTGTTGCTGCTGTTGCTGTCAGTGTTGTTGTTGCTGTTGTCATGGTCATTAGACATCGGTTACAAGGTAAACAAGATCAATATCAGTCGAAAAAAACATAGTTTTTTCACGAATTAGAAACAACAAGACAAGAAAACATTGTTGCATGCAGCATATTAGCATGTGTTTTGGACTTGGCTTGTCCGTATTTCAATCCCATAATGCATCATCGTGACGTCATCTGTGGAAAGCGCTATTGGAAAACATTATTCAACGATCGAAAAACTTACCCAAGAACAACGTAAACAGGAGAAATGTCAAAAGCAACAGTAGTTTGATGAAGTCCATCTTGAGTTATTCTTTGTACCTTGTCTGATGAAGCACAAGAAAATAGATTAGAGATGATTAAAAGATGACAAAAATTAAATATATATATATATATATTAATTTTATATAGACCTGGATAATGAAACTGCAGTTGCTGCAATTAGTTTTTTTTTTGTACAGTACATGTTTCTAGTGCTATTTTCTCGTAGATTTTTTACACTTTTACGACCATCATTTACTATGATTTTTTTGCGGTTTGTTTTACTAAGACATTAATACCAATTAGTATTTAGTATCTATTTTTACGATGGCCTTTTCATTTATATTTATATATTAGACATTATTACATATTATTAGAACTTACATGTTAGTTATTAGATCTAAGATCTAACTGAGATATTAAGATATTTTGATGATGATCATGATGATGACGAAAAGAAGGAGAAGAAGAAGATCAGTAAAAATCAAGGTCATCATTTTTTGCTACTAAAGCTGGCCTTCAAGGAAACCAACGATGCACTAAAATGATTATACATCTTTTCTCCTCTTAACCGGTTATAGCAGATGTTACAGTTCGATTCATTATTTCCTACAAACAATTGCTGTAAGTCGTGGCATTTGGATCAGTTTTTCTACATTTACTTGTAACTATTGACACAAAAGCCTAGACTTGAAGCAATTGAATTACAGCGCGACGCGCAAGGGTATGACCATATTTAATGTATTCGCATACTTCTATGCACGGTTTTTTGTACGTTAAACCGACATATTTCAACGAAAATCTGGCTGGTTTCACCAAAATAAGGCATGTTAGAGGTCGTTTGGCAGCAAAATGCCTTATTTGGTAAAACCAGCCAGAATCTCGTTGAAATGTGTCGGTTTAACGTACAAAAGCCCGTGCATAGAAGTATGCGAATACATTAAATGTGGTCATACTTTTGCGCGGCGCGCTGTAAGGCAATAGAGTGGAACTCTGAAATTTAACTCTATTGAATTTAGACAGATTCGGATAAGTTCAAAAATGCAAGTGGAGGAACGAGATAACGTCCCTGCCTGTATGAAAAGCACACTAAAATATATATTAAAAATAAAAAATAAAAAAAATAGGACGAACCGTAAGAAGAAAAAATGGCGACTGAAGACGAAAACGAAGAAGGTGAAAATATAGTATCTTATTTTGAACTGTGGAGTAAAATTATTACTAAAATAGGTCCAGGAGATAAGAATTGTTTTTCTAATACATGTATTATCTTAAATAAGCATAAAAACTGTATAAACGTACAAGCTTGCTTCTATAACATCACCTCTCCAACGCAGTATTCAGTTTCCTTGTGTGATCTCTGACTCTATGGCCTGGGTCAACGAGAGAGTTGGATAAGCTTCTTGGTAAAGAATCTCACAAAACTAATGAGAGACCAAGACTAGCACGTTTCTATGTTGGCTGGCTTATTGGTCTTAGCTGTTTGTCTTATTGTACAAATATTGGATTTATTAACACGAATTCTAACCCAAGGAAATTTGTATTTCTCTATGAACATCCGGAACAAAACAAACGCATTTTGAACTTTCGAGTTTTTCGATCTCAGAAATTTTAATTTTTGCCAGAAAAAACTAGTTAGAGATAAAAAAAAATGTAGTCCTTACTACAAAAGACACTTAAAGTTACTTTGAGTAAAGTTTAATTAAATTTGGAATGTTTTTGTGACGTGTGTGACATTATTGCCATCAGAAACTGTACTTATTGTAAAAAAAAAATGTATTTTATTTGTCAACTATTTTTCATGTTTATTTACTTGCTATGTGTGGAATAAACTCTTTGATTCCTCGTTGGAAATATATTATAATATCGGTATTGTTATCGAGGAAAGAATGAAAAAAATATTAGTATAGGGTTGTGAGAAATTGAAATGGTTTTTGCGGAGCTAGGATATCAAAATATTCATATTGCTATCGCTGGGATATGAGTTATAACTCTTAGAATATCTTTTTACCATGCAAAGAGTTAAATTTACTAAAATGTAAGATATGTGAAGGTAAAAAGAAAGGTTAAAATAATACATAGTACAAATTCAATAAGATAAGATGAGATAAAAATAAGATAAAAAATTAGAATTAGAAATTAAATCAATTAGAAATAAAGACTAAAACAAAATAGAAGATATAATAAAAACAAAATTACAAAAATAAGATAGAAAATAAAGATAAATTGAACTGAATAGAAAAGCCGAAAAAGATTTAAAAAAATATGCGATAAAATGGAACGAAATGATATAAAATACACCTAATTGCAAGAACGTTGTTATATAAAAATAAATAATAAAAAATAGGAATAATTATTTTTGCAAAATAGAAGTAATTATTTCACTGTTTTGAAAGTATAGACTGATATTTTTGAGATAATCCTTTTGGTATATTACTAAGCAGTTATTCTCATTAATCTAAGGGGGGGGGGGAGGGGGGCTTTAGAATCCTAATAAATAAAAATATTTCTAATTAATTCCTTTTTGTCATTTTGTGTTTTTTATTATTATTTTTGTATGCCAACGTTCTTGCAATTAGGTGTATGATGAAAAATGGAAAAAAATAAAATACAATACTGAAAAATAAATATGATATATAGATATATATTTTGATAAAGGTCTATGAACTAACATCCAAGGAACCTCTCCGATCCCTCGATCTTGCTTCATTAACAATCTCGAAAAAATGTCCATGTTTAATATAGCAAAGATCTTAATTAAGAACGTTTTTTTTCCCAACCATTACATAAACTTTATTAAGAAACATATACCTTTCGTGAATCGTCATTGCAATTGTGCTATATCACTATGATGTCATGTCAAAAATCTATTGTTTTAAAGCTAATTAACATCACGGTCGCCAGAGGTAAAATAGTAGCCACACGAATAAAACGAGCCGATTAAAATTTGGTTTATGAGATGGTGGAAAGTGAGAACAGCTAAATATTGCACCAAATATCCTGAAGGAAAAGATAATTTATCCTAAGTTTCTCAGTAAACAAGCCGTGACGGAAAATGAAATAGGGCAATTAAAGAAGGCCATCCGTGAGGTTTACGATTAATGGACTGTATAAATACGCCTGAAGCAAACTGACTGGGTCAATATGTGTGTTATTTGATTTGTAGTTTCTGGTATGTGACGGAAGGTACGTCAGGTTTGAAGGCGGTAATCATTGGAAAGATAAATATAAAGAATAATGAGATTAAATTAATGATAAGAAATGAAAAAATGAGAATAAAACGAGAACGAGAATGAGAATAAGAATGGGAATAGAATTGGTAATAAGAATAGGAATGGAAAATAAAAATGAAAATAAGATGAATGAGAATGAGAATCGAAATGTGATAGGTAATTTTGGAAAATAGGAATAGGAATGAAAATGGGATGAACGTGAAAAAAGGATAGGAATCAAAATGAAATAAGAGCGAGAATGAAAATGAGAAAGATGAGAATAAAGGGATGAAATATTCATGATGATGATGATGATGATAATTACTACTTTTATTATTATTATCATTATTATTATTATTATCATCATCATCATCATTATATTATTATTATTATTATCATTATTATTATTATCATCATCATCATCATCATCATCATTATCATTATTATTATCATTATTATTATTATCATTATTATTATCATCATCATCATTATTATTATCATTATTATTAATTTTATTATTATTAAAAGTTTTATTATTATTTTATGATAAAGATAATATAATAAAAAGATAAAAAAATCTGATTCAAGGTTTTTTTAAATTAAAATTAAAATTTCCAAGTAAACAATACGAATTTGTTTATTTTTTGGTGGATTTTTCTTAGAATCATTTCAGCTCTACATCAGTAAAGTAATGAACGCTGAACACAATATCAGCATGAATTTTGATTTTATTATTCAATTCAAAGCTATAGATAAACTTTATCATTCTTTCTAAGACCTCTCAATGATTTCTTCTTCTTGTTGTTGTTGTCAATATTCGATTTTTTATGAAATGAATCCTCCTATAACTATAAAAATAAATTCAGTCGAGGCACTCGGCACGTTTCTTTCTATAAACTCTTCGCTTGACAAGCACATAATAAGCGATTGGTATTTTAAAAATCTTGAACGTTGACGTCAAGTAATTCTTTCCAAGTTTGTTATTTTGATTCAAATGTCACGACCACTTAGCAAAGAATGAATATATATCAAATGCTGAATAAATAGATGCTAAAGAAATAATTTGAAGCTTGATAATTAGATCAAAGCAAATGATTTGTAATCAAACCGAGTAAACTGATAAATCAAAATTCTAACTTCTAAACATTAACATGATTTGTTTGACTATTTCCGTGCATCATTGATTCCTCGACATCCCCGTTACTAACTGAAATACGGCCGATGAAGAAAAAAAAAACACATATCGTTTGTTTTTTTATTGACATTTACGTTCAATTTTCGTATATTTTGAATTGTCATATCTTGAATTTCTAGTGTGCAAATCAAACCAGACCGGGTCAAATGCTATGAATTTAAAAGTAGGGTTTATTTTGATATACATGAAATGTTAAGAATTAGCATTCGTATGACGTAGACTTTATATCCAAAAAAAAATCATCAAGCTTTCCTAAACTTTTATCTTATCTTATTTTGTCATAAAATATGAATAGGTTACTTCAATAGTCGCCTTAATATGTTATCATTGTTGTTCTTTTGCTGCAGTTAAGCTTGCTCGTTTTTCTTCGTTCCGAGTGAAACTCACGCTACGAAGGATCTTCATTTATGAGATGACCACAAACGATACTATCGTTTCAAAACACATTCAGACAAGTAGATAATCCGTTTATATATCACTTCAATTAAACATTTATAAATGACAACATCTTGGATAACGGATTTATGTGGTACAAACCTGATTTCAACAGCCTAGTGGATGCAATTCATCATCTTCGTTAGAGTTTTGAAGTAGAATCGTCTAGAAAAACAACCAATATTCTGGTTTCGCTTGGATTAATTCTTGTCAAAAACAGACTTGAAATAAAGGTTTGTTGTGACACGCTGACTAAGTCGGTACGTGTATGTTCTATTTATAGCTTTAGTCTCAACCCTAGTGTCTTTCTTCTTTGTGCGTGGCCTCGAGGCTAAGAAACGAGTCAGCGGTTGTGTTAAAACCGTGGGCTCAACTCCTTGGTTTACAAAATGCAGAAAAACAGTTTGTCGACTGCTTCTGTACGTGTGTGTTCTATTTATAGCTTTAGTCTCAGCACCAGTGCCTCTCCTCTTTATGTGTGGCCTCGAGGCTGAGAAACGAGACAGCGGTTGTGTTAAAACCGTGGGCTCAACTCCTTGGTTTACAAAATGCAGAAAAACAGTTTGTCGACTGCTTCTGTACGTGTGTGTTCTATTTATAGCTTTAGTCTCAGCACCAGTGCCTCTCCTCTTTATGTGTGGCCTCGAGGCTGAGAAACGAGACAGCGGTTGTGTTAAAACCGTGGGCTCAACTCCTTGGTTTACAAAATGCAGAAAAACAGTTTGTCGACTGCTTCTGTACGTGTGTGTTCTATTTATAGCTTTAGTCTCAGCACCAGTGCCTCTCCTCTTTATGTGTGGCCTCGAGGCTGAGAAACGAGACAGCGGTTGTGTTAAAACCGTGGGCTTATAAAAATGAATGAAGTAAGTGTGCTATTTATAGTTCCAGTTTCGAATCCAGTGCCTCTCCTCTTTATGCATAGTCTCCGATGTCAAAGCTGAGAAACGAGTCAGCGGTTGTATTAAACACGTTCGGGCTCAGCTCCTTGGCATAAAAATGCATGAAATAATTTCTCGAATGAGTCAGTACGTATAGTGTGTACTATTTATAGCTCCAATTCACTCGACTTCAGTTCCTTTTCCCGATTCAGAGCTAAGTAAAGAGTCAGTGGTTGTGGGCAAAGTCGCGGGCTCACCCTTTTGTTATACGAAAGGTGTGCTTACTTTTAAAATAGAACTAGCTCGGCGATTTACAATGTTTACATTTTATTCCCTCGAGTGTAAAGACAATATTTGCGACCGGATGATATGTAGAAGTCTATCTATGTCAGCGTTATTTCTTTTACAATACATAACTATGTTGTTTTTACCTAGGGCCTAACGTTTCCCTATCTAAATAAAATAATTTTATAGACCCCTTGCACGCAACGAGCAGCTCAATGAGAACTGGAAACCTATTGTCAATTTTTACTCCAAATTTTGCTTCATTCCGAAATGCTGCAAGGGATCTATTTAATGATCAGCCTCAAAGATTGTTTCAGGGTTCGATCTGTGAGTTAGCCATGTCCTGACTTAGATCAGCCCAGAGGTACGTTGTTTCAGGGTTCGATCTGTGAGTTAGCCATGCCCTGACTTAGATCAGCCCAGAGGTGGTTTCAGAGTTCGATCTGTGAGTTAGCCTTGCCCTGACTTAGATCAGCCCAGAGGTGGTTTCAGAGTTCGATCTGTGAGTTAGCCTTGCCCTGACTTAGATCAGCCCAGAGGTTGTTTCAGGGTTCAATCTGTGAGTTAGCCATGCCCTGAATTAGATCAGCCCAGAGGTGGTTTCAGGGTTCGATCTGTGAGTTAGCCTTGCCCTGAATTAGATCAGCCCAGAGGTGGTTTCCCCGTTGTTTCAGGGTTTAATCTGACCTTTATCGATAAGATTGGTCTAAGGTTTGCTGGTTTAAGAATGGTGAACAGTTCGCGCATCTGCTACGATGCTGATTCAACTCGAATGTTCTCACTGTCTATCGTACAGGTAGTTAGTGTAGTATTTTCCTTGTCTCGCCAAGACAAGTCGTCGCTGTTGTTTGATACTTTATCTGAAAACTCTACCTCTTTATCTCTTTTATCCCTTGAATAGACATCGTTAATTATTTCTTCATCTCTCCTTCCCTCACTACCTTTGGCGCTGAATGAGTCCATCTCGCCATTACTAGCAATAAAACTGCTGAATGTTTGTCTTTTACTGTCAGTTCGCTTTCTTGCAGACCTTTTATCAGTCAGTGAGGACCGAATATTATCTCTCCTGATATGCAGTTTCAAATTCTTCCAAGCAGCTTTTCGAAACTTTTTGCTCATTCCTGTGTAGATTACCAGGTTAATTGCGTGAGAAACAGATACGAGTATCTGTGAGAAGGCAGTAGTGCTTGGACTTTGTAGCCTGAATACCCGATAAACATATTCACATAACATCAAAGGCAAGTATAAGATAATAGCACTGGTCATTGCGAGGGCTGTAGTCTTTAAAACTTTAATTTGTTTCTGTCTTCTTTTCCTTGAACTGGAATCCCCGAAGTTTTCTCCAGCTTCTTGATCTTGCTTCTTCACAGTGTAATGAACACAGAACAGAGCTATGACCAAAGCTGCCAAAGCGAACCAGATAAATATATATAGCACAATAGTACCTGCGTCTAGAGACTTCCCGCTTTCAAAAAGCCAGGGATTTCGACCTTGGTTTGTTACCCCCGTCAGAATTGCATTCCCTACAGCAACTCCCCAAATCACTGCTAGGACTTTTTTGAAGTAGAACACAGGAATCCCAATTGATTGGGCCTGTCTGACTGAGCAGCATCGGTCGACGCTAAGCAAAACATGACAGCCACAATCTACCAATACTGTGAAGTTGGTTGAAATATAATACGCCGTAGAACAAATTGGGCTCGGTTGGATTCCAGAAACAAGTAGAACAAACTGCATTGGCATGACAACCAAACATGCGATGAGATCCGAGGCACCCAAATGAAGAAGGACAGTGGTGGTACTCTTGTTAAGTACGCTACGTTTTCTAAGAAAATACACCATGAAAGAATTCATAAACACACCAAATACGATCGCAGCAGTAAGGATTATACCATTTCCCATTCGGGAGGTAGCAGCTGGGTGAAATGTACTTGATTGTGGTGTTGTATCGGTTGTATGGTTGATGTTTTGCGGCTTTGTTACTAATGGTTGAAATGGACCGAAATGATTGGGTGATTCAGTCATCTTTACCTGAAAAAATAAAATAAAATAAATAAATAAATAAATAAATAAATAAATAAATAAAAACTTTAGCTTACACTATTTTGAATTAAAAAAAAAAGAAAATTATAATTCATTTTGCCCCCGGGATTTTTCCACCTATGAACGATACGGTTTTTGAGTTCTACTTGATATTTGTTCTTCGTCATTTCGTATATCCGTTGTAATTGTGGTTGTGGTGAGGGGGGAAATATTCAAATTTTAAATTTTAAACATGACTTGGTAACCTGGCCTTTTCACCTTTTTAAAAAGTAATGCTTAACTTTGTTCCAATTCATTATTACTTTTGTGATAAGATCAATGACGTCCTCTTCTCAACAAAAAGTGTTAGTGACGTCATCTAATCAACACCAAAGTGTCAATGACGTCATCTAATCAACACCAAATAAAGCCGGTATCTATATAAATACCATTTTTTATTTGTCATCAAAATACCCAACATTTCTATTTGAATATTACCTCAGTAATCCTGGTTTTCAATCATTTCCAAGAGAATGAAATTACAAAGCACACGGCGACCATGTTGGTTGATATGCAAGCCCTGTTACAAGTTGAAACTTTTAGCAACGGTATTGCGAGACGAGTTTCACGGGGGTGTTACACGGCGCAATTTCGTCCTGAAATCAGTTCTAATTTTCGCCAAACTTTCTCGCGACGAAAGTTTCACAAAGCTGGGGTGTTACACGGTGCAATTCGTTCTGAAACTTGTCTTTGAATGCACAAAACTTTCAGCTAAAAGTTTCAACGTATAACGTGGCCTTAACAAAAGAGATTAATGACAATTCTGTTTGTTGTTAAATTCAACCAAGATGGCGGCGATGAAATCCAGCTATTGAAGATAAAAGGCCAAGCATTCAACTCTAATTAAATACAAATAACGCAAAGAAAGTCTCTTTCACAATCACAAGCATTTTTTTGCAAACAGGAATTTTGTCGAGCGAATATTTCTTCCTGAAAATTGTTTTAAATAAATTGCCACATTAAGCACGATTTTGAAACAATTAAGTGATCTGAGAAACTTACTTTCGGTATAGAAAATTATTCCATCTATTTTGACTTTATCCACGAAAACAGTACTCTTCCTGTACACTTCGTTTCCTTGTCGAGGCTGAACTAAACCAACTGAGATGAAAGAATCATAAATGGCGATGAAAACTAGGCCCCGTTGATATCGTTTAGAGCAAATGAGCTTTTATACACTTCAGTTAAAGCCTACTTTATAAGAATACGAAGTAATCCTTTATATGGATATGATCGAATTGACGTACTTTTCCATATATAGATAACATATTTGGCAAATAGAATGGCTCAATTATGAAACAATTAAGTGATCTGAGAAACTTACTTTCGGTATAGAAGATTATTCCATCAATTTTGACTTTATCCACGGAAACAGTACTCTTCCTGTACACTTCGTTTCCTTGTCGAGGCTGAACTAAACCACCAACTGAAGATGAAAGAACCATAAATGGCGATGAAAACTAGGCCCCGTTGATATCGTTTAGAGCAAATGAGCTTTTATACACTTCAAAGTCTACTTTATAAGAATACGAAGTAATCCTTAATATGGATATGAATGATTTGACGTACTTTTCCATATAAGGCTAACATATTTGGCATATAGAATGACTCGGTTTTGAGAGAAAACTCAATCGGCCGGCGCCAGAGTTGCTACAAATATGGTAAGAATTCTCGAATAGAAATATGTTGAAATTTTTACGTCGACGATCACACAGGGAGTGATTGCTAGCTCAGTCTCCCAAATCAAAGGCTCATGATTGGAACCCTCAAAGTATTAGTCGTGAGCAAAGGAAGGCAAGGAAGTACGAATGAACCAACAAACGAACGAAAGAACTAGGTAATCTATATTTAAACACGCTAGCCCCGTCAATAAAAGCGGATTTCCACAATGGGCATATTAATTACATAGTTACAAGTTAATATCATACTACAATATTTATTATATACCAAAAAATTCCTCAGTATGGGATTTTTTTGGAAATCTTCAACTCGAACGGACGAACGGACGAACGGACGAACGGACGAACGGACGAACGGACGAACGGACGAACGGACGAACGGACGAACGGACGAACGGACGAACGGACGAACGGACGAACGGACGAACGGACGAACGGACGAACGGACGAACGGACGAACGGACGAACGGACGAACGGACGAACGGACGAACGGACGAACGGACGAACGGACGAACGGACGAACGGACGAACGGACGAACGGACGAACGGACGAACGGACGAACGGACGAACGGACGAACGGACGAACGGACGAACGGACGAACGGACGAACGGACGAACGGACGAACGGACGAACGGACGAACGGACGAACGGACGAACGGACGAACGGACGAACGGACGAACGGACGAACGGACGAACGGACGAACGGACGAACGGACGAACGGACGAACGGACGAACGGACGAACGGACGAACGGACGAACGGACGAACGGACGAACGGACGAACGGACGAACGGACGAACGGACGAACGGACGAACGGACGAACGGACGAACGGACGAACGGACGAACGGACGAACGGACGAACGGACGAACGGACGAACGGACGAACGGACGAACGGACGAACGGACGAACGGACGAACGGACGAACGGACGAACGGACGAACGGATTAACAAACTAACAGAAGGACAGACGGAAGAACGAACGAACGAATGAACCAACCAACGGAAGTACAGATGAACGGGCGAAAGGACGAACAGACTATCACTGTTCAGTGATAACAGAATAACATTAAAGTATTCAAATACAAATCAAACCGATAGAAAAGCTCTCAGAAAACAGCTGGATTAGTTGGATTTCGATTGCATGAGAAAATCGATGGCGGTTCGTTCGACATCAGAAGCTACCGAACCAAATATGAATGCCTAATTTAGATGCGATAACTCATAAACACCAAACTCAGAATATTTATTTATACCATTCTATTCAAAAATTAACTCCAATCAGTAGCTCAAATTTAATCAGTCGAATTTAAATCAGTTCAAAATTCAAAATTCTCATCCTCAACTCAAAAATCTGAACTTACCGCAGACACGTGAAATAAACGAACGATTGGACTAATAGGTCATGGGTCAGTACACAACACATCGAATAACACTACTGATCGACACGCGTGAAAAGCGTCTGCGCATGCTCTAAGTCCGCATGCAAATTAGTCAAAAGCGTGATAATGTTGGTTATGTGTATGGTGATGAAATGTGAAATGTATATGTGATCGTACCATACTGAATGGACTCAGAAAAAATTCTGAGCCCCAGATGGGAATCGAACCCACAACCCTCCGTATGCTAGTCGGACGCTCTACCACTGAGCTACTGGAGACTCGGCGTCTTCGTGCTATTGTAGAAATATGCAAATTTGATTTTCACACTTGCCTGAAGAATAGTCTTTACAAAATGCCGAAACTTAAAGTCAGTTCTTGAAACTTAAGGCTAATTCTTTCATATTGTCTTTATTAATACAGTATCTTGGTCTCACAAAAGTATACCCACGAAATTTTTTGTATACTTGGAGAAAACAAGCATTTATTTTCTCACTAGTACTAAGACTCTTGTAAGTTCTTGGAAAGCGTGCAGAAAGGCACGCATGCGCAAACGTTTTTCTCTAGTGTCCTACTGATCACGTTATGAGTTTTATTTTGTTCAGTATAAAGTTTTTTAAGGTTTAAGAGGGGATGTCAGCAAAAATCCAAAAAAATGCTTTTAGTCACGGTTAGAATATATTTCGACTTTTCATTTTCTTAACATCGGTCTTTTATTTTATTTAGAACACGGTGAAAACATTTTTTGAAAATTCGTTACTTTTCACAAGGCGTCAAAGTACCCTGGTAAAAAAATTTTTTTCAGCGTTATGAATTTATTGGAATACAATTAAATTTCAGCTTTTTAAAGTTAAAACATTATATAAAACAGATTTTTAAGACTTAAATATGTAGATATTTTTGAAAATGCACGCGAGCCCCCGAAGTTGGAATATATTTTGGCTCTCTCAAAGGGTCAATTATTGACAAATTCGTTTTTCTCGTTTTTCTCGGAAATGAAGCCAGATTTCGACAAATGAAATATACCATGATATATCTCGCATATAGGCCTACCTAATACCAAAATATGAGCGAAATCGAACTTTCGGCTGTTGCCGGCAAATTTTGATTTTGTTCGATTTTTGCTGACATCTCTCTTAATATGCATGAGACAGAATTGTTTGTCACAAAGTAATAGTAAGGTGTTTATTTTGTTCATGAAAAAGGGTAAAAGAAAACTTGAAATGAATATGCGGATTATAAATATGATTCTGAAAATAGGTGTTCAAAAGGTCAATATAATGAATGGAAATTTTGCATTTATGAAAAGGAATTTGATTATAAAATTCAGCGATAAAAAGTTTGCTTTATACATATTTAAGAAAAATATAAAACGACGACGTTTCGATGTTCCCAGAACATCATTATCAAGTCAAAAAAATAATAGCTAGAGATTTAAATATTTATAAATATTTTAGCTATTATTTTTTTGACTTGATAATGATGTTCTGGGAACATCGAAACGTCGTCTTTTTATATTTTTCTTAAATATGTATAAAGCAAACTTTTTATCGCTGAATTTTATAATCAAATGTATAAACAAGAAGACTCTTATATGAAAAGGAATGTCGGAAAAAAATGAACAAAAAAACTAATCAATTAGACTGTGTTTGCTTGTTGTTGTTGTTATTCTTACGACAAGGAACACGCAAGGAACAAAATACAAAAACCGATAAATACTATATATTATATGAACCTATTTACTGTAAACTCCAAGGGAGAAAGGAAGTCTTAACCCAAATCAAAATATTACAACAACGACAACAACAACAACGTTAACAATAAGTGATGAACTGAAGTGAAACAAAAAACCCTCTAGAGATGAATATATATGTAAATATATATTTATAAATATCATAATATTATTACCTTGCTATGATATGATTATAAATGCATGTGCCATCAGTAAAACACATTATTATATGAAATAGAGTGTGATGTTGAGTGACATCAAAATAATAAAATTGATATCCCCACTCCCACCAGTGGCCAGTGGGGATACAATTTATATCAACACTGGTGGTGTCAAATTTCGACTTTTTGCTCAGCAAGTCTGAAATTCTCCATTATTTTTCATTGAAGATTTCATAAAATAAACAGAACATTACATAGCCGCTTGGAGATACGAATTTTATCTTCTCGTGCTGATATTATCTCTCACTCGTGTGAGATCATATCAACACTCGAAGTTAAAATTCGTATCTCCGCGCGACCATGTAATATCCTCTATATACCAATACCTCCTTTCAGTTAGCTTAAGATCGTCTTTCTTGCACTGTACAAATGAAAGCACTGAATGACTTTGACAAACACAATCATAATTATACTTTTTTTCATTCGGTCGTTGTTTTTGGTTTCCGACCAAAAGGAACGAGCCAATCACAAGAGGCACGAGGTCACACCTAAAGCATGTTGTGGTGGGGTTTTTGAAGCTTAGGTTTGGCTTGGATGGGAGATCCTATCATGTTATCAAGTCATGTTTTTCGAGTTCCTATATTCCTTATGAACTACTTCGATGATACGCCTTTATTTTGAATCTTAATTAATGAAAAGGACAGTGTAAGAAATGCTGGGGGTATACGAAGGATCTGATAAACAAAAACAAAAACATAAAAAAAAACAACATCAACAACAACAACAAAATTACTGGCTTTCTCTGACTCTGTCATGCTGGCTAAGTGACAAGCACTTCGTTTTTCTCGGTAGTAACAGTCATTCCTTCTAAATCTTGAATGGCACAAGACAGTATAGGGCGTCGAGGTTGCAAGGGACACAACAAAACGAAGCAGTCGGATAATCTATAAAGCGTCGTTTGTTTGTCTTACTTTCGTTTTCATCTTCTCAATGTATGCCTTGTCAAATTGAATGTCTCATGGTGAATGTGTTTATATTTGCCCCCTACACAGATGGCCGCCGTATCGTCGAAGTAGTCCATCGTATTCACTCAATATGCTATTTAGGCTGTAAAAGAAGGAAGGAAGGAAGGAAAGAAGGAAGGAAAGGAAACAAAATGAAGCAAATTAAAATTCACCGAGTAAAACTCCGAATTGAGAGTCGTAACATCTGTAAATTCTTGATGAAATGATCCTGACATTTCAAAATTATCTTGCCAGGAAAAGAAATTAAAATCATTCTACAAAATACAATATACAAATTATAGTGTTAAGAGTATTGATTATCATTATTATCTTTCCCAAACATAACCATATTATTTTTTTCTCGCTTAAACTATTGTTTTGACATCTAAATTCTAAGCGTAAGATAAGTCAACTAATTAAGGCCGTTCTTCATCACATCCATTCTCGCCGACTGTCGGTATGTTTTGATAAGAACATCTGCAAGGTTCACAATAAACAAACTCTTTCGTGACATCGACATTATTATTTTTCTTTCTACATTTTAGCTTAAAGTTTTAATTTTCCAAATTAATATTAACATCAATATTTCTCTTTGTAAAATGGTGTATAGAAAAATAAATAAAAAGTTTAATCATATCGTCAAATATTTCCATTCAAAAATTATTACTATTTATTCAAAAATTCAATATTCCCTTATTCAAACAAGTATAACCACATCATTCTATATAACCATTTTTAAGCCAGCAAGTTATCAAGAAACAGTCTAGCTAAGTAAACTAATACATTAGACATTCAGTTTGCCATTGTCAGTTTTTGGGGGAATGTAAAGCTTTGTTTCAACAATAATATTATTTGTTACAGGTCGATTGGAGCCGCCGAATTATTATCGCTTATTTTCTCTCTGAGCTCAAACTACTTATCCTGTATCTGCGTGGCTGGCTCCAATTTCAAATAGTGGTACGTATAAAGTTTGTGTTAAATTATTTTTCCAGTTCAAAACAGGTTTTACAGGTTACAACTTCGAGAACGAAGATGCAAAATTTAATTACTTCATTGAGATCAAAACAACAACACGGACAAAAATTCCGTTTACTTGGGCTATTTCACAGCAACACGTTAAAAATCTGCTAAAAAATAGATATGAGATTATGCTGTTACATCCGATCTCACTACCAACGATGAATTGGCGAAGAAGGATTTTGGATATAATATTAATTAATATCTTTGAGGAAGAACGAAGACAGTCCCAGGCTTTCAAAAGATCGAATTGTAATTAAGGGGGTGATTTTTGCGGATAAAATAGAGAACCAGGAGAAAAATCCTTCAAAAACAAGAGAGAACTTACGAGCCACTTAAGTCACATATTTTAGCAAGAACAATTTTTTTTACATTGCAATTATTATAATTATAAATATATTTCTTTATTCGTACAGTGTAGAAGCGAGAACTAACAAGCCACTTAAGTCAGATATTTTAGCAAGAACAATTTTTTTACATAGCAATTATTATAATTATAAATATATTTCTTTATTCGTACAGTGTAGAAGCGAAATGAAAGCGTCAATAGGCCCTTACCGAATTCGCTTAGATAATCACGAAACAATGGTTTCAAGTCGACGTTGTTGGCCTTGATAAATAAAATAATCAAGCTCATTCTCGACTGGAACCATTGTTTCTTAATCATCTAAGCTAATTCGGGAAATGTCTATGAAAATATTATAATATTTTGACGAAAATTTCGTCCATTTTGTTTTTGTTTAAAGATTTTAGACGCTACACGTATCCGAATTTTGAAAACTCGACTATTGCCGTTTGTTTTTGGCCATTTTTGATAACCCCCCCCCCCCCCCCCCCCCCCTTTTTTTAAAGTCAGTCCGCAGCGAAATTAAAGGGCCTTCGTTTTGGAAAACGTTTTCCCGCCTAAAAAACCCAAAGGGTTAGATTTGGCGTTTTGTGACAAGACATCCAACAATGCATTACGGTTGGAGAGAACATTGCACGCACCATTATTAACGGCTTTTTACTCTCGTAATACGAGTTCGTTTCATTATTGTTTTCATTTCGTTTCGTAGATGGTTTACAACATCCTTTTTATTCCCTTAATATTTTATGTCATGATATTTCTGTCTTCGTGCACCCCCCTGTCAGCCGGTTGTTCTTCTTCAATCCAGGGGGTCTTCTTAAGAAACCATGTCATAAACACAGCTGTCCTCAACGATGCGGCTTCTTGTTACTATTTCTGCAAGGACATCCATATTTGTCAAAGCCTAAACTACCACATCAAAGAAAGAATATGTGAAGTGAATAACAGAACAGCCATACTAAGGAAGTCCCACATGGCTTACTCGCCTGGCGTCATGTATTTTGAAAATCCCGATCGAGGTATTTCTACGCTTGCGCAGTAATTAAAATTGGAATGAGTAAGATTTATTTGAGTTAGCTAGAGAAATTTTACGTACAGTTTAGGTTCTTGGGCTCCCTGTGGAAATGTACGGTATCTCTGGTAATGACTAGATTTGCAAGCCAAATTTCTCACTACCCAATCTTATGTTTAATTTTATCGGCCTACTTGAATTGAACTATTCGATATCGATAATTACTTTGATTAACATAACTAATTTCGTATCAATTAATTTTCATGTTTTTCTAGTTTTACTCGGTACCAGATTCCATCTTCCCGCGCTTTCTTGTGACGAGATCCAAAACGCCACCAAGGGTACCCCTGAGAGTCAGTATTACTGGGTTATCGAAAACACGTCTACGGTACCCGTACTTATCAAATGCAATTTCTCTACTCCTGGTAAGTAAGACCGAAAGTATACACCCTATACATAAAGAGTAAAGACTGGGAACGAGCACCATGAATCATCAATGATTTCAAAAATATATTTGAATTGCAAGAAAGAGCATGTCTAAAATAGCAATTTGGTAGAGTTCTGTTGTTATATATTAAATCACTGCAGAGTTATAAGCATTTGAAATGTATCAAAAACATGAAAACGAGGCTGGCCAGGCCTTAGTTGTTGTTTCCATACAAATCTTTCTAATTTCAAGCTGTAGCTTTTTATCATTTAATGTTAGTAAGCTGAAAGTTTTGGAGATAACTAAAATCGATATACTCTTTACAATGAAAGCAATGGTTTTTTCAATAACTGATGAACTAAGGTATTTCCATGGCCACGCCCTTATGCATAGGGTGTATAGAGTTGATGTGTTAGAACATATTCCACACGTGACTACATGCATGGGACCGGGGGTCGCTATTTACACATTTATTAAATCTGCTCAGTTAGAAATGTTTTAGCTACAATAAAATGCTATTTTTGCAATTAATGCAGGAATGAAACCCATATTGTAATAGCAGTTAGAGATGCTCGCCGATTGATCTGTAGGTAGACGGGTTGACAAATACGGACAGACAGACAAATGTTAACAGGCAAATAGATAAATAGACAGACAGACATACAGGCTGAAAGATATACAGAGGTAGTATGGGATGGATAGACAGAAAGATAGAAATACGGAGACAGCGGGTTAGATTAGGCAAGTAGAGAGACACAGAGAAAGAGTAACAGACAGACCGGCAAATAGAAAGACAGCCATAAAAACAGATATGCTGAGGACGTTAGCCGACAAATACGCCGACAAAGAACATGCACAAGAACAAGACTGACTCAATTAAATACAAGAAATAAAAAATACAGCGTTGGAACTAAATTAGACTGCTATTTCTATCACAGTTTCTTACTGCTCCACAAAACCTTGTCGAAATGGTGCCACGTGTCTGGAGAGAAAGGATACATATTACTGTAGCTGTACTGCAGGGTACACTGGACGAATCTGTGACACTCCTTTAGGTAGGACTATTAAAGCAGTTTTCCTACGGTACGAACCGCGCCTTGCCGTGACCATGTCAGTGCCGTCTCGTGTATGAAAACCCGATTCAACATTCGGTCACGCCGCGCTGTAATCGTGCCGTGTGTCGTGACTTTTGCACTCGTACGAAATCTGCTCTAAAACTAACTAGTGTCTGAAGATAGAGCAAAGACTAATTCCCAGTGTTCACTGTCAACAGATCCGTGTGTAAGCAGCCCTTGCTTGAATGGAGGCACGTGTACCAAACGTGACGAGAAGAGGTTCTACTGTGACTGCACACCAGCCTTCACTGGCAATCTCTGCGAGTCACCCTCGCGTAAATGAAAATACGTAGATAAATGATTAGTCTTTTAACCCAATGAAATCCATAGGCATGCAGCATTTGAATGGCTTTTCTTCCATAACCCATGCCACGTGATCCCGGTGATTACATTAATCAAAATATACATATATAATTTTAAGATGAATGCACACAGCACTAGAATGGCTTTTCTTCCATAAGCCCATGCCACGTGGCACCGTTGATTACATTAATTAAACAAATAATAATCGTAAATCAAAGACAAAAACCACACCGTATTTGAATGGCTTTTCACTCGGTCACGTGGGATCGTTGACTAGATTAATCAAAAACAAACGTATCAGTAAAGGCTTTGCACCATCACGTGATGGCAGCCATGAAAGGGGAAACAACATTAAACGGATTTTTTTTCGTGGGAAACTGAACCGAATTCATTCTCATAAAATATCAGATCAGACCAGATTCAATTGTTCCTGCCTCCTGTCATGGCTGACATCACGTGGTGGTGCAAAGCCTCTATATCAATCAAAAACGAGTGCACATTAGAATGGCTTTTCTTCCATAACCCGGCCCATGTCACGTGGTACCGTTGTTACATCTATTAAAACATTAAAACATACATATAAAAATCTAAACAAATGCATTAATTTATCGAGAGGTTTGAATGACATAGAAGGGTCATCTTGAATGAAGCTTAAAATTCCAAATATGGTCAAAAAAAAAAAACAACTCTGGATGGTTATTCCCACGTTTCAACCCCGTTATGAGTTTCTTTTAACACAATTTCACCGTCACGAGACTGAACTATCAAAGTGCTTCCCATGACGCCCGTGTTCACACTAGCTAAAACTAGATCAATCTCGAGCGCTTGCGATCGATTCATACCTGTTCACGAGACCTGAATTTTTTGCTAGATCGATTCAAAACTGATTTGATCGTGAATGATCTTATTGTGAACAGAGCCAACGTTTCCAGGGAAACGTGCCCATGGAATGTCATGGAAACGACGAAAAAATATATTGAACGACTTCTATTCGCCAGCGTGTTGTTAAAAACCATCGTAAACCAATACACTGTCCGTTGCTTTGGTTTGTGGAGTATTTATTCAGGTAATCAAGGGCTAGATTTCTCTAACTTGTGTCGGTACTAAGTGCGCCTGCGCACAACGTGAAACCGCATACCATAGCTAGGAACTTCATCATCATTTGTATCTATGTCCACATTAATTTTTGACAATTAATTTCCGTGTCGTTGATAAGTAGAGAGCAAAGTAGCAAGACATGAGAACACCGCCATGAAATGACATAAAATTTCTTCATTAGTTGGTTGGATTTCTTAGATACGGAGTGATGACATTCTAAGCCATCTTTGTCTGTCATTTATGTAATCGTGTGTTATCTTACATCGTCAGATAATAATTTGTGCCATACATGCAGAGGACTTCAGTTAAAATTCTACATTATAGGTTCGTATTGTTCTTTAAAAAAAATAAGGAAAGTCGAAGCAAATGTAAGGAAAGGACAAGATTAAAAAAACTGTATTGTATAATTTTAAAATTAGACAAAATATTGTTTGAATTCAAAAGATGAGAGAAATGATGGTGTTAAAATATTTATCATCTCAACATTAAAACTGAAAGTAACTCCGGAAGTAAGAATGCCTAATTTTAATCTAAAACGACTTAAGATCTCCAAATGATTGACTCAATGGAATGCATCAAAGTAAATCTCGACAAGTTGTCGATGACTAGTTTGTTTGAACCCGAAGGAATTATTCATTATCTGCGTTGGTTTTGAGACGAATGGATCGCAGCATGTATTAGAGCATGAACCAGAGTTTGTAGCGGCTATAACGAGGAAAAAAATGGTTGTCCAAGAAAATCAGCCGAAGGAAAAAACCAAGAAGACAAGGGATCAGAATTAAGCTGATATATTATAATGGTAAGTTCGATTGTAATAGCATAAAATCCGTTTTTGTTATGAATTTAAATAAAATATGAGTCAGTTTGTAAAATAGCTTTTAATTTTTTTATTTCCTTTATTTTTTACTTTCCATTGATTAGTATTTTTTGAATTGGTTCTAATTAACGTAACCTCTAAAACATACATTTAAGTGTAACAGACAGAAGGAAACATTTTCTTTAATTTGTGAGTAAATTAGTTGTCTTAGTATATTTTAAAATCGAAATGTTTCACCTTTTTTATTTTATTTTATTTTTCTTACCAAAATTTTAAGAAACAAAACGACAACCTTTAGTCTAAACATGTTTCGGCGACATCGCTCGCCATCGTCAGTGAGTTTTATTGAAGATGTAAACTGCATATAAGTAATAAGTTTTGTTTCTTGAAATTATACTTCAATTGCTGTTACAACGATCTTACCAAAACCCTTTTTTTTTTACCTTAGTGATCGAATACTACCGAAATTCAAATGATATTTAAAAGCCATTTGCATTTTAGACCTTTCTTAATATTTGTGCTTAAAATTCTTAGTCTAACTATCATGTAACTATGGCGATCACATTTAATGTATGCGCATACTTTCGTGCACGGACGTTTTGCTGCGAAACAAGCTTTTACACGCCTTATTTGGTAAAACTAGCCGAATAAATCAAATGTGGTCAAAGCTACATGAACATGAGGATAAGGATTTCATGCATCAATATTTAAAAAGGCCTGGAAAGTCAAAAACTACAACTAGGTTGTAGTGACTACCATGATATATCCTTTGAGACAATGCAAATCATGCAAGTTGTTCTTCTAAATATGCTGCGCTCGGATTTTACCTATTGCTGTTGTTGCTATGCATTCTAATTCGGCCCCTTTTTTACTCCCTAATTTCAGGAGTTTACCACATGCATCGTGCTTTCCTACTCTCGGGCTTTACTCATTCTTATGCATTCTAATTTAGCCCCTTTTTTGCTATCTAATTACAGGAATTTACCACACTATACTCTGCTTCTCTCGGGCTTTACTCATTCTTATGCATTCTAATTAAGCCCCTTTTCACTCCCTAATTACAGGAATTTACCACACTATACTCTGCTTCTCTCGGGCTTTACTTAATAATAACGTATTTGAGCTCGTTGATTCAATGTTGCGAGAGGTCAATAAGTGGAATCTCCCTCAAAGATCACGTGTACAAGTCAATGGTAACGAGGGACATATTTGATTGCCACTACGCATGCGCAGAGGATGAACGGTGTCAAAGCCTGAACTACTATGTTCTGTCCAGGAAATGTGAATTTAATAATCGAACAATGGCTTATCGACCGAACCATGTTCACGCTGAACATGGAGCTCTGTACTTTAATAATCCTTTTAGGGGTAAGTTCATTCCGTTTATCATTCACCCATTCGTCCATCCATCCATCCATTCCTACCTCCATCAATCCATCCCAACCCTCCCTCCTTCAAGTCAGTCAGCCTGTCTTTCCATCTGTCTGTCTGTCTGTCTGTCTATCTGTCTGTCTGAATTATCTTTCAGTAAGTCAGTCTTTCAGTAAGAGTTATCCCTTCTAATATGTAATCTGTACCATCATCGTTATTCTAGCCACTATTGGATCATCCAACACTGTTCCAGCCGTTTCTTGCTTGGAAATGTACAACACTGATCAAAATCCAGTCAGCGGTCGATATTGGCTCTTTGACCCGTGGTCATGGAAACCGAGACAAGCTTACTGCAACATGACGACTGGAGGTACGAAAAAAAGATCGAATTGGACACAAACATTTTACTGACTTTGAAAAATTGAATGTTTAGTTGTTGATGGTTGGTTGTGGTTGTGATTGTTGATAAGTTGCATTGGCTGGTTGGCTGGTTGGCTGGTTGGCTGGTTGGCTGGTTGGCTGGTTGGCTGGTTGGCTGGTTGGCTGGTTGGCTGGTTGGCTGGTTGGCTGGTTGGCTGGTTGGCTGGTTGGCTGGTTGGCTGGTTGGCTGGTTGGCTGGTTGGCTGGTTGGCTGGTTGGCTGGTTGGCTGGTTGGCTGGTTGGCTGGTTGGCTGGTTGGCTGGTTGGCTGGTTGGCTGGTTGGCTGGTTGGCTGGTTGGCTGGTTGGCTGGTTGGCTGGTTGTAATAATAATAATAATAATACAATGTTTTCTATAGCGTCAATTCATATACTTTCAACAACGCTTTACAAATGGATATAATTAAGATAAAAGGAGAAAAAATTAAAGTTATTTAGTATTTTGCAGAATCTCAACACTTTTTGTAATTGCATATATTCACTACATATATGTAACTACATATATGTAACTACATCTTTAGTAACAAAACCTCTGTTGATTTAGTCCTGGAAGAGTGTGAATCATCTCCCCCATCCTGTCTGAATGGTGCCACGTGTGAGTATCATGGAAAAGGATCATATAACTGTATTTGCGTCCCGGGTTTCACTGGTCATCATTGTGAAACTGGTAAGATACTTTTGCCATGTGCTTCATCATTTCGTTTGCAAGACGCTGTTCTTTTGTTAATTACATGTATTTTTTCATTATTGTGCGACACGCACACACTTTAAAATGTCTGGTTTTTGGCTCTTGGCAATCAAAAAGATAATTAGGCAAAGTACGATTAGACAATTATTAGTATTGGTATCAGTATAAGCAAGAGAGTATGAAGTAAGAGAGCATCTCCCATACACAGGTCTACCCCAATAAAAATTATTTGGAAAAAATCTATTTTTAGCTGCGCGCGCAGCCTGAACTGAATCAGGAATCGCATGATAAAATATTTCAGGCTGCGTCCGGAGCTAAAAATAGATTTTAAAATAATTTCCATCGGGATACACCTATGTATGGGAGATGTGCTCTCGTACTTCATACTCTCTTGGTATTAAAGAAAGCAAGATTATTAGAAATAACATTCCTTCGTCGAGGTTCTGAGGGAAAATTATTTCAATTTATTTCAATTTCAATTTATATACAATACTTTATAAATAACTGCACAGAGATAGCATGCAGTCTAAGATGTCTCGAACTATGGATAGTAGTTTGAAGTTTTATGATTTTATGACCTAGACATTGACGAATGCTCGAGTAACCCTTGTCAAAATGGCGGTGTTTGTGAAGACAAAGTGAATGGCTTTGTGTGTGAATGTCCTAAAATGTTTACAGAGAAAAACTGTCAGCTAGCAAAAGGTAAGGCACTCTTTAGGGGTGGGTTCCACAAAATGGTGGTCAGGGGGAGGCTACCACACTCTCAACTAGATGGATAAACTTTATCAAAATTTATCTGAAACGAAAAAACTTTCCTTCAAGTTTTGACGCTAACATGGAAGAGTTGCTTAAAAAAGTCCGAATTTAAATTTTTGAAATTTTTTTGATATCTCTGCATGAAAAAGAAATATCGACAAACTGTAAACGCCATTCTGTCTTTTTAAACAGCTCTTCGATTCTAATGTCAAAACTTGAAGGAAAATTTTCGTTTCAAATAAATTTTTTTGGCGCCCACCCCTAAATCTGTTCAGTAACTCCCAACGAACATGTTACCATGTTTGGTGCTTGTAGACGTGCTGGTACTCAAAACTGTACGATCTTTTCGCTAACAGACCCGACTATTAGCTTTGGCTTAATGTTTTCCATTTCAGACCACGTTTCATTCTCTAGAGTATCACTTCTTTGTTTAATGGCTGTGCATGAGAAGACACATGAATATGCAACTCAAACAAAGAGTTTTATTCTCAAGAGAATGACTTGTGATCACTAGCTTTATCTAATATTCTAAGAACACATCTCTCATTTCGCATTCTGGTTTTTGCGGATCGCCAGAAAAACTTTAAGGCAGGAAAACCAAGAATCCGAAGAAACCTAACCCAGTATCCAACTCTTAGTATGATTCTTGCCACCTGCAAACCTATCCATTTTTTATTTTCATTCATTTTAGGAGTCGAATGCAAACACTACAAAAATCTAACCGACTTTAACCGTAATATCCGTTACCCTCATGCCCCATCGAGAAGTCTATGCGATAGCCACTTGCAACAGGGTTGGTATCGATTCACCGGTATGGCTGGGACTCGTATACTCAACTACGGGGTTAAGGCAATGGAATGTAGTACTAATATGCCCGGCTGGATGGAAGGAAAAAACCCAACTGTTTCTGAAGGAATCGTTGAAAAAAAAACTTGCTTTAGTTGGGGAGGTAATTATTGTGATTATTCACACAAAATACGAGTTCGAAATTGTGCCTTGTTTTACGTTTACGAATTAGTTAAGACAAAGTACTGTGGGCGGTATTGTGGAATGGATTAACCATGAAAGTTTTGGTGGCCGTCGATTCCTGATGGATTAAGAAAGCTAAGCCCCAGTTCAAACGTCGATCTTCTCATGAGCCGAACGCATTGAAAACAATGGATGATAACACGGTCTTCTTTGATGTCATTAGGTTCGGCTCATTCGCCAGTTTCCATACATCGGTTCATTTGTTACATACAGAGCATTTGAGCGAGGTTGCAAGGTAGTTTCAAACGATGATTAAAATTTGAACCTTTTAGACTCGACTGAATGCTTCGTGTTTGACCAGTGAACCGAAGTATGGAAAGTGGTGAATGAGAAGATCGATGTTTGAACTAGGTCTAAAAGACGGTATTTGAAACTTTTGACAATGTATACTTAGTTGTATGGTAGGACATGCATACGAGGATCAGAAATGATACATAAATATGATAATTTATTGCTATAAATAGAAGCTGCACCATGCATAAATGTATACCGCAAATATCATGAGAATAAAACAATGATTACTTACTTGTAATCTATCCCCTTAAGACGAGCAGCTGTGTAAAAATTAACTACAGAAATGAAAAGAGCACTTTGACATTAGTAGAGAAGCAGAGTTTGAGCTCATAACATGCAATGGAAACAGGAGAAATGGCATTAAATATAAAATTGAATGATTTATAAGGATTCGTATGGGAAAATGCGCTGGATGGCAGGAGCTTGTCAGCCAACACTTTTGCCATACAAAACCTTATAGAATATTCGGTTTTATATTTAATACCATGTCTTTTACAGTCAACATTATAAACTGAAACTTCGCCCTCTTACTAATGTCAAATTGCTCTTTTCATTTCTGTTGTTCATTTTGACACAGTTGCTCGTCTTAAGTGGATAGGGTCAAGGGTCAATCTTATATTTAATGCCATTTCTCCTGTTTCCCTTTTTATGAGCTCAAACTCTGCTTCTCTACTAATGTCAAAGTGCTCTTTTCATTTCTGTTGTTCATTTTGACACAGCTGCTCGTCTTAAGGGGATAGGGTCACGTGACCTGTTAGTACAAGTCGCCTATTACAATGAACCGTTGAATGAATCATTGTGATTTATTAGTTCCTGTGCAAGTGAGTTATACGGAGGAAAAAGGAAAGTCCAATCTCACCATATACGTATATCATATCCCTCTGTAAACGTCATGAATCTCTCTTATAAAGTTATATATATACCAAACTGACACCAAGCTTCCAATATCAGTACAAACTGCGGCGACCTATCAATATAATTGGAACCTCATTAATAATATACAAGTGTAACACTTGATGAAAGTTAATTAAGTTCTGCCCTGCCAACGAAACAAGATTGCAAACATTCAGTTTCGGCTCCAGGGAGAAAAGGAAGATGAAAGACATGGTTTTACGTATCTAAGGTACATCTTATGCGATGTTATGAATATATTTACAGCGCGAATCGAAAAACCGTGGGCACCCAGAAAAAGTTCAGAAATCGCGTATCTTTCGTTGAGCAATCTGAAACAACTCTCTAACTGCAAGAAATTCGATTGATTTGTATTCAGATAAACGTAGTCTTGTAGTAAGAGAGTCGTTTCTGATTGTTAAACGAAAGATAAACGATTTCTGAACTGATTTCTTGGTGTCCACGATTTTTCGATTCGCACTGTAACACTAATGACCAGTTATCTTTTGTTCAAATAAGATAAGTTTGACTTTGTTTCTCGTAAAAGCAGCTGCAGTGAATAATCGCGCACAGTGAAGATCAGTAAAGAGTGAACTATAAAACTTAATAAAAGGCATACAAGTTGAATAGGTAAGAGAAAAAAAAAGAAAAAAAAGATAAGCATTAGAAGAGATTTCTCATGAAGATCTACCAGAGATTTCCTGCCTTTTCTCTATTTTTTCATCTATTTTTCTTTATATTTTTAAAATGAAATGGTTACACCAGAATAAATCTCCATTTTCCAAATCTATAGATGTTGAAATGAAATTTGTATCTGACCAACCTCAATCAGTCCAAAAGTTAACTAAACAGAATAAAAAATTGTCTCGAATAATGTAAATTTTGAAGATGAATCGAAACATTCGAAACAATCGAAAAATATTGTTTTTCTTTTCTGGGTCATCATGTTTATTCAATTATGCGACACAAATTATTCATCCTTATTTACTTTTTAATCCCTTCGCACGGTCTTCAACCTTATGTTATATAAAGGGATAATTTCGCTTCGCTATTAATAATTTTTATTTTGGGATTCAAAATTCTTGGATATCTATAAATTGCAGTATTTTACAATTTTGAGGTCCTTAAAGAATAATAGACAAAATGAAATTTAAAAAATAAACGTGCAGGATATGAAAAAGCATATTTATAAAATTAGGACGGCTAGTAGTACTCTTGCGCCTAACTAATCCCTCACTAACTAATTTAATTTAATTTAATTTAATTTGTAATTCCTGTTTTTGGAGCTAAGATATATCCATTTATTATATGATTATCAATGAAAACCCTATATTTCTTTATTTCAGAAATGTGATATTTTCACATGTGAAAATAACATGTTATTTTCACATGTGAAGATATCATCACTATGGTTACATACTTCTTATAGCAGAAAAAAAGCTCGAAAAAGCTTTCTTTTACTTTTTCATTGATAATTATATAATAAACAGAATATTACATGGGTGCTTGGAGGTACGAATTTTATCTTCTTGTGTTGAAAATCTCCTGCGCTCACTCGTGAGAGATCTTTTCAACACTCGGAGATAAAATTGGTATCTCCGCTTGCCCATGTAATATCCTCTATATATTTCATAAACGTTTTTATTTAAGTTAACATTAACAGCTATATTTTTTTAATTTTACATTTTTCTTTTTTAATTAAGAACTTCATCTGATTTTATTACCATGCACTTGATACCACTTGTTCCGAAAAATATTACTTGCAATAATCAATTATTCATGAATAAGTCATTACTTGTGTAGGTTATTCGGTCAACTAAGTTTATTTTCAGTTCTAAATTCGTAAATTTTGTCAGAACATGGAACTATGAATGAGGAAATTCTAAACTGTTTGAAAGTTTGAAGGTCGTGGGTTCAAATCTCGCCAGGACTGAGCTAAGAATTTGTTTTCGAGAAAAGGATTACGAGATTATCATTCCTATTTCCATGGATATTTGATGGTCGTCGGATGATTGACCGAAATATCTATGAAATTATTAAGAATGATAAGTCTTCTCGTAATCCTTTTCTTGTATGGATTAAGAAGTATTCAGTGTCTGTCAGGAGAAACATTTTCATCAACCTCATGAGGAAAAAAATTAAAGACGCGAAATGGCCGGAGGTTTAATTTTTGATATCCTGTCCCCAAATTCACTCCCACAATCGGGTTCTACAATCTATCATTCACAACAAGGTTTCTACCAGTCTGTCAAAATATTTTTCCTACCAATTAGTTATTTGTTAATTATGGCACAGTACTCAAGGAGCACATTTATGAGTCCTCTAGCCTCTAAATAAAACATAGTAACTATGTTCTTAGGGTTCTTGTCTCAAGAGTCTCAATGCAAGACCCCTAAAAGATACTTGAAAATATTGTATGTTTTTCTTTCTTAGCAAAATGTATAAGTCCTCTAGCCTGTCACATAGCTCCCTATTGCTGGATTTCTAGATCTTTTAAAAAGTTTATTACAGAAAATTAATGTATTGTGACTCATCAAGAAGTGCTCAAGATTTCCTTTATATACTCTAGATATCATACGATGCATTTACAACATCTTTCTGATCAGCTTTCAGCATTATATGTGCGGTTTTTATTCTGGTTTCCCTTCAGACCGAAATGTATTATGGGCAATGTGGGATTTCCTTTATAAAATGCAAATTAGTATAACCGTTATTTTGGACACAAATGACGAGGGTGCGCGTGTGTGCTCTGTGCTCTGATAAAGCACGCGCTCCCAACCAATCACGAGTTATAAAAAAGTTGTCCCGTGAAAAAAGACTTAAAGACCAAAAGAAGTATCACGTGATGATTTGTTTATTTGTTTTAAACAATATGTATTCTGGTTTCAAGTTCTATAATGAGTAACAATGAACAGAGAATAATAATTATTAACTCTACTTATACAATGATTGCTGGTATCGAGCATTTAGAGCGAGTGCCATTAGGTATCACTTATTTCTCTTGGTCTAAATGTCTTTTTTGGTGGACAATATTAATGACATTGACTGTATAACAAATGAATCAATAAGGCTAGAGGATGCAGAAACAATACAATCGCTTTACATGTCAAATAATTCAATTCCCGAGAGGTTTTATTGCTCTGTCATCTACCATGCATTGCCATTGGCACGTTTTATCTGATTTTAAACGCTAATAAAAACGTACAGATGTTCAATTTTGACGACGCTTTCCCTTTGATGTGTCGTAGGTGTTAGTGTGAACAGGACATCCAACACAAAACTTTATCTCCCTCCTTCTCTATCCTTCCTTCCTTCTATCCCTCCCTACTTCCCTATCTTTCCCCCGGCGTCACTTTCTTCTTGTCTATTTGTTTGTTTGGTTGATACGATTCACCATGGAAATTGCAAACTATTTGTTATACTTATCAGCTGTAAAAGTAGGTGGCATTCATACATATAGTAAAAGAAAGTCGTACTTTTAAAAAAGCGAAGCACAGCATAAAAAATATTCAAATTTAAGAGTGCAAACCACAGATACATTAGGAGAAGTACACTATGGAGCTGTTAAGTGTGATGTCACTCGTATAGAAAACATGTAACTCTATAAACAAGCACTTGAAAAGACAGTTAGTTTAGATGAATTAGCTTTAGCAAACATGATGAGAAAATGTCAAGAAACCATGAGGATATTGTTTGGCGTTATAATATTCCTTCCTAAATATAAGTTGAAAAATTAACACCGGAAAAAATGGATTATCTAATGAAAAGTAGTTTAAAGAATCTTAGTCAACTACGATACTCTGCGCGTTGAAAACAAACAAATCCGCCATTTTGTCTGCCAGGCAAAATGGCGGTTTTGTAGGTGAAGTTTGGGAATCCAGTTCCATCGGTCTTGTTATTCAAGCTAGAAGTTTTAAAACCATCAATATATAATGATATGTAGTTATTTCATGGTTTTCGTGAGACTTTATAAATTTTGACAATGAACCTTCTAAGGTAAATTTCATATGTCAACAAGATTAGGATTATTTAACGATAGGATTTACAGGTTAAGAAAATTTCGCTTGAAAAGTTAACGCATGGCTACGAAAATTTTTATAAAGAATGTAATTCTAAATTTCCAATGAAATACAATTATAATAATTATAAGTTTTTCAATTCTAATCAACATTGTGTGTACAGCTGTTCAAGCTGTTCAAGCTAAATTTTTCCTTTTTTCTAGGGATATTTGTTTGGAGTGGCAGCACACTTAAAAGCTTCATTCTACTGTCGAGAATAATTTTGTTCACCATTTCATCCGATAATCTTTTTGTGCGTAAAATTCTTATTATTTTTTTTGGCTTTTGAGAAATAAAGTTAATAGGGAATATAAGAATCTTTGGTGTATGTTATTTATATATTCCTAATAAAGTGAATGATGTGTTGATTAGCTTATTTCATCATTACAGAACGATAAACAAATTGTTAATAAGGTTCAATCACGTGATCTGATTGTAAAGAACTGCCGCTTTATTAGCTTTGAGGAGTTCGAAAGTGTCAAAGCTTGAACTACTATGGTCTGTCCAGGAAATGTGAATTAAATAATCGAACGATGGCTTATCGACCGAAGCATGTTCACGCATGTTCAAACATCGGTTCACTTGTCACATACAGAGCATTCGAGCGAGGCTGCAAGGTTGTTTCAAACGATGATTCAAATTTGAACCTTTGAGCTTCGACTGAATGCTTTGTGTTTGACCAGTGAACCGAAGTATGGAAAGTGGTGAATGAGAAGATCGATGTTTGAACTAGGTCTAAAAGACGGTATTTGAAACTTTTAACAATGTATACGTAGTTGTATGGTAGGACATGCATACCAGGATCAGAAATGATACATAAATATGATAAATTATTGCTATAAATAGAATCTAGTTTGACTTTTAATAAGTTAAAAGATATCCGATACCACAAAGTGCATAGAAACTAAATTCCAGAAGATTAAAATCATCTTCGAAATATTACTAACATGGTCGTCAAAACTTAAAACTTATATAAAGGCAAGAATTTCGTTTGTACTCTCAGATATTTTGTCTTGAACTCTCTTTTCATAATTTTGATGATCTTGCGACAAATGGACAGACAGACCAAAAATGTAGGAGAACAAAAAGTAAAGGAAATCCTCTTACACTGTAGATTATTCCTACAAATCTTAATAAAAACGTTCAAGTAAACATCGTAACATCACTTTAATGATATTTTCTTCCATCAAAAAGGGATTGTAACGATTTTTGAACTGGCTGCTGAACAGGCTGCTAACTTCAGCGTGGTGAAATGATACATACATAAACTAATTTATTGCTATAAATAGAAGCTGCACCATGCATAAATGTATACCACAAATATCATGAGAATAAAACAATGATTACTTACTGGAAAGAATTTTCAATGAACATCTGGAATATGTTCAATGAATATTATAATATGACCACTATATCACAGGGGAAAACAAGTTTAAAAAAACTGCCCTTATAATCATCGTGGTTTCTCTCTCTCCATGTATTGTCATGGAAACAAGATTGAAATCATTAATGGTCAGATTTCCACTTAAACATTTATTCATTTATCCAGCTTCGCCTTTTTATAGATAAAATCAACTGAACGTAAATGAGAAAAAGAAATTGAAATTAAAATAGTTAATTGGATGGCAGGGACACCACAGCAGCTTTTTCCAATTACTGCAGGCCCTTAATCGAATTTCGTTAAGAATAGATACAAATTATTATGTCAAAAGAAATAATTGAATGGCAGGGAACACCACAACAGCTTTCTCCAATTACTATGGGCTCATTAGTTACAAGGAAATAATTTCAGTTACCAAAGGAATAAAACATAAAAATACACATATATTAGTTTAGAGATGTGTGAAGCTTGACTTGTGGTGGAATTTAACTTGTTTTGGAGAGGCATCACACCACGAAACCTTGTAAACAGAATTAAGAATTAAGAGAAAAATATATATTTAGTTGGTCTTTTGTATAAACATTGTGTCCCCACGCACGCACGAACACACGGCGTTGTTATGGCAATGTTGGACACTCACCAAAAAAAAGTTCCAAATTATTTTCAGCAATACTTCAAGGTTACCTTCAAGGTTGAACTAGCTTCTTCCAGCAAAGAAGAAAGAAAGACAAAAAAAAAAAAAGAAAACAAAAAGAAAACAAAAAGAAACTTTAATTATAAATTTTGATTAATTTACAGTTAGTGACCGCTTAAAAAAACTATTTTGCATAAAAGTTTTATGACTTTTATTTTGGAAAAATTGTGCCGTTATGAGGTCTAGCTTTGTTACAAACAACTTTTGTTTATCAAGCCTCATATATGATATTGTTTGTACCGAAGCTAGATCATGATCACAATGCATCCTGCTTTTCGAATTCAAGAATAGCCTATGTTACATCTTAAGTTAAGGTTATCAGGGAGGAAAGAAGGAAGAAAAATAATAAAACAGAAACGAAAAACAAAAGACAAAAAATATAAATTTTCATGAATTTTTCATAAAAATGGCTGAATTCCAGAAAAAAGTTTAACTAAAATTAACATGTCAAAAGCGATGATGACATTGATATTCTCTTTCAATATTCATAAAACCTAAAATAACTTGAATTTACAGTATTCATGCATGATTGAATGTTTTATTTATTAAGGGAACTTAATACCATACGTTGTCCTGTAACTTTACTTGGCTTTCCGCACGACATATTCCGACGCAGGAGAGACGGCGAATTGAAGAAAACAGTCACTTATATCTAAGGTAATTCCTAAACTATGTTTTAATTTTATACCATACCATACCGTAATTTCATACCATATTGGTGCTGCTATTGGTAATCGCGATCGAGAGCAGCTGCAGGGAATTAACACGCACATAACTAAGCAAAGTTAAACTTATAGGAAGGCTGAAGAAACGAGGATACTAGAAGAGACGTAAGTCCAAATATTCGGTAAAAGATTCTTAATAGATGTTTAATTAAGGCTGGCCTTACACGAATTTTTAACTGTTTAAAAATTTGACTAGTTTCTGCTATTTACACGGAACTTTATTGTATACTTTATTGGGGGTTTGTTGAAATGGTTTCGCGCTGTATTGAGTTGAATGCACAACCCAGTCGCTAGGGGCACCCTGATATCTTTCATTAAAATGTGCTCGGCCTACAAATTTACGTCCAGTACCAAGTAAGGCCAGTCTAAATATTCGAAAATTGAAGTCAGGATTCAAAACATATTTTAAAGCGTTTTTTAAAGGTTTAACAATTTAAACAATTTTTAAAGGTCCTTTTTGAAAGACCGTTGGAAAAACTTTTCAACTGTTTACTTTAGAAACAAACCTATTCGAAAAATTAAAAACGAAAGTCAAGCCATTCACTAGAAAAATATCGAATAAAAAAAAGAATTCTTCTAAACTCCTCGATATTACATTTTCATATTATGTTAAAGTGCCTATCAACCCTGACGATTTAGTTTGAAAATCACTTCTACATGTAGGGTACAATACGATGGCACAGTTTTACAGGATATGGACTTCTCATTCCAGAGATATGAAGGTTTAAAATTTAGAATTCCAAATTAAATCAAATAACGTCAACCCAGGATTCATTTAAAATACGACAAATTTTACTATCCCATAATATATGATGTAGTAGAGTTTTGATGAGATACTTGAGAGTCACTCGTAGTCAACACACAAGAAAAGGGGACAAATACCTTGGTTGACGTCATCTTACTTGCAATTGCATTTACATCAGCCCAGAGGTTGTTTCAAGGCTCGATCTGTGTGTTAGCTGTACCCTGACTTAGATCAGCCAAGAGGTTGTTTCAGGGTTCGATCTGTGAGTTAGTCATGCCATGACTTAGATCAGCCCAGAGGTTGTTTCAGGGTTCGATCTGTGAGTTAGCCATACCCTGACTTAGATCAGCCCAGAGGTTGTTTCAGGGTTAGATCTGTGAGTTAGCCATGCCCTGACTTAGATCAGCCAATAGGTTGTTTCAGGGTTCGATCTGTGAGTTAGTCATGCCATGACTTAGATCAGCCCAGAGGTTGTTTCAGGGTTCGATCTGTGAGTTAGCCATACCCTGACTTAGATCAGCCCAGAGGTTGTTTCAGGGTTAGATCTGTGAGTTAGCCATGCCCTGACTTAGATCAGCCAATAGGTTGTTTCAGGGTTAGATCTGTGAGTTAGCCATGCCCTGACTTAGATCAGCCCAGAGATTGTTTCAGGGTTCGATCTGTGAGTTAGCCGTACCCTGACTAAGATCAGCTCAGGGTATCGATAAAATTTGAAGGTTTGAAGATTTGAAAGCTTAAAATCTATTTTCACCTCTAATTCTATAATCAAATCGGCCTTCCATGGATAACTCTATAATTGCCATAACACTATACCATCTCAGCTTGTTTACATGAACAAGAATAATAGAAATTTAGGCAAACTCTTCTTTCGTTCAGGATGTTTAGTGTAATATTTAGCTGTTCATCATCCCATAAACAAAAATATTATGATTCTATTTGTATTGCTGCTAGTTTGTCCCCTCTGGCGACCATGCGACGTCATAGTGTTATAGTAAGGCAATTATATAAAACCGTTGAAAGAATCATTGTGATTTATTAGTTCCTGTGCAAGTGAGTTATACAGAGGAAAAAGGAAAGTCCAATCTCACCATATACTTATATCATATCCCTCTGTAAACGTCATGAATCTCTCTTATAAAGTTATATATATACCAAACTGACACCAAGCTTCCAATATCAGTACAAACTGCGGCGACCTATCAATATAATTGGAACCTCATTAATAATATACAAGTATATCGCTTGATGAAAGTTAATTGAGTTCTGCCCTGCCAACGAAACAAGATTGTAAACATTCAGTTTCGCCTCAAGGGACAAAAAGAAGATGAAAGACATGGTTTTACGTATTTAAGGTACATCTTATGCGATGTTATAAATATATTTGACACGAATGACCCGTTATCTTTTGTTCAAATAAGATAAGTTTGACTTTGTTTCTCGTAAAAGCAGCTGCAGTGAATAATCGCGCACAGTGAAGATCAGTAAAGAGTACACTAGAAAATTTAGTTAAAGGCATACAAGTTGAATAGGTAAGAGAAAAAAAAAAAAAAAGATAAGCATTAGAAGAGATTTCTCATGAAGATCTACCAGAGATTGCCTGCCTTTTCCCTATTTTTTCATGTATTTTTCTTTATATTTTTAAAATGAAATGGTTACACCAGAATAAATCTCCATTTTCCAAATCTATCGATGTTGAAATGAAATTTGTATCTGACAAACCCAAAACAGAAAAAAAAAATGACTCGAATAAATTTTGAAGATGAATCGAAACATTCGAAACAATCGAAAAATATTGTTTTTCTTTTCTGGGTCATCATGTTTATTCAATTATGCGACACAAATTATTCATCCTTATTTACTTTTTAAACCCTTCGCATTGTGTTCAGCCTTATGTTATATATAGGGATAATTTCGCTTCGCTATTAGTAATTTTTATTTGGGGACTATAATTCAAAATTCTTGGATATCTATAAATTGCAGTATTTTACAATTTTGAGGTCCTTAAAGAATAATAGACAAAATGAAATTTAAAAAATAAACGTGCAGGATATGAAAAAGCATATTCATACAACTGATTAGGACGGCTAGTAATACTCTTGCGCCTAACTAAAATCCTCACTAACTAATTTAATTTAATTTAATTTGTAATTCCTGTTTTTGGAGCAAAGATATATCCATTTATTATATGATTATCAATGAAAACCCTATATTTCTTTATTTCAGAAATGTGATATTTTCACATGTGAAAATAACATGTTATTTTCACATGTGAAGATATCATCACTATGGTTACATACTTCTTATAGCAGAAAAAAAATCGAAAAAGTTTTCTTTTCTTTTTCATTGATAATTATATAATAAACAGAACATTACATGGGTGCTTGGAGATACGAATTTTATCTTCTTGTGTTGAAAATCTCCTGCGCTCACTCGTGAGAGATCTTTTCAACACTCGGAGATAAAATTGGTATCTCCGCTTGCCCATGTAATATCCTCTATGTATTTCATAAAAGTTTTTATTTAAGTTAACATTAACAGCTATATTTTTTTAGTTTTACATTTTTCTTTTTTAATTAAGAACTTCATCTGATTTTATTACCATGCACTTGATACCACTTGTTCCGAAAAATATTACTTGCAATAATCAATTATTCATGAATAAGTCATTACTTGTGTAGGTTTTTCGGTCAACTAAGTTTATTTTCAGTTCTAAATTCGTAAATTTTGTCAGAATATGGAACTATGAATAAGGGAATTCTAAAGTATTTGAAAGTTTGAAGGTCGTGGGTTCAAATCTCGCCAGGACTGAGCTAAGAATTTGTTTTCGAGAAAGGGATTACGAGATTATCATTCCTATTTCCATGGATATTTGATGATCGTCGGATAATTGACCGAAATATCTATGAAATTATTAAGAATGATAAGTCTTCTAATGATGCTTTTCTTGCATGGATTAAGTAGTATTCAGTGTATGCCAGGAGAAACATTTTCAACACGTAATATTTGAAAGTTTACAAAACTGGACTTTTATGTAATTTTTTAAATCAGAATGCCTTTTTCGTGATTATTGAATTATTTGCTTCAGGTAAACTTTATCTCCTTAAGTTTTTCCTTCAAGTGAAAATGTAACATAATCTCTCTCTCTTTCAAGTAGCGCTTAAGACTCTTTTTATATTCCAGCTTTCAATAAATACTAAAGTAAAAGTGTTTCCTTTGATTGTAATAAAATTTATTTCAATCTCTTAGGCCACGCCCTTTATTTTTCAACCTTAAACCACCTTTTGTTAAAACATTCTTCATATACAACTTATTTCAAATCTTGCAAGATGTGACAACCTCATGAGAAAAAAATTAAAGACGCGAAACGGCGGGAGATTTAATTTTTGATATCCTGTCCCCAAATTCAATCCCACAATCGGGTTCTACAATCTATCATTCTACCAGTCTGTCAAAATATTTTTCCTACCAATTAGTTATTTGTTAGTTATGGTACACTACTCAAGGAGCACATTTATGAGTCCTCTAGCCTCTAAATAAAACAAAGTAACTATGTTCTTAGGGTTCTTGTGTCAAAAGTCTCAATGCAAAACTCCTAAAAGATACTTGAAAATATAGTATGTTTTTCTTTGTTAGCAAAATGTATGAGTCCTCTAGCCTGCCACATAGCTCCCTATTGCTGGATTTCTAGATGTTTTAAGAAGTTTATTACAGAAAATTAATGCATTTTGACTCATCAAGAAGAGCTCAAGATTTCTTTTATATACTCTAAATGTCATACGATGCATTTACAGCATCTTTCTGATCAGCGGTTTTATATGTGCGGTTTTTATTCTGGTTTCCTTTCAGACCGCAATGTATTATGGGCGATTTGAAATTTCCTTTATAAAATGAAAATTAGTATAACCGTTATTTTGGACACAAATGACGAAGGTGCGCGCGTGTGCTCTGTGCTCTGATAAAGCACGCGCTCCTAACCAATCACGAGTTATTTTATAATTGTAAATATATATCTCAATGTTATATTGTCAAAAAGGTTGTCCTGTGAAAAAAGACTTAAAAACCAAAACAAGTATCACGTGATGATTTGTTTATTTGTTTTAAACGTTATAAATTCTGGTTTCAAACTCTATAATGAGTAACAATGAACAGAGAATAATAATTATTAACTCTACTTATACAATGATTACTGGTATCGAGCATTTACTGAGCGAGTGCCATTAGGTATCACGTATTTCTCTTGGTCTAAATGTTTTTTTTGGTGGACAATATTAATGACATTGACTGTATAAAAAATGAATCAATAAAGCTAGAGGATGCTTTACAATCTGCTATATCATTAAAATTGCAGGTTTTGTCGTTTTGCACTATGAATTTTTGGACAAAACTCTTTGTTGTTTGGAAGTTGGTCATTCTTCAAATCTCTCACGAAATCCAAGCTTCCAAATGTCAAACTTCAATCAGTGGCATTGGACTTGCTAACCATACGTTTCTGACACTTTCTGACAAGAATATCTATACTTGCTACATGGAATGCACGAAGTATAAAGCATGTCAGAGTATTAACTACTACAGAGCTCGTGACTTGTGTCAGCTAAATAACAGATCGATAACAACACGACCCGAGAAGAAGGTCGTGATGGCGGATTCTGTATATTTTGAACATCCAGAACCGAGTAAGTATGAACGGGCTGTTTGCTTGAAGTTTATTTTGTCCATCTTAGAAGAGGTAGTGGGAGAAGAGATCCTAGGATGGAAATTTGCATGCGTGCCATGAATTGATTTGAATATCGTATGACCGTAAAACGGGCCATTTGAACAAAATGGTCATCCGAGCCACATGAAAGTCTAACCATTTGTATCATTACAAAGCGGCACTTTCATCGCAGTTATTTTAAAACCCGGCCCTGAGCCGAGGTTGAGTCTGCATCCGTGCCATCAATTGATTTGAATATCATATGACCGTGAAACGGGCCATTTGAAAAAATGGTCATCCGAGCCACTTGAAATTCTAACCATTTGCCGGTATTATCACAAAAGCGGCACTTTCTCCTCAGTTATTTTAAAACCATGAGCCGAGGTTAAGGCTAGGGATGGGTCTACACGGTAACAGACGAATTTTTAACCGTACGAAAAGTTAACCAGTACATTTACACGGAAAGGCCTCTTCCGTTCAGACGGAACCAGGTCCCAAATGTGCACAGCTAAACGTTTGAATTTTTGCTCGTATAGCACAGATCCGTGTAAACGAAACGCCTAAATGAACAATTATCTCAGTTGAACGCTTAAAAATTCGCCCGCGCGTGCTGTGTAAGGCCAGTTCCAGCTTGGGTGTTAGTCCGGTGGCCCCGTTTTTTTAGTGAAGCAAAACCTGCTCAGTCTAAAGATTTTTCCGCTGGAATATCTTTAAGATTTTGTATTTCCTTCTCTCTTTTCTTTTCCGTTAATTGTTCAGTACGTGATTATTCGACTCAGAAATGCAGTTATTTATTTCCAACTTTGTTTTAGCTGTGATAGGTTCTCACAAGGAAACCCCTGCTGAATCATGCATGGAAATCAAGAGAGCAAGAAGCAGTGTAAACAGCGGACTTTATTGGCTCAAACATCCACTGACCAGTAACATATCTCAAATATACTGTAACATGCAAAACGGAGGTGAGTAATCATGAAGAAAGAGGATAAAGTGCAAACCGTTTTTACCACCCTCGCTGAATAAATAGAAAAACAAAAATTAATCGTCTTTGATTTACAAGGGTAGCACTGAATAGTAATGATGATGGTGATGATGATGATGATGATGGTGATGATAATGATGATGGTGATGATGATGATGATCGAACCCGCGAAAAGAAGTTAGGTTTCCCAAATACATTGTTACGACTATAAACATGGCGCCTTTGTCTTTCTCTTTGCTCCAAAACTTATAGAGAAATATAAAGTCAGGAGTCTTACATTCCCTTTCAGAAGCTGATGATTGTTTCTCATCGCCCTGTAAAAACCAGGGAACATGTACGAACAAGAAACATGGCGACTACAACTGCACTTGTACCGCTGCATTCAAAGGTGCTAACTGTGAACTGCCAGCCAGTGGTGAGTTGAGATTAGTAAAACTAACCTTCACAGTTTTGTTTTGTGAAATCTGAAGTTTATCCGAAGGATGTGATCTAAAGTAGATTGATGTTTTGCATCCGAATCATGGTTAAAAAGACAGGATACATAGGATAAATATAATAGTCTCTTTCACATTTCACTGCGTCGGCCATCTTGAAAGGTAGCCTTTGCGTTGAAGCGAGAGAAACGGCGAGTTTACAATGAGAGAGACATGTGAATAATTGTCCAAGGTGTTATAAAAGGGTCTCTACCATTTCAAGCTCGCCGTTCGTTTCGCTTTAATTTGAAGTCACGGCTGCCTTTCAAGATGGCGCAGGAAACTGTGAAGGGGCCTATTACCGACCAAACGCGTGTCACGGCATTGTTTCCGGTAAGCTTCACATTCTGCATCTAGTTTTTATTAGAACGGTTTTCGCATACGAGTAGGAAACGATACGGCAAATTCGTAGCCGTCAATGCAGACGTATCGTGTTTTGCCGTAGTCGTAGTTACGTGCGGTGATTGAATAAATTACAAGCTTGAAGAAAATGAAAGCCATTTCAATGTTACAGCATGTCGTACCGTGTACGTGCTGTAAGTTAGTACCGTATGTTTGCCACTCACACGAAAACCGCACTAAGCATTTTAATTTTTTCATTTTAATTCATCTTTTATAAATTTTTCAAATTGTCATTTTTAGTGTGTTTCTCATGTGTGTTTCTCCCGTAGCCTTATGCATTCATGCCCTTCAGAATGAGTTTACGCGGGTTTTAATTTTCATGAGAACAAACACGGTTTTACGTCGCGTGGTAACATTTCATATATTTACTTTTTACCAAGGTGCCGAATGTTTAGCATACACCAACCTCACTGAAACAGATCGAAGTATCAATCAAGGGATAACTGGAAGAAAATGCGACAGGCCAATGGTTACCAAATGGTATCGCTTTACGAGTTCAGCAGGCAGCCGCTTGCCCACATCAACCCCCCCAAAAAGTAAATGCAATACAGATGCAACCGGATGGTTGAATGGTGCCCATCCCTCGGTCCAGGAAGGCGTGGTGTCCAGAACTGTGTGCTTTAACTGGTACAGTGACACCTGTTATTGGAGTGTGGTCATTAAAGTTCGCAACTGTGGGTCCTATTTTGTTTACGAGCTGAGAAGCACTCCAAGTTGTTCCTTAAGATATTGTGTTACGATCTAAATAGAGGTTTTGCATCATCACGTGACGGCAGCTATGTTGCATGACAGAAACAATACAATCGTTTTACATGACAAATAATTCAATTCGAGAGAGAAAAGAGGTTTTATTGCTTTGCCATCTACCATGCATTGCCGTTGGCACGTTTTATCTGATTTTAAACGCTTATAAATACGTACAGACTTTCATTTTTGACGACGCTTTCCCTTTGATGTGTCGTAGTGTAAACAGGACATCCAACACAAAACTTTATCTCCCTCCTTCTCTCCTTCCTTCCTTCTATCGCTCCTTTCTTCCCTATCTTTCTCCCTGCGTCACTTTCTTTCTGTCTATTTGTTTGTTTGGTTGATACGATTCACCATGGAAATTGCAAACTATTTGTTATACATATCAGCTGTAAAAGTAGGTGGCATTCATACATATAGTAAAAGAAAGTCGTACTATTAAATAAGCGAAGCACAGCATAATAAAAAATATTCAAATACATTAAGAGAAGTACACTATGGAGCTGTTAAGTGTGATGTCACTCGTATAGAAAATATATAGCTCTATAAACAAGCACTTGAAAAGATAGTTAGTTTAGATGAAGTAGCTTTTGCGAACATGATGAGAAAATGTCAAGAAACCATGGGGATATTGTTCGGCGTTATGATATTCCTTCCTAAATATAAGTTGAAAAATTAACATCGGAAAAAATGGATTATGAAGATTGCACATAATAATGCAGAGTCGACAGAAAAACTTTTCTAATGAAAAGTAGTTTAAAGAATCTTAGTCAACTACGATACTCTGCGCGTCGAAAACAAACAAACAAACCCGCCATTTTGTCTGCCAGGCAAAATGGCGGTTTTGTAGGTGAAGTTTGGGAATCCATTTCCATCGGTCTTGTTATTCAAGCTAGAAGTTTTAAAACCATCAATATATAATGATATGTAGTTATTTCATGGTTTTCGTGAGACTTTATAAATTTTGACAATGAACCTTCTAAGGTAAATTTCATATGTAAACAAGATTAGGATTATTTAACGATAGGATTTACAGGTTAAGAAAATTTCGCTTGAAAAGTTAACGCATGGCTACGAAAATTTTTATAAAGAATGTAATTCTAAATTTCCAATGAAATACAATTATAATAATTATAAGTTTTTCAATTCTAATCAACATTGTGTGTACAGCTGTTCAAGCTGTTCAAGCTAAATTTGTTCTTTTTTCTAGGGATATTTGTTTGGAGTGGCATCACACTTAAGAGCTTCATTCTACTGTCGAGCATAATTGTATTCACCATTTCATCCGATAATCTTTTTGTGCGTAAAATTCTTAGCTTTTGGGCTTTTGAGAAATAAAGTTAATAGGGAATATAAGAATCTTTGGTGTATGTTATTTATATATTCCTAATAAAGTTAATGATTTCACTGTGTGAAATGCAAAATTTTCGATAATATTCGGATGTCGAAAACCTCACCCCAACCGGATGTCATACTGAAGTATTCGACACGCAGTATATATCTGTTGTTCACCTGAAGTATTCGTATCGAAAACTCTAGAAAACTTTGCGTACTGAATCACGCTTTGGTTTTCTGATATACATACCTCTCGTCAAAAATGTGTCAAGTGTATACCATGTTCATACTCGATGTATAACCAAAATGTTCGGATTCTTAGTTGACTTTTTTAATTAGCTGTTTCACAGGTTCCGGCCGACATCAATGTTCAGTTGCGTGTCGTATAAGTAGTATTCTAACTGATTCCAAACCTTTCTTGGACTTTAGCAATTCTTAGAATATGAAGATTATCATCTTAGAAATTAGTTTGACTATGATATCGTAAATTAATATCAATTCAAATGAGTTTTGTGAAAGGCCGAATTTTCAATAATATTCTGAAGTCGCACTCGGAAACCGGATGTCATACTGAAGTATTCGACACGCAGTATATATGTGTTGTTCACCTGAAGTATTCGTATCGAAAACTCCAGAAAACTTTGCGTACTGAATCACGCTTTGGTTTTCTGATATACATACCTCGGTACGGCATGGCTTCGAATGTAGCATATGCGTGGCGGGGTATTCTATATTCGCTCCCCACGTTCATACTCGATGTATAACCAAAATGTTTGGATTCTTAGTTGACTTTTTTAATTAGCTGTTTCACAGGTTCCGGCCGACATCAATATTCAGTCGCGTGTCGTATAAGTAGTATTCTAACTGATTCCAAACCTGATTTTCCAAAATTACCACCACAACTCTCACAGACTTTTCTCGATGCCATTTTTCACTGCATATCCGGGACATCTTGGATGACTGGCGGAAAAAAACTGGGACTGACTAGTGAACGGAACCAATCACAGTGTTGGGAGATTGGTCTGTCGTCCAATCAGAATTTAAGCATTGCGTTAAGTGAAAGCCCGCCAAGATTTAACATGTGCTCGCATTCCAGTGAAGTCTCGATTAAGACCGTACGTGTCGCCCGTGTCTTCAAATCTACAAAGTAATTCCACAAGCCAACACAATTGATACGATTTCTTTCTTCACCAAGGCGCAATAATGTAAGTATTTATAAGTATATTTTAAATAAGTTGGAAAAAAAAACCTTCTTCCAAAGCTGATAGCAAATGTTGAAACTATCAGTGTTCAACAAAGAACAAATGGCGATCATTCTTTTTTTTTTACTGAGTAAGAGAGTCAGGTAAAGTTATATAGAAATTATTTAATACTTTTAAAACAACTTTTTTTCAAAAATTATTATTTCTTAACAACTAGCTTTTTCTAGATCTTTAATTTCAATTTAGTTTAGTTAAGTTCGAACTGCAGTCGGCATGTCATATCATAGTCGAGCGCTAACAAAATATCACACCTTTCGATCAAAAGGATTAGATCCTTCCGGTTTCATTTAATTAAAATCCGTCCGACCACAATGGTTTCAAGGGTGACATAAGGATTGTTCGTCATAAACCATTCAATGAATATAACGAAACGGTTTTCGTTTTAATTTCAGATAAAGTAGAAAAATGCCAGGGATCAGACCGACCTCTTTCTTCCGTCAAGGTTCGGGAAGTGGTAGTTCCAGTGGCCCTGACCAAACACCATTAGGCAGGAGACAAAACGTGACCATTTCATCTGCCGAAATAAACAAAATTTTCGATGCTTTTAATTAATTCCATCTCGAGTCAGATGAAAGAGCATTTGATAGGATAGAAGGCCCTCCATCGGAAAGACATGTGCCAAGAACGAGAGTAAACTGGGCTGTTAGAGTTCCAGATACTCTACAGCAGCAACCATCAACACCACAGAACGCAGCAACGTCAATGCCACAGAATGCAGCAACATTAACACCAGATCCATCTCCACACATACAAAATCACCACCAACAACAAACAGAGATCATGTTTGATGAGGACTTTGAGGATGAACAAAATGATTTGGAAGGGGTTATTCCCATTCAAATGACTCCTCAAAAAACTTTAAGTTCTGTAAGTCCATTAAAGATTTTACAGAGAAAAAGGAAGAAGAATTCCCAAGCGAAGAGGAAAAGACCTAGAAGGCCTTTAGTTTAAGACGACGATGAATGAATTTTTTTAATTACAAAAATCACAGCTAATTTTTTAGCCTGCCAAACTCTGCTTTGCAGACTCAATTATTTTTAAATAATTGTTGAAAATATTCGCAGTCTGCTAGTCCTGCTAAGCAGGCTACTAAGTTGTGTAACCTTTCAAACATAGGTGGTGATTTCATGGTTTAAATATGCAATTAATTTTCAGTTAATGAAATTATTCTTACTGTTTATAATATTTGACTCTACGGCCGGCCTCTGAGTATATTGCTTAATATGTTATTGATCAACTTTTCATGTTGCTATTAAAGAATTAGTGTTGAACAACATTATTGTAGTCATATTGAAAAGCTTCGATACTTATACTGACTAAGCGCGCAAAAGTAGAAGAAAATCGAACGCGAAAAAGTTTCAAACGATTACTACAGAACACGCAACATATTCTTGGGGTATACGGGAAATTGACGCGAGAAGCTAAGGAAAATGAAACATTAGTGCATACGAATACTTCAGAACACGCGACATATTCTTGGGGTATACGGGAAATTGATGCGAGAAGCTAAGGAAAATGAAAAATTAGTGCATACGAATACACCAGAACACGCGACATATTCTTGGGGTATACGGGAAATTGACGCGAGAAGCTAAGGAAAATGAAAAATTAGTGCATACGAATACTTCAGAACACGCGGCATATTCCTAAGATATACGGGAAATTGACGCGAAATTTGACGCGGAGTATGCTAGTCGAATTCGGAAAAACAGTCCGTGTTCGTAATCGAATACGTTAGGTAAACGTCACGTCAAACATGCATCAAAAGTACGAAAACTACAGAATACCAAACGTCACCCGGTCCGTTTTCAATAATATGCGGACCCGAAAATTTTACATTTCGCACAGTGTTTGTTGATTAGCTTATTTCATTATTACAGAACGATAAACAAATTGTTAATAAGGTTCAATCACGTGATCTGATTGTAAAGAACTGCCGCTTTATTAGCTTTGAGGAGTTCGAAAATGTCAAAGCTTGAACTACTATGGTCTGTCCAGGAAATGTGAATTAAATAATCGAACGATGGCTTATCGACCGAAGCATGTTCACGCATGTTCAAACATCAGTTCACTTGTCACATACAGAGCATTCGAGCGAGGCTGCAAGGTTGTTTCAAACGATGATTCAAATTTGAACCTTTGAACCTCGACTGAATGCTTTGTGTTTGACCAGTGAACCGAAGTATGGAAAGTGGTGAATGAGAAGATCGATGTTTGAACTAGGTCTAAAAGACGGTATTTGAAACTTTTAACAATGTATACGTAATTGTATGGTAGGACATGCATACGAAGATCAGAAATGATACATAAATATGATAATTTATTGCTATAAATAGAAGCTAGTTTGACTTTTAATAAGTTAAAAGATATCCGATACCACAAAGTGCATAGAAACTAAATTCCAGAAGATTAAAATCATCTTCGAAATATTACTAACATGGTCGTCAAAACTTAAAACTTATATAAAGGCAAGAATTTCGTTTGTACTCTCAGATATTTTGTCTTGAACTCTCTTTTCATAATTTTGATGATCTTGCGACAAATGGACAGACAGACCAAAACTGTAGGAGAACAAAAAGTAAAGGAAATCCTCTTATACTGTAGATTATTCCTACAAATCTTAATAAAAACGTTCAAGTAAACATCGTAACATCACTTTAATGATATTTTCTTCCATCAAAAAGGGATTGTAACGATTTTTGAACTGGCTGCTGAACAGGCTGCTAACTTCTATTCAGCGTGGTGAAATGATACATACATAAACTAATTTATTGCTATAAATAGAAGCTGCACCATGCATATATGTATACCGCAAATATCATGAGAATAAAACAATGATTACTTACTGGAAAGAATTTTCAATGAACATCTGGAATATGTTCAATCAATATTATAATATGACCACTATCACAGGGGAAAAACAAGTTTAAAAAAAACTGCCATTATAATCATCGTGGGTTTTTCTCTCTCCATGTATTGTCATGGAAACAAGATTGAAATCATTAATGGTCAGATTTCCACTTAAACATTTATTCATTTATCCAGCTTCGCCTTTTTATAGATAAAATCAACTGAACGTAAATGAGAAAAAGAAATTGAAATTAAAATAGTTAATTGGATGGCAGGGACACCACAGCAGCTTTTTCCAATTACTGCAGGCCCTTAATCGAATTTCGTTAAGAATAGATACAAATTATTATGTCAAAAGAAATAATTGAATGGCGGGGACACCACAACAGCTTTCTCCAATTATTGGGCCCATTAGCACATATGAATAATTTACCAAAGGAATAAAACATAAAAATACGCATATATTATTATAGAGATGTGTGAAGCTTGACTTGTGGTGTGATTTAACTTGTTTTGGAGAGGCATTATACCACGAAACCTTGTAAACAGAACCAACATATCACGCCTTCGTTTGTCGAAGTGTCTTGCGCGCCTCAAATCCTTTGTCAATATATTTAAGTGAATGAAGTATATGGTTTGTAAAGAATTAAGAGAAAAATATCATATGCTCTTGGCAGGACTCGAACCCACGGTTTCGGTATACTAGTCCGACGTGTTAACCACTACACAACAAAGACCTAGAATAATTCTTTATTCTATTATTCACACCGAACGCATTTCATTTCACTTATATGGTTTGTACTCTTATCGAACATAGAATATCGTCAGCAAATGATCCAAACTCAAGTGGAACCACGAATGGTTTTGAACTTTTTTCTAGTGTAAAAAGATTTTGTATAAACATTGTGTCCCCACGCACGCACGAACACACGGCGTTGTTACGGCAATGTTGGACACTCACCAAAAAAAAGTTCCAAATTATTTTCAACAATACTTCAAGGTTACCTTCAAGGTTGAACTAGCTTCTTCCAGCAAAGAAGAGAGAAAGACAAAAAAAGAAAAAAGAAAAAAAAAGAAGCAACAAGAAACTTTAATTATAAATTTTGATTAATTTACAGTTAGTGACCGTTTAAAAAAACTATTTTGCATAAAAGACTTTTATTTTGGAAAAATTGTGCCGTTATGAGGTCTAGCTTTGGTACAAGCAACTTTTGTTTATCAAGCCTCATATGATATTGTTTGTACCGAAGCTAGATCATGATCATAATGCATCCTGCTTTTCGAATTGAGGAATAGCCTATGTTACATCTTAAGTTAAGGTTATCAGGGAGGAAATGAAAAATAATAAAACACAAACGAAAAACAAAAGACAAAAAATATAAATGTTCATGAATTTTTCATAAAAATGGCTGAATTCCATAAAAACATTTAACTAAAATTAACATGTCAAAAGCGATGATGACATTGATATTCTCTTTCAATATTCATAAAACCTAAAATATCTTAAATTTACAGTATTCATGCATGATTGAATGTTTTGACTATTAAGGGAACTTAAAACCATACGTTGTCCTGTAACTTTACTTGGCTTTCCGCATTTTCCGACGCAGGAGAGACGGCGAATTGAAGAAAACAGTCACTTATATCTAAGGTAATTCCTAAACTATGTTTTAATTTCATACCATACCATACCATACCGTAATTACATATTGGTACTGCTATTGGTAATCGCGATCGAGAGCAGCTGCAGGGAATTAACACGCACATAACTGAGCAAAGTTAAACTTATAGGAAGGCTGAAGAAACGGGGATACTTGAAGAGACGTAAGTCAAAATATTCGGTAAAAGATTCTTAATAGATGTTTAATTAAGGCTGGCCTTAAAAATTTGACTAGTTTCTGCTATTTACACGAAACTTTATTGGGGATTTGTTGAAAGGGTTTCGCGCTGTATTGAGTTGAATGCACAACCCAGTCGCTAGGGGCACCCTGATATCTTTCATTAAAATGTGCTCGGCTGGGACTAAGAATTTTTGTCCGGATAGCGCAGATCCATGTAAACGGAACACCTAAACCTACAAATTTACGTCCAGTACCAAGTAAGGCCAGTCTAAATATTCGAAAATTGAAGTCAGGATTCAAAACATATTTTAAAGCGTTTTTTAAAGGTTTAACAATTTAAACAATTTTTAAAGGTTTTATTTGAAAGACCGTTTGAAAACCTTTTCAACTGTTTATTTAGAAACAAACCTATTCGAAAAATTAAAAACGAAAGTCAAGCCATTCACTAGAAAAATATCGAATAAGAAAAGAATTCTACTAAACTCCTCGATTTTACATTTTCATATTGTGTTCAAGTGCCTATCAACCCTGACGGTCTAGTTTGAAAATCACTTCGACATATAGGGTACAATACGATGGCACAGTTTTACAGGATGTAGACTTCTCATTTCAGAGATATAAAGGTTTAAAATGTAAAAAAAAAATCCAGTAATTTTTGCTCATTCTACACTGACGATTTGGTTTGAAAATCACTTCTACATGTAGGGTATAACACAATGGCACAGTTTTACAGGATGTGGACTTCTCATTAAAAAGGTTTAAAATTTAGAATTCCAAATTAAAGCAAATAACGTCAACCCAGGATTCATTTAAAATACGACAAATTTTACTATCCCATAATATATCATGTGGTAGAGTTTTGATGAGATACTTGAGAGTCACTCGTAGTCAACACACAAGAAAAGAGGACAATTACCTTGGTTGACGTCATCTCCGATTTGCAATTGCATTTACATCAGCCCAGAGGTTGTTTCAAGGTTCGATCTGTGAGTTAGCCGTACCCTGACTTAGATCAGCCAAGAGGTTGTTTCAGGGTTCGATCTGTGTGTTAGCCGTACCCTGACTTAGATCAGCCCAGAGGTTGTTTCAGGGTTCGATCTGTGTGTTAGCCGTACCCTGACTTAGATCAGCCCAGAGGTTGTTTCAGGGTTCGATCTGTGTGTTAGCCGTACCCTGACTTAGATCAGCCCAGAGGTTGTTTCAGGGTTCGATCTGTGTGTTAGCCGTACCCTGACTTAGATCAGCCCAGAGGTTGTTTCAGGGTTCGATCTGTGAGTTAGCCGTACCCTGACTTAGATCAGCCCAGAGGTTGTTTCAGGGTTCGATCTGTGTGTTAGCCGTACCCTGACTTAGATCAGCCAAGAGGTTGTTTCAGGGTTCAATCTGTGAGTTAGCTGTACACTGACTTAGATCAGCCCAGAAGTTGTTTCAGGGTTCGATCTGTGAGTTAGCCGTACCCTGACTTAGATCAGCCAAGAGGTTGTTTCAGGGTTCGATCTGTGTGTTAGCCGTACCCTGACTTAGATCAGCCCAGAGGTTGTTTCAGGGTTCGATCTGTGTGTTAGCCGTACCCTGACTTAGATCAGCCCAGAGGTTGTTTCAGGGTTCGATCTGTGTGTTAGCCGTACCCTGACTTAGATCAGCCCAGAGGTTGTTTCAGGGTTCGATCTGTGTGTTAGCCGTACCCTGACTTAGATCAGCCCAGAGGTTGTTTCAGGGTTCGATCTGTGAGTTAGCCGTACCCTGACTTAGATCAGCCCAGAGGTTGTTTCAGGGTTCGATCTGTGTGTTAGCCGTACCCTGACTTAGATCAGCCAAGAGGTTGTTTCAGGGTTCAATCTGTGAGTTAGCTGTACACTGACTTAGATCAGCCCAGAAGTTGTTTCAGGGTTCGATCTGTGAGTTAGCCGTACCCTGACTTAGATCAGCCAAGAGGTTGTTTCAGGGTTCGATCTGTGAGTTAGCTGTACACTGACTTAGATCAGCCCAGAGGTTGTTTCAGGGTTCGATCTGTGAGTTAGCCGTACCCTGACTTAGATCAGCCCAGAGGTTGTTATAGGGTTCGATCTGTGAGTTAGCCTTGCCCTGACTTAGATCAGCCCAGAGGTTGTTTCAGGGTTCGATCTGTGAGTTAGCCGTGCCCTGACTTAGATCAGCCCAGAGGTTGTTTCAGGGTTCAATCTGTGAGTTAGCCTTGCCCTGACTTAGATCAGCCCAGAGGTTGTTTCAGGGTTCAATCTGTGAGTTAGCCATGCCCTGACTTAGATCAGCCCAGAGGTTGTTTCAGGGTTCAATCTGTGAGTTAGCCATGCCCTGACTTAGATCAGCCCAGAGGTTGTTTCAGGGTTCAATCTGTGAGTTAGCCATGCCCTGACTTAGATCAGCCCAGAGGTTGTTTCAGGGTTCGATCTGTGAGTTAGCCATGCCCTGACTTAGATCAGCCCAGAGGTTGTTTCAGGGTTCAATCTGTGAGTTAGCCATGCCCTGACTTAGATCAGCCCAGAGGTTGTTTCAGGGTTCGATCTGTGAGTTAGCCATGCCCTGACTTAGATCAGCCCAGAGGTTGTTTCAGGTTCTATCTGTGAGTTATCCATGCCCTGACTTAGATCAGCCCAGAGGTTGTTATAGGGTTCGATCTGTGAGTTAGCCGTACCCTGACTTTGATCAGCTCAGGGTATCGATAAAATTTGAAGGTTTGAAGATTTGAAAGCTTAAAATCTATTTTCACCTCTAATTCTATATTCAAATCGGCCTTCCATGGATAACAGCATAATTGCCATAACACTATACCATCTCAGCTTGTATACATGAACAAGAATAATAGAAATTTAGGCTAACTCTTCTTTCGTTCAGGATATTTACTGTAATATTTAGCTGTTCATCATCCCATAAACCAAAATATTATGATTTTATTTGTGTTGCTGCTAGTTTGTCCCCTCTGGCGACCATGCGACGTCATAGTGTTATAGTAAGGCAATTATATAAAACCGTTGAATGAATCATTGTGATTTATTAGTTCCTGTGCAAGTGAGTTATACAGAGGAAAAAGGAAAGTCCAATCTCACCATATACTTATATCATATCCCTCTGTAAACGTCATGAATCTCTCTTATAAAGTTATATATATATACCAAACTGACACCAAGCTTCCAATATCAGTACAAACTGCGGCGACCTATCAATATAATTGGAACCTCATTAATAATATACAAGTATATCGCTTGATGAAAGTTAATTGAGTTCTGCCCTGCCAACGTAACAAGATTGCAAACATTCAGTTTCGCCTCCAGGGACAAAAGGAAGATCGAAGATATGGTTTTACGTATCTAAGGTACATCTTATGCGATGTTATAAATATATTTGACACGAATGACCCGTTATCTTTTGTTCAAACAAGATAAGTTTGACTTTGTTTCTCGTAAAAGCAGCTGCAGTGAATAATCGCGCACAGTGAAGATCAATAAAGAGTACACTAGAAAACTTAATAAAAGGCATACAAGTTGAATAGGTAAAAGAAAAATGAAAACAAAAAAACAAAAAAAACGATAAGCATTAGAAGAGATTTCTCATGAAGATCTACCAGAGATTTCCTGCCTTTTCTCTATTTTTTCATTTCTTTTTTTATATCTAATGAAATGTTTAAACCAGAATAACTCTCCATTCTCCAAATCTATCGATGTTGAAATGAAATTTATATCTGACAAACCCAAAAGTTAACTAAACAGAAAAAAAAAATGACTCGAATAATGTAAATTTTAACGGTGAATCGAAACTTCAGTTTTAATATTGTTTTTCTTTTCTGGGTCATCATGTTTATTCAATTATGCGACACAAATTATTCATCCTTATTTACTTTTTAAACCCTTCGCACGGTCTTCAACCTTATGTTATATAAAGGGATACTTCGTTTCGCTATTAATAGTTTTTATTTGGGGATTCACAATTCTTGGATATCCTTAATAGCAGTAGTTTACAATTTTGAGGCCCTTAAAGAATAATAGACAAAATGAAATTTCAAAAATAAACATGCAGGATATGAAAAAGCATATTTATAAAATTAGGACGGCTAGTAGTACTCTTGAGTCTAACTAATCCCTCACTTAACAATTAAATTAACTAATTTAATTTAATACAATTTGTAATTCCTGTTTTTAGTGATAAGACAAATCCATGTATTTCATAAAAGTTTTTATTTAACAGCTATGATTTTCTAGTTTTATATTTTTCCTTTTTTAATTAAGAACTTCATCTGATTTTATAACCATGCACTTGATACCACTTGTTCTCCATTTTAATGAAGAATATTCCGAAAAGTATAACTGTCAATAATCAATTATTCATGAATAAGTAATTACTTGAGTAGGTTATTCGTTCAACTAAGTCCATTTTCAGTACATTTTCAGAGATAATTGTAAACTACTGCTATTAAGGATATCCTAATTTTATAAATATGCTTTTTCATATCCTGCATGTTTATTTTTGAAATTTCATTTTGTCTATTATTCTTTAAGGGCCTCGAAATTCTAAACTATTTGAACTAGTTTGAAGGTCGTGGGTTCAAATCTCGCCAGGACTGAGTTAAGAATTTGTTTTCTAGAAAAATTTGCTTGAAGAAACAAATTCACAAACATATCAAGAAAAGGATTACGAAATTTGTATCTGTTGTAAATCGTATTAATATGTATACTTTTATGTAAGTACGGGGCATGTCCACATGGACTACGAGTCTATCCATGCTCTGTTGAAGCTATTAAATAAATAAATATAAATAAATATAAGTAATGATAATAATAATAATAATAATAATAATAATAATAATAATAATAATAAAAGAAAATAGGAATTATCATTCCTATTTCCATGGATATTTTATGGTCGTCGGATGACGACCGAAATATTTATGGATTTAAAAATGATAAGTACGGTGGCCCATAGGGGACATGCAGCAAGTTAGATGAGTTGCTGCAAATAAAACGAGTTGCTGCATATAATAAACGAGTTGCTGCAAATAAGACGAGTTGCTGCATATAATAAACGAGTTGCTGCATATAATAAACGAGTTGCTGCATATAATAAACGAGTTGCTGCAAATAAGACGAGTTGATGCATATAATAAACGAGTTGCTGCATATAATAAACGAGTTGCTGCATATAATAAACGAGTTGCTGCATATAATAAACGAGTTGCTGCATGTTATTCGAAAAACGCTGCGCGCGCACTTTGCTGATTGGGACTGAGTTCTAGAAGAGCGCGTGGTTTGTTGTTGTTGTCGATCACCATCGGTTCTGCTTGACAAGACGCTTGAAAAAGTAGACAGAACAAGCCACTTTAAAACCAGTTCGAGTAAAAGACAGAAGCTTAAAGCCGCCATACAGGATGTCACGATACAGATTGGTTTAGTAGTGGCCAGGGATGGTGATCTTACAGTAAAACGCGAGTCATCATTGACTTTACAGTCAACTAACTTCAGGCATGAACGATTGTCCGAATAATAAAATAAATATTCATAGATTCAATTGAATATTCGTAGATTGAAATGAATATTCGTAGATTAAAATGAACATTCGTAGATTAAAAATATCCCAGTCATATAAAGATTTAAGATTTGAAATCGAAAGGAGTTCATTCACCGTTTCCATGTACAGTATGACTTCCGACAATCCGAAGATTCGAATATTTTGAATGTTCAAATATTCTTTTGAATATTCGATTGTTCTTTTCAATATTCGATTGTTATTTTGAATATTTGATTATTCTTTTGAATATTCGATTATTATTTGTAATCTACAAGTTATGCGTTCATGCCTGAAGTTCGTTGACTGTAAAGGTCCAACCGGCAATAACAGCCAAAGAGCTACTTAGAATGGCTGTGGTGAAAGATCCTATCGGATACAAGCTGACCATCCTTGGCCACCATTAAGCCAATCTGTATCGTGACATCCTGTATGGCGGCTTTAAGCTTCTGTCTTTTACTCGAACTGGTTTTAAAGTGGCTTGTTCTGTCTACTTTTTCAAGCGTCTTGTCAAGCAGAACCGATGGTGATCGACAACAACAACAAACCACGCGCTCTTCTAGAACTCAGTCCCAATCAGCAAAGTGCGCGCGCAGCGTTTTTCGAATAACATGCAGCAACTCGTTTATTATATGCAGCAACTCGTTTATTATATGCAGCAACTCGTTTATTATATGCATCAACTCGTCTTATTTGCAGCAACTCGTTTATTATATGCAGCAACTCGTTTATTATATGCAGCAACTCGTCTTATTTGCAGCAACTCGTTTATTATATGCAGCAACTCGTTTATTATATGCAGCAACTCGTCTTATTTGAAGCAACTCGTTTATTATATGCAGCAACTCGTTTTATTTGCAGCAACTCATCTAACTTGCTGCATGTCCCCTATGGGCCACCGTAGATAAGTCTTCTCGTAATCCTTTTCTTGTATGGATTAAGAAGTATTCAGTGTATGCCAGGAGAAACATTATCAATTCTAATATTTGAAAGTTTACAAAACTGGATTTTTATGTAATTTTTAAATTCAGACATCATTTTTCGTGATTATTGAATTCTTTGCTTTAAGAAAACTTTATCTCATTAAGTTTTTCCTTGAAATGAAAATGTAACATGATCTATTTAACTTATTTCAAATCTTGCAAGATGTGACAATAACATGAGAATTTTTTTTTAAATAATTTATTCATTTATAGTGCGCAAATAGCTGTTTTCAATTTAAAGACGCGAAACGGTGGGACATTTAATTTTTGATATCCTGTCCCCACAAATTCACTCCCACAATCGGATTCTAGAATCTATCATTCACAACAAGGTTTCTACCAGTCTGTCAACATATTTTTTTATTTTTTTAATTATGGCACAGTACTCAAGGAGCACATTTATGAGTCCTCTAGCCTGCTAATAAAACGTAGTATGTTCTTAGGGTTCTTGTGCCAAAAGTCTCAATGCAAGACCCCTAAAAGAAACTTGGAAATATTCTATAACATGAATGCTTTTCTTTGTTAGCCAAAATTTATGATTCTCCTAGCCTGTCACATAGCTCCCTATTGCTCGATTTCTTTTAAGAAGTTTATTTTTTACCATAACTTGTAAATTTCTCGCGCGCTGATTGGCTGAGAGCCATGTTCGATAAGAGGACAGACCGATAAGATGACGAATCGCTCGCGCACGTAACTAGCGCGCGCTTGAAACGGTTTTTTCTTTCAAACTTTTTCTTCCTTTTTGGATCTTTTCTTTGCCTGTTATGGTAAAAAACAAATCGAAGTGACTTTTCCATGGTCTGTACTCCTATCGAACATAGAAATGACGCCAGAAATGATCCAAACTTTGCAGTGAAACCACTCATTTCTATGTTCGATAGGAGTACAGACCATGGAAAAGTCACTTCGATTTGTTAAATAGAAAATGCATTGACTCATGAAGAAGTGCTCAAAATTTATTTTATATCACCCCTTCAAAATTCTTTTTTTGTTTTGTTTTGTTTCTCATACATCTCTAAATATCATGAGATGCATTTACAGCATCTTTCTGATCAGCTTTCAGTATCATATGTGCGGTTTGTATTCTGGTTTCCCTTCAGACCGCAATGGGCAATGTGAAATTTTCTTTATAAAATGTGCGTGCGCGTGTGCTCTGTGCTCTGATAAAGCACGCGCTCCCAACCAATCACGAGTTATCTTATAATTATAAATATATATGTATCAATGTTATATAACAAATGAATCAATAAGGCTAAAGGATGCTTTACAATCTGCTATATCATTAAAATTGCAGGTTTTGTCGTTTTGCACTATGAATTTTTGGACAAAACTCTTTGTTGTTTGGAAGTTGGTCATTCTTCAAATCTCTCGCGAAATCCAAGCTTCCAAATGTCAAACTTCAATCAGTGGCATTGGACTTGCTAACCATACGTTTCTGACACTTTCTGACAAGAATATCCATACTTGCTACATGGAATGCACGAAGTATAAAGCATGTCAGAGTATTAACTACTACAGAGCTCGTGACTTGTGTCAGCTAAATAACAGATCGATAACAACACGACCTGAGAAGAAGGTCGTGATGGCGGATTCTGTATATTTTGAACATCCAGAACCGAGTAAGTATGAACGGGCTGTTTGCTCCAGATTGGGTGTTGGTCCGGCGGGCACGACACCGTATTTCTTTAGTCAAGCAAAATCTTTTCAGTCTAAAGACTTTTCCGTTGGAATATCTTTAAAAAATTGTATTTCCTTCTCTCTTTTCCTTTCCGTTAAATGTTCAGTACGTGATTATTCGACTCAGAAATGCAGTTATTTATTTCCAACTTTGTTTTAGCTGTGATAGGTTCTCACAAAGAAACCCCTGCTGAATCATGCATGGAAATCAAGAGAGCAAGAAGCAGTGTTAAGAGTGGACTTTATTGGCTCAAACATCCACTGACCAGTAACATATCTCAAATATACTGTAACATGCAAACTGGAGGTGAGTAATCGTGGAGAAGGAGGATAAAGTGCAAACCGTCTTAACCACCCTCGCTGAACAAATAGGAAAATAAAAATTAATCGTCCTTGATTTACAAGGATAGCACTGAATAGTAATGATGATGGTGATGATTATGATGATGATGATGGTGATGGTTATGGTGATGTTTGTGATGATGATGATGATGGTGGTGGTGGTGGTTATGGTGATGGTGATGGTGGTGGTGATGATGGTGATGAGGAGGAGGATGGTGATGATGATGATGATGATCAACATGGCTCACATCTGGCCCTCATTCCAAATTGGATCACATTCGGATCAAATTGGAATTTAGAAGTTGCTTTTTGAGGAGGGAGGAAAACCGGAGGAAAAAACTCGAAGCACAGGAGAGAACCAACAAACTAACAAGCAACAACCAGGTGTCCGGAGCACGCACGAACCGTCCAATCACAGCGCGCTTCGATTCTTAGCCAAGCGGCCTTTGCTCCAAGTCTCTTCCCAATACAAAAACACGCGTTTCAAAGAATTTAGAGAAAAAAAGTTGAAGTATACGTGTTGTTTAAAAACTTAAAGTAAATCTTTGCGATCCATCTCCTCAAATTCTGTGAGATATATGACTTTTAAGACTCGGGCGAGGGCCGCTTGAATTACAACAACAATCCTTTTCGCGCTTAGTTTTTCGTACAGCTGGATATACTAAAATATGATGTCGGAACAGGGAATCGAACCCGTGCGTCGAGAGAAGGCGCACTAGCAGTGAAAAAAAGTTAGGTTTCCCAAATACATTGCAATCGACTATAAACATGGCGCCTTTGTCTTTCCCTTTGCTCCAAAACTTAAATTTTAAAATTTTGAATTCCCTTTTCAGAAGCTGATGATTGTTTCTCATCGCCCTGTAAAAACCAGGGAACATGTACGAACAAGAAACATGGCGACTACAACTGCACTTGTACCGCTGCATTCAAAGGTGCTAACTGTGAACTGCCAGCCAGTGGTGAGTTGAGATTAGTAAAACTAACCTTCACAGTTTTGTTTTGTGAAATCTGAACTTTCCGAAGGATGTGATCTAAAGTAGATGGATATTTCGCATCCAATCCTTTGTTAAGAGACAGGATACATAGGATAAATATAATAGTCTCTTTCACAGTTCACTGCGTCGGCCATCTTGAAAGGTAACCGCGCCTTTGCATTGAAGTGAGACAAACGGCAAGTTTACAATGAAAGAGACATGTGAATAATTGTCCAAGGTGTTAAAAAAGGGTCTCTAACATTTCAAGCTCGCCGTTCGTTTCGCTTTAATTTGAAGTCACGGCTGCCTTTCAAGATGGCACAGGAAACTGTGAAGATGCCTTTTACCAACCAAACTCTATTTATTTATAAAAAAAAATATATTTATATGTTATTCATGAGTTATATCATGAATTACAAAGATCAAGGCTTTGTTAGAGTACAGGATATAGTAAGTGTAATCAGTAATATCAGTTAATATAACCATCTAACAATTAAAGAATTTTTATTTTGTTGTTGTTGTTATAGATGCATGCAAGATAAACCCTTGTAAAAACGGTGGCACATGTAGTAATGCTGGAGTCAACGACTATTCTTGCGCATGCGCGGCTGGATATGCCGGGAAAAGTTGCGATGGCTTTATTTCCGGTAAGCTTCACATTCTGCATCTAGTTTTTATTAGAACGGTTTTCGTATACGAGTAGGAAACGATACGGCAAATTCGTAGCCGTCAATGCAGACGTAGCGTATCTTGCCGTAGTCGTGGTTACGTGAGGTGATTGAATAAATTACAAGCTTGAAGTAAAATGAAAGCCATTTTAATGTTACAGCATGTCGTACCGTGTACGTGCTGTAATTCAGTATAGTGCGTTTCCCACTCACACGAAAACCGCGCTAACTATTTTAATTTTTTCATTTTAATTCATCTTTTATAAATTTTTCAAATTGTCATTTTTATTGTGTTTCTCATGTGTGTTTCTCCCGTAGTCTTGCATTTACGCTCTTCAGAATGAGTTTACGCGGGTTTTAATTTTCATGAGAACAAACACGGTTTAACGTCGCGTGGTAAAGTTTCATATATTTACTTTTTTCCAAGGTGCCGAATGTTTAGCATACACCAACCTCACTGAAACAGATCGAAGTATCAATGAAGGGATTACAGTCAAAAAATGCGACAGAAATATGGTTACCAAATGGTATCGCTTTACGAGTTCAGCAGGCAGCCGCTTGCCCACATCAACCCCCCCAAAAAGTCGATGCAATACAGATGCAACCGGATGGTTGAATGGTGCCCATCCCTCGGTCCAGGAAGGCGTGGTGTCCAGAACTGTGTGCTTTAACTGGGGCAGTAACACCTGTAATTGGAATGTGGTCATTAAAGTTCGCAACTGTGGGTCCTATTTTGTTTACGAGCTGAAAGGCACTACAAATTGTTCCTTAAGATATTGCGTTACAATCTAAATAGAGGTTTTGCACCATCACGTGATGGCAACCATGTTGCATGACAGAAACAATACAATCGTTTTACATGACAAAGAATTCAATTCCCGAGAGAAAAGGGGTTTTATTGCTCTGTCATCTACCATGCATTGCCGTCGGCACGTGATGGAGCAAAACCTCTCTTCTTTTATCTTATTGATGCAGACGTTCAATTTTGACGACGCTTCCCCTTTGATGTGTCGTAGGTGTTAGTGTGAACAGGACATCCAACACCGACAAAACTTTATCTCCCTCCTTCTCTCCTTCCTTCCTTCTATCGCTCCCTACTTCCCTATCTTTCTCCCTGCGTCACTTTCTTTCTGTCTATTTGTTTGTTTGGTTGATACGATTCACCATGGAAATTGCAAACTATTTGTTATACTTATCAGCTGCAAAAGTAGGTGGCATTCATACATATAGTAAAAGAAAGTCGTACTATTAAATAAGCGAAGCACAGCATAATAAAAAAAAAATCAAATTTAGAAGAGCAAACCACAGATACATTAAGAGAAGTACACTATGGAGCTGTTAAGCTGTTTCTTGCTTTTTCTTCATGACACAATTTGTTGTCCAAAGCTCTAACTGTTTCAGGTGGAGATTAAACTGATCATTGCAAGCATTTTTCGCTTTATTTTAGCGGTTGTTGTGAGCAGTTGGACCCGGAAATACGTCACAACTTAACAGCTCTATAAACAAGCACTTGAAAAGAGAGTTAGTTTAGATGAAGTAGCTTTAGCGAACATGATGAGAAAATGTCAAGAAATCATAAGGCTATTGTTCAGCGTTATGATATTCCTTCCTAAATATAAGTTGAAAAATTAGCACGAAAAAATGGATTATAAAGTTTGCACATAATAGGAATCAGCCAACAGTTCTTAATCCTACTGCATAAGAAAATGATACAGTAAACAACTAAAAGTTATGCAGAGTCAATAGAAAATTTTTTCTAATGAAAAGTAGTTAGATAATCCTAGTCAACTACAATACTCTGCGCGAAATCGAAAACAATCCAATCCGCCATTTTCTCTGCCAGGCAAAATGGTGGTTTTGTGAAGTTTGGGAATCCAGTTCCATCGGTCTTGGTATTCAAGCTAGAAGTTTTAAAACCTTTAATATATAATGATAAGCAGTTATTCTATGGTTTTCGTAAAATTTTATGAATTTTGGGAATGAACCTAAGTTAAATTTTATACGTAAACAATAATATAGGCGCGCAGTGCATTGTATAGTTGACTAGGATTCTTTAACGATAGGATTACAGAATATAAAAATTTCGCTTGAAAAGTTAACGCACAACTAAGACAATTATTGACGAAAAATGCTATAGAAATTATTATAATTTTTTCAAAGCTAATCAACATTGTGTGTACAGCTGTTCAAGCTGTTCAAGCTAAATTTGTCCTTTTTTCTAGGGATATTTGTTTGGAGTGGCAGCACACTTAAAAGCTTCATTCTACTGTCGAGCATGATTTTATTCACCATTTTATCCGATAATCTTTTTGTGCGTAAAATTATTATTATTATTTTTTTTTTTGGCTTTTGAGAAATAAAGTTAATAGGGAATATAAGAATCTTTTGTGTATGTTATTTATATATTGCTAATAAAGTGAATGATGTGTTGATTAGCTTATTTCATTATTACAGAACGATAAACAAATTGTTAATAAGGCTCGATCACGTGATCTGATTGTAAAGAGCTGCCGCTTTATTAGCTTTGAGGAGTTCGATGAAGTTATTCTTTGTTTTCATACACACGAGTGATTCAATATTCTGAAGAAACTCATCTTGGTTTTTGACTTCATGAAACTATGATTGCACTCAGAGCTCTCTGAAGTACTGGTTATATTCCTTCGTTGATCAGCAATGTTGACGAAATCAGATATTTAGAGACGATAGTACACATCTTCTTTCATAATATCTGTTAGCATCTTTTGATGAAAGTCTGGTTTAAGTTTTAGTGGTTCTATTAATAGAAGTCAAAGCGAAGAACATTAAGCACGATGGTGAGTAAACACTCTACTTGATATGATCACAACAGAGTTTGAGCCATGAAGACTCATACACTGATCACTAAGGAAAGTCTAAACTTGTTATAGACTTTTTAATGCTATCTTTTCTGCAAAAAGCAAAAAGGACACCTTTTGATAATCATTTTATTGGTAACCATGGTGATTGCAAAGTCACAAGATGAGTCTATATCATCTACACGACGGGTCTTGTTCTTGTTCATCTTCTTACAGTATTATGTCTATTCTCTAATTTCCAGTTATTTCTTGTGATATTATTATCATGGGTAACCATGGTGATTGTGACGTTACAAGATCAGTCTTGTATATCATCTACACGAGGTCTTGTTCTTGTTCATCACGTGTACATGTCCTTCAAGACTAGTGACCCTCTAAAGTGTTACCACGAGTGTACATCAGACATCAAATGCCAAAGCATCAACTACTACCAAAACACTCAAACCTGTGAGATGAATAACAGAACGACTGGGATGAGACCGCAGTACGTACGTGTTGATGAGTCAGCGGTATACCTTGACAATCCTTACAGAGGTAAGTTGATCACAATACTTAGCGTTCTTATTATGTTTTTTCCGTCTAATTGCGGCTTTATATTTGGGCTTATTTCTTTTTTTACAATGACATGCAATTTCCTTACGTATTTTTTGTTCTTTTTAACTTTAACGTAGGGGAACATAAAATACCATTAATTCAACTCAAACAAATGGAATAAAGCTAATACAGGCCAGGGGCGTAGCGAGAGGGAAGGGGGTGGGGCAGAACGCATGGGCTCCCTCCTCCACCATGTCGTCCGTCTTTTTTTGGGGTTCGCCGTTTTTTCGTTGATGTTATGAAAACGGGTTTTAATAACCCCCCCCCCCCACCCGCCGCCCCTCCCTCCCTCTCGCTACGCCCCTGTACTGAAGGCTTTCGTTTGAGTTATCTTTTGTAAGACCTGATACATTTTCATAAAGTTTCATATGAACGTCATCGAAATTCGCTCTTAAAATTTGTGCAAAACCTTTTTTATCATGATTTAGTTTCTATCGGTTCTTCAAGAGACGTTCCTGCTGAATCTTGTGATGAGATTAGAGATATCTTCGGATCTGTTAACAACAGCCTGACCTACTGGGTAACTGAGGAGGGAGAGCCCAAGCAGATGCTTTGTTCCATGCTAGGCATGCAAGGTAAAAAAAAAATTTACGCAAGAGACAAAAACAGAGAGCTGAAAGAGAGAGAGATGGAAGGAGGGAGGGAAGGGGAAAGGAGGGAAGAAGAAGGGGGATTTGACGAAAGGGAAAGACCAAGTTTCTAACTTGCATCGGCTTTCTTTTTCCTTACAGACCCAATTCTCGCCTGTCTTCTTTATACAAACATCACAGATGCGACCAGAAACGTCAAATATGGAAATCCCCCAAAAACTGACAAATGTGACAGAACTATATCCTTGGGGTGGTATCGCTTGTGCGATGCAGCCGGTGTTCGTATGCCCACGACATGTGTTTTAAAACAGCACTGCAATACAGACTCGACTGGCTGGCTAAGTGACCCACACCCGACCATAGAACAAGGAACGATCACAAGAAGGGTTTGTTTTCATTGGATGAATGACTGTTGTTACTGGTCCAAATACATCAATGTGCGCAATTGTGGAAGGTATTTTATTTATCAGTTTCGTCCGACTCCAGCCTGTCAGCTACGCTATTGCGGTGAAGACTAAATGAGAGTCATTAACTTGATACTCGAATCGCACGCGCGAATCGCCGTCGCAACAAAGTAAGGTTTTGGTGGACGTCAATCAAAGTGTTTCCATGGCATTGTTTAGAAGAAGAAAAAAATTATAAAGGTACGTACCACGTGGAATGCTGTGGAAACGCCTTGACTTCCACCAATAGACCCCTTGTAGCACATCGGGATGCAGCTCAATTTGGAGGACAAAACAATAGGTTCCAATTCTGAGGAAATCCTTTGTTTTGCTCTCCAATTGAGCTGCTCTGACGTCACGTGCAAGGGGTCTATGCCAACTTCGTCGCGGGGAGCGCTCTAGCTTGTCGATACTTGAATATATTGACTATATATTATATAATCATAGCCAGAAGTTTGTTAATCAAATTTATGCCTTGAGATATTTTGATTGGCTAGCTTTACCTGAAGTGAAGAGTTCTTGGGAATAGTCTACTTCCGAGATATGTTTCGCTTGTCTTAAATCTTGTCGGGTTCTCATTATTTTACGATAATAAGGATCTTTTTTAAACGCGTGAATCCATTTTAATTTTTCAAACAATACGTTTCTCAGTTCATTTCTAAATATGGATATCATCTTATTGCACGCATGCACTTCTGCCCATTCTTTAGATTCGCCTCTTTCCATGTATTCGTTTTCTAGAGCTTCTAGTTCCGTTTCGTGACGATCCATGGCTTCGTTTATCAACGGTGACCAGCAGTACATCTGAAGGCTGGTTTTCATCATCATCATCCTCATCATCTTCAGTATCATTTGACTCTGATTCACTCGTGTCTAGATCTTCCTCGACACTACTTACAATTTCATCTTCGCTTGAAGTTTCTTCGTCGTATCTTGAATCATTTTCTTCGACAGCGTTCATTTTGCAAATTTGATCGTCTAAATGACGTCTTAGATTATAACCTCTGGAAAAGGTTTTGCCACAGTAATAGCACTGCTTAGATGACGACATGTGTCTCTTGTACTGAATGTTAAGTGAAATGATCTTCCTGGAAAGCTCCCCGCAATTTATGTCCTTCCTTCCTTCCTTCCTTTTAAAACTTCTCACAGACTCGTGCTCTGCTCCTGACCTGCTGATAACTGCTCCCTGGTAGTGCTCCTCACTTGCTCCTCATGATGACTGCTCCCCGGTAGTGCTCCTCACTTGCTCCTCACTGCTCCCTGGTAGTGCTCCTTTGCTCGGCAAAGTGCTCTTAAGTGCTACCCTCGTATCGTCAAACAAACAGGAACAATTTTATATCCCGCCATATACTATGCATATGTAAATCTTGTACAACTATTGATGTTTATTTGCATATCTTACTATGCGCATGTTTATTCCAGTTTTTCCTTTTTTATTTTTTCCTTTCAATGAATGTTGTAAGGTTGTTAAGGTTAAAAAAAATCCAAGACTTCCTTTTTGAGTTCCCCCAAGTCTGCGCGTTAAAATTAAATTTTCCATATAAACGTCACCGATAGGTTTCTCAAAACGCATCCCACATGGAAAGGATTGTCTACTTGAGATTAGTGCTCAGCGACACAAGTGAATTATCGGGTGTGCTGTTCATAGCAAGGGGTTAATCATCTACGGTCTAGGGGCCGACTAACCTCTCCCTTAGGCTTCGGCCGAGCTTCCTGATCAGTCTGTAAATCCAGGGATAACGGTGTCGGGGTCGAAATCTCCGGCATAGCCGTAAATGCTTCGCGCTGCCATACTGAGCTTCAGCACTACGTTTGGAGGTATGGTCCTTAATTAATAAATAATGATAATTGATAGAAAAAAAAAAAAAAGAAAAAGTGTACAAAGAAATCTCGTTAGGAAATGAACTGTAAAAAATAGATCAATTTTGGAAAGACAAGAATCCTAAGTGAGTATGTGTAACTGAGGAGTCCGAGGATACGTTATTTTCGTGAAGGACCAATTCAGGAATGTCTTTGACGTTGGACTAATGGACAACACTAAAGTCAGCAATTAGAGCAATAGATATGGAATTGCAGAAGGTAACCAGCATGGAAGAGTTACCGGAGTCGGTGTCCAAAGACAAGTCACAATTTTTAACTCAGTCTCAGAATACCAATGTTCATCAGAAGCCTCCATTTTCCGGATCATTTCAAATCCTTCAGCACAATGGCAATGCGCAAAATTACGAGGAACAGGAAAAAGACTATTTACCTAGAACTTTCAACACTTCTGAATTAAACTCTATTTTTGAAGCTCTCGGTCCGGAAATGGAACTGACAGGGGAACAGCAAGGGTTGGCTGTGCAGCACCAGGTACCCAGCTGGGGATCTGAAATGTACTGATATGTACCGATATTCAAAAACACAGAAAGCATAAAATAAAAGAAAATTTCGTTTCTGTAATACTATAGCTTTTATTAAAAAGTAAAATAAAGTAGTGAGATTGTTACTATGCAAATGTTTGGTCTCTTAGTAATCAATGTACATGTTCGATATAAATTCTAGCTAACTCCAACAGGGCATATTGTGTTGACAGGCACCATTATTTGCACTTAAGCCGGTTATTATCCCGGCTTAATAAGTCCACTACAGTTTGTCTGTGATAACTATCGTTCCTTGGTGTAGATTCTTATTCCATGTCTTCTGCTGTATCTTGTGTTTGTAACTCTTGGACAGCGAATAAATTGTTCAAGAGAAAGTTACGATGATCAATAGCAACCTGGGTTGCTTCCATCCAGTCGTAATCCCCCTTGTCTAGTAAATCTTGTCGGGTTCTCATTATTTTACGATAATAAGGATCTTTTTTAAACGCGTGAATCCATTTTAATTTTTCAAACAATACGTTTCTCAGTTCATTTCTAAATATGGATATCATCTTATTGTACGCATGCACTTCTGCCCATTCTTTAGATTCGCCTCTTTCCATGTATTCGTTTTCTAGAGCTTCTAGTTCCGTTTCGTGACGATCCATGGCTTCGTTTATCAACGGTGACCAGCAGTCATCTGAAGGCTGGTTTTCATCATCATCCTCATCATCTTCAGTATCATTTGACTCTGATTCACTCGTGTCTAGATCTTCCTCGACACTACTTACAATTTCATCTTCGCTTGAAGTTTCTTCGTCGTATCTTGAATCATTTTCTTCGACAGCGTTCATTTTGCAAATTTGATCGTCTAAATGACGTCTTAGATTATAACCGCTGGAAAAGGTTTTGCCACAGTAATAGCACTGCTTAGATGACGATATGTGTCTCTTGTACTGAATGTTAAGTGAAATGATCTTCCTGGAAAGCTCCCCGCAATTTATGTCCTTCCTTCCTTCCTTCCTTCCTTCCTTCCTTTTAAAACTTCTCACAGACTCGTGCTCTGCTCCTGACCTGCTGATAACTGCTCCCTGGTAGTGCTCCTCACTTGCTCCTCATGATGACTGCTCCCCGGTAGTGCTCCTCACTTGCTCCTCACTGCTCCCTGGTAGTGCTCCTTTGCTCGGCAAAGTGCTCTTAAGTGCTACCCTCGTATCGTCAAACAAACGGGAACAATTTTATATCCCGCCATATACTATGCATATGTAAAGCTTGTACAACTATTGATGTTTATTTGCATATCTTACTATGCGCATGTTTATTCCAGTTTTTCCTTTTTTAGTTTTTCGTTTCAATGAATGTTGTAAGGTTGTTAAGGTTAAAAACAAACCCAAGACTTCCTTTTTGAAATTCCCCCAAGTCTGCGCGTTAAAATTAAATTTTCCATATAAACGTCACCGATAGGTTTCTCAAAACGCATCCCACATGGAAAGGATTGTCTACTTGAGATTAGTGCTCAGCGACACAAGTGAATTATCGGGTGTGCTGTTCATAGCAAGGGGTTAATCATCTACGGTCTAGGGGCCGACTAACCTCTCCCTTAGGCTTCGGCCGAGCTTCCTGATCAGTCTGTAAATCCAGGGATAACGGTGTCGGGGTCGAAATCTCCGGCATAGCCGTAAATGCTTCGCGCTGCCATACTGAGCTTCAGCACTACGTTTGGAGGTATGGTCCTTAATTAATAAATAATGATAATTGATGAAAAAAAAAAAAAGTGCACAAAGAAATCTCGTTAGGAAACGCAGTGAACTCTATTGCTCTAATTGCTGACTTTAGTGTTGTCCATTCGTCCAACGTCAAAGACATTCCTGAATTGGTAAGAACAGTTTTGCCACTTGATACATCTTTCAATTTAAGAATCGTTTTCAGTGCGCATGCGATTTTATCCCGAATTTCTCACCTTCTTTTGTTTCAACCTTCTTTTGTTTTTAATTAAACAAAAGAAGGTGAGAAATTCGGGATAAAATCGCATGCGCACTGAAAACGATTCTTAAACTTTGAACTGACTTATAGAATAGCGGCTTTAAATCTCGCTTTCTGATTAGTGTATGTCCTTTATGAGAGCACACAGTACGCGCGCGCTATTGTGTCATTCCTATCTAAAACATCGGTTATTGTGGCCATTGATCCGTACTTTTAATCAAATAATCAGTAGGGGATTTCTGTGAAATTCCTTGAGTCTTGACAGGCGTTTAATATTAGAAAACTCCAAATTAACAGGTCTCACAAAGTTTGAATAGATAATTGTTTAATCTATGTGTCCTTTCTATATATATATTTATATATGTTTTCTTTCTGTAAGAAGGTATTGTCTGCTTTGAAAAAAATGATTTTTTTACTTTATATTTCAATGCCTATATTTTTTCATTTAATCGTTTGCCTATTTACCGTTCTACCATTCTACCATCCTATTTTTTTTTCTCTTTTTAATTTTTTTTCTTTCCGGTTTCTATTTCTTATTTATCGTTTCGTCGTTGTATCTCCAAATCGACCTTGTATTCTAACTTTCTTTCGTATTACTTTCCTTTCCTTTTAAGAAAGGTCTTCCTTCCAGTATTCGCTAGTTGTTATCAGTACGGTACAATCGTTTGAGGACTGTGCTGCCAGTTCAAAAGTCGATCTTCTCATAAACCGAACCCAAGGACAACAAAGAAAGCCTTATTGTCCATTGTTTTCAATGCGTTCGGCTCATGAGAAGATCGACGTTTGAACTGGGCCTATACTTTATTTAGATCTCGATCATTCTTGGCCTTTCTAGTCTAGGCCTTATAGTCTATATATACCTAGCCTGTATATCTAGCTTTCAATTAGTTTTGTTTTCGTAGAGTTTTTTTTTATTATTATTGAGGATTTTTGTTATCCTTGTTTCGTGATTTTAAGGGCACTGAGACCCAGTTGTGGTGCCTTAGAACTGTTTTATTATTATTATTATTATTATTATTATTATTATTATTATTATTATTATTATTATTTCTAGGCGATGTTACACGAGATGATTTGACGACGATTTTTCGAACAACGCTATTGCGCGAAAAGTTGATGCCGTCTAACATGTCAGACGGAACGATTTTTAGTGTAATTTCTACTTCGGCAACACGTTGCATGCAAGTTTTGACGACTGACGAACTTTTTGCAGCGTTGCGCGAAAAATAGTCCTTGCAAATCGCCTCGTGTAACATCGCCTTGAAACTTTAAAATTTTATCAAAACCCTAAAACAACCTCTGGGCTGATCTAAGTCGGGGCATGGCTAACTCCAGATTGAATTGAAATTTTGCGTGTAAGATTTTGCGGAGGGAGGAAAACCGAAGAACCCGGAGAAAACCCTCGAATCGAGGGAGAGACCTAACAAACTCTGCCAACATGTGTTGCCGAGTCCAGGAATCGAACTCAATATCTCTAAAGTGAGAGGCGAATGCACTACCACTACGCAACCCTTGATTCCTAGGTCCTTTTAGTACTCAATATTCGATACATGGCAGTTTTTTCTCGATCTCATAAGCAGGCAATATTAAACGTGCTTTTTAACGACTTACCTTCGTTTAAAAGTAGAATTAACCCCAACACCTAGTAGCCTAATGGCCCTGAATATATAGTTAATCCTTTGATGGATTAATGAGCTAGCTATAGGGTTGTTGTTTTGATCACTGCCTGTAGAGAGGTCTGTTTAAGATCCTTTAAGAGTTTTTATTTCGGCACCTGTCTCTCATCAGCAGTCACACCCTTTTTTCTAGACTCTATGAATTATGCAGTTTATCTAAGTCTTTAAATATAAAGAAGTTCTTCATTGGTGCAAAAACGATACCAAGAACTTTAATAAGTTATTTTGTTTACAAAAGAAACCTAGCTGTGTAATAGTTACGTTTTCCTTCCAACTGGTTGATTGGCATATTGGCTTGTCTTAGCATCCCGCATGTCTAGATTAGAGTGTATGTAGTGGTTAACTGTTTGATAAATTCCCTTCTTTTAACAAACACCAAAGCGCAAAAATTAAGTATGAATGTGCAAATTTAGAGCTTGCGAAAAAAGAAAAAAAGGACGCGGGTACGAATGAAATTGAACAACAGTCAACCCTGGTTGCAAAGCAAAAAATAAAACACACACACACACTGCCATCACCACTAGCACTTGGCCTGTGAAAGAATAAAACTGTCTAACCAGTGCGTGGTGGTGCGTCATTTTTCTTGTTAATAGACCTTTCTTTCACATTCCCATAGCAGTGAGCACAAATCTAGTTCCAAGTCGAGGTTGGAGTTGCCACGCATAGCAAAACTATAATTTACCATGCGCGGCAACTCCACCCTCGACTTGGAACTAGATTTGTGCTCACTGAGCGGAATAGTATAAAGGTATATAGTGCTATAGATAATGATGATGATGATAATAATAATAAAATAATAATAATAATAATATTAATGATATTTAAAATGATGATAACAATGGTCGATGATGATGATAGTAATGGTGATGCATGATGATGATGATAGTAATGATGAGGATAATAGTAATGATGGTGATGATAGTAATAATAGTAATGATAGTAATGATGATGATGATGATGGTAATAATGATGATGATAGTAATGATGATGATGATAGTAATGATGATGCTGATAGTAATGATGATGCTGATAGTAATGATGATGATGATGGTCGTAATGATGATGATAGTAGTGATCATGATGATAATAAAGATGATGATGATTGTATGTTAAATAGTTCATCAACGAATAATAATAGAAATAGTTTTATGGCCCTGAACAAACACAATTCTTCATCTTCTACACGACAGAATGAAACCTGTTAACTAATGCAAACATGGTTGTACATGTCGTCTCTTCTTGTTGACTCTTTTGTGTAAACATTTCAATAGGCTGGTCGTTAGCAAAGACAAATGACAAAGTTGTGACTGGTAAAGTAAAGTATGGTTGAGAAAAGTGAAATTAAACGGGAGAGAAAGGGAGTGGATGAGGGAGGGGAGGGAGGGGAGGGGAGGAAGAGTTACACATAGTTCACCAAACAATTAAAACCAATATTAGAAGAAGAAAATCTGGAAAAAAGGAAATGAAAGAAAAAAGAAAAAAAAAAGAGAAGGAGAAAAAAGAAGAGAAAAGGATAAAAAACGAAATAATAAAAGTAAAGAAAAGAAGCTAAAAAAATAAGACAAAAATAAGAAAAATCGAAGCATGAATTGAACAAAAAAAAAAAAAAAGAAAAATAGTAAAAGAAATGAAATGAAAAGCAGAATAGAAATGTAGAAAAGGAAAGGAAAGGAAACAAAAGGAAAAAAAGGAATTAGAATATATAGTGATGTTTTCTTTTCTTTCAGTTTGACGTTTCATTAAGTGTTGGAGTGAGTGTATTTATCTATCAAGACTATTACAGCGTACAGATGTCTCCAACATTTCAAAATACATCAAATACAGTTTGAGCGTTAGTAGTGTAGAATTACAATTGATATCGCAATGGGTATTGAAACGACCCATATACCTTGGTTCTACCACCTATACCAAGACTGGGAAAAAATGACCAGTGAATAATTCCCAGCCTGAGATGTCATTTTTTGAGTACTAAAGGAATGGGAATAATTTGTAGATGCATTAATGCTACAGCAAGCATTGCCAGGTAAGATAGAGTTGTCTCTTTCCATTTATCTTAGTTTTTGTGTAGTTGGATCGTTTTGAATTTTTGAAACTTACTCTTCCTGATCGATTATTCTCTCTCTCTTTCTCTCTTTCTCTCTTTCCCTCTCTCTCTCTCTCTCTCTCTCTCTCTCTCTCTCTCTCTCTCTCTCTCTCTCTCTCTCTCTCTCTCTCTCTCACATAAAACACATATTTCACTTTTGTACAATATGAGATACAACGCACGCTCTGATTGGTTGTCTATCGTGCTTAATTCGAATGTAAGACTAACTAACGCCACTACACCCCTTTTTTGTGCTGAAATTAATATTTCCCGATAAGCACGAGAAAGAATCGGCTTGGCTACGTGCTCCTAAGCTTCTCTCGTGAGCTCTACGGCGCGTCACAATATGGTAACAAACACGCGCTCAATTTATGCTGGCTACGCTAAATTACCATGGCAACCTCCAAAGTTTGCAAAGGAAGAGTACACATTTTGAGCCTCGAACTTTGCGGCACGGGACTCTAAAAGTTTTTTCCCGACTTTTTAAAAATTGAACTATCATGTGTTTTGAATATCTCGGAAACGATTTCGGGAAACTCATTTTTTTCTTCTCAGATTTGAAATTAATTAGCTTTAAATTAGCTTTAGACAACTTCTTAATGATTTTTTTAGCTAGCCATGAGGAAATGAGACTGCATTCAAGAAACACAGCAGTATTCCATGAAGTAGTTTCTTTGTTTATTCAATGTTTTTAATTTTAATTTCCATGCGAGCATTTTAGTCTAGTTTTATATAATTGACCACTCACTCTAAAGTGATGACTGAATTCCTCCCGTACTTTAATGAAACACACCTGTTTTAGTGTTTTACATTGTCATTTATGCATGTTAAGAAGTGATTCTCACTTCCTTCCACTTCCCCCCACCCACCCCACCCATACTCAATGACTCAATAGAAGTCCTTCAACAGAATTTTGAGAAAATGAAAAAAAATTACGTATTAATAATATTCAAGATATTTTACAAAAATAAATTAGAAGAAAGTTAAAGCAGTGAATATAGATACATAAATAGAATTTAAAAAATATAAACAGAGAAATAAGACAAAAAAATAACAAGTAACTTGAAAATATATGAAAAAAAATTAAAAAACTTTATATATATATATATATATATATAAATTTAGAAATTAATTTATGAATATAAATATAATTAAAATAAAAATATTTAAATATAAATTTAGAAATTAATTTATGAATAAAATATATTAAAACATTTTAAAAACATGCATTTATAACATAACATTAAAATATTTTGTGAAAGAAAACTAAAATTTGCAGCTCCCGTAAAAAATAAAATATTACATGATGCACATATAACGGTTGCTTATTTAACAACAACTCTCAAAACGTGATATGAAAAAGTATTGACGTAATAGTTTTGTTAAGAAATTAATTACTCGAGGGAATGTAAATAAATAGATCAACTGACTATTTTTGTAAACAACTTAAAGAAAGCAAAGGTGAAAAGTGAAAAAACGATAGGTGTTAAAACTAAGTAATGTTGACATATTTCTGGTCTGGTAATTTTTCATTTTCAAGAAAGTTAAATTCCTTGCCTCTTATTATATTGATATCCTGGATTTCACAAAGACTAGTAGATTTAGGAAGTTTAACTGTGCAGAATATAGTAATACAATGGAATGATAGTGTAAAATATGTGTGGGGTAGGATGTCTATAAAGCGAGATTTCCAAGCTATGACTTTTCTATCACAATACAGTTCTTCGGTCCATTTTCATAATAACGGAAGCAAATTGTCAAAGTTTTTTTCTCTGAAATACGCTTGGCTAAGCCAGGGTCAAAAATAGATGATGTGGAACCCACAGAACAAAGCATGACCCTTGATGATCAAACTAGACGAGAATGTACACTTATCAATGTAGACTGCGGAAAAGCTGGGAGTTAAAGGATTAACTGAGCTTGATTTTATTATTTATACCATAAATGATGATGACAAAGTGTCATTCTGGAAAGAAAAATCACATTCTTTATTTTATGAAAAACCGACTTTTCTTCATAATATAAGTTTTTTTTTAATTTTGGAATTTTTTTTTCATCTCACGAATTATTGTAATCATTGACATCAAGTTTGCGTTAAGCTTTTTTAATTATTTTCTGGGGGAAATTATTTGGTTTCCTATCTGACAAAGTGTCTTGACTATCTTGGTTGGAGATCTCGGATACCAAGCCTTATTGGATGACGTCTGTAAATCACGGCACGTCCACAAAGAATATAAAGGTTGAGTTAAATTTTTCTTCCCAAACGTTGAGGTCTATTGAAGATCTAGAAACATGGCGAGTGATAAGAATAATAGTATTTTTCACACTCACAGAGAAGATATGAGAGAATTACAGGATCGTTCACTGCTAACGATAGTGCTAGAGTCAGGGATTCTACTTCTTATTGATGGAGTTTCGTTGATTGGAAATTTAGTGATATGTTGGGCGATGTTTAAGAACCCTCGTCTCCATACGGTTACAAACCTGTATATTCTTTCCCTGGCCATTGCTGATATATTGATGGCATTGATTGTGATGCCTGCATCCTTTGGTACCCTAGTAACTTCAAGATGGCCCTTTGGATCTGCTGCATGTAATATTCAAGGATCGGTTATTCTGAGCTTAGCATTTGTGTCGTCGCTTACGATAGGATTGATGTCTTTGAACAGATATTTCAGGGTCGTGAGGCCGAGCACGTATCGTACATGGTTCACGGTCAATAAGTCTGTATCCATGATACTCGTCGCATGGGGAGTAGTGTTCGTTCTTGTACTTCTTCCTGTTGTCTGTGGCTGGGCGTTTTTCGTGTTTCGTCCCAAGAGATCAAGTTGTTTCATGAAGATCACCTTCCCGTTAGCAAACAAGACCATTACTGCAACCCACCTGGTTCTGTTTGTCATCCTTCCAATGATAACCGTGTTCTTTTCGTACTTCAAAGTATTTGTAGCAGTTAAACGCCATACTTCTGTGGTCGTACCATCACTGCAATCCGCCAACAACTCCGAGAGTACAGGAATAACAGTTGAAGAAATCAAAATCACCAAGGTATTATTTGCAATTGTCCTTGGATTCTTCATCTGTTGGTCTCCAGTTCTTATCATTGAGTTTTTCAACACCTCTTTGCCTCATCCTTCATCTCTTGACCGTTCAGTGTATCTGTTATGTAACTATCTGTGGTATACAAGTGCAGCTATCAATCCCATTATTTATGGAGCAATGAACAGACCGTTCAGAACTGAAGCTATAAAAGTTCTTCCAAAGTCAAGCAGAGTGAGAAAGCAGCAGAGCGTTGCGGATGAACACGAAGTATAACCAGGAGTAATCATCATTCAACAATGATTACTCAACAATGATCACTCTGTGAGCAACAAAGACCACTCGGCAACATTGAACCTTCTTTAGTAATTCTTATTTCTTCTGATGAGACTTGTGGACCAAAAAATGGCACGATGAAAAAATGAGGATTAAAGTAAAAGAGAACAACAGAAAAAACATTTTATCCAAACTGGAAAGAGAGAGAATGCAGAGTCACTCTCGCTTACTAACTCAAAACAGGTGACAATTTTCCCCTGGTCATAGCTATTTTGTTCAGAATTTAAAACATAATGAATTTCATCTAAATCGTTTAATTTTGCAAAAATTCGTAGCTGTATGGGTGGATACAGGGTGTGGTTTGGGATGATAAGTGGGTGGATCAACAATCAATTAGGAATGTAAGTCCTGTAGCCTATGTTTACGTTAATATCCCTGCAATAGACCCCTTTCACGTGACTTTAAAGCAGCTCAAGTTGGAGGACAAATTAAAATAATTCAAATTTCCTGAGAATTGGAAATCTATTAATTGTTTTGTCCTTCAAATTGAGCTACATTCCGATGTGCTGTAATGTCCTTTTTTTCTAAAGTAATTTTACAGGATTTTAAAATCCAGTATTTCGTATTTACTTTAAATTGAAATTGAAATAAGCTGATAAAAATAAAATCATTAATATCAATCACAATCACAATCACGAGAATAAATGGCCAAAAAAAGTTATAATGCATTTCTTAGAAAAAATAAAATAAAATAAAAAACAAATAAAAACATCCAGAAAGCACCAGAAAGCAAGGTTTAAAAATTATCATCAAGTAGAAGAAAATAAATGACTTGATTTAATGAAATTCTAGCTTCGATTGACAACTGCAATATTTGGTACGGATGTCAGCCGCTCATATTTTCCTTCAGACTTACAATTAAAAGAAAAGCACTTTGGATCCAATAACTACAAGAATGAAAGAAAAATATTAATGATACAAAGGAAAGATCTCATGACAGAATTATGGTCAAATTCAAAAATTTCTCGAAATTTTCAGCCTGATAAAAGTGCATCCTTTCTAATAAAGGTGTCATCATCATCATCATCATCATCATAAACATCATCATCACCATCATCATCATCATCACCATTATCATCATCAACATCATCATCATCATCATCACCATCATCATCATCAACATCAACATCATCATCATCATCATCTCATCATCATCATCATCATCATCATCATCATCATCATCATCATCTCATCATCATCATCATCATCTCATCATCATCATCATCATCAACATCATCATAATCATCTCATCATCATCATCATCATCATCTCATCATTATCATCATCATCAACATCATCATCATCCTCATCATCTCATCATCATCATCATCATCATAATAATAATATCATCATCATATCATCATCATATCATCACCATCATCTCATCATCATCATCACTACTATTATTATTACTAATATCACACGTAGCTTTATTTGTCCCAGATCAAACGTCGAACTTCACATGAGCCGAACGCATCGAAAAGAATAATGGATAATAAGGCGGTCTTCTCTGTTATCATTAGGTTCGGCTCATGAAAAGATCAACGTTTGATCTGGGCATTAGTGTTGGGATATTTAGTTTTGATTGAAAAAGACGAAACCATTTCAAGGGCCTCGATTATTCGTCTCTACGTGTATGCCCACAAGTATTTTCTCCTTTGGCTCCGACAACCTTTTTTCGAAATTTATATAGTGTTAACAGACCCCTAACCTCATGACGTCTCATAGCTAAATTACCCCAATCCTTTTCAAAATCTCTTTTCATATTTAAGTGTTAAAACTCTTTTGAGAATACCAAGACAATAGTGAAAATTAGCACAACAAAAATAAGCTACCGAAAGGGATTCTGGAAGAGTAGGTATAAAACGTCGTCTTGGTTGAGACATATTATAATGAGGTGTAGAGTTCCTTGTCACTAGAACAGGAAGTCGATCAGTTTCCCTTGTTTGCTGTTTTCCTTTTGAACATGTAATGTAGAAATCTCCGCTTTTAATGCTTTTAACACTTTGTTTGTTTTTATTGGGAAACCAAAGACTGTGATATTGTCTCGTGGTTGATTCAGAAATATGATATAAATAGAAATAAAAACTGAAAAAAAAAAATTTAAAAAGCAAAAATGAGAATGAGAATGAGAATGAGAATGAGAATGAGAATGAGAATGAGAATGAGAATGAGAATGAGAATGAGAATGAGAATGAGAATGAGAATGAGAATGAGAATGAGAATGAGAATGAGAATGAGAATGAGAATGAGAATGAGAATGAGAATGAGAATGAGAATGAGAATGAGAATGAGAATGAGAATGAGAATGAGAATGAGAATGAGAATGAGAATGAGAATGAGAATGAGAATGAGAATGAGAATGAGAATGAGAATGAGAATGAGAATGAGAATGAGAATGAGAATGAGAATGAGAATGAGAATGAGAATGAGAATGAGAATGAGAATGAGAATGAGAATGAGAATGAGAATGAGAATGAGAATGAGAATGAGAATGAGAATGAGAATGAGAATGAGAATGAGAATGAGAATGAGAATGAGAATGAGAATGAGAATGAGAATGAGAATGAGAATGAGAATGAGAATGAGAATGAGAATGAGAATGAGAATGAGAATGAGAATGAGAATGAGAATGAGAATGAGAATGAGAATGAGAATGAGAATGAGAATGAGAATGAATAAAAATTATCAAAATTAAGAAAATTAAAAATTAAAATTGAAATACAAAAATAACAATAAAACAACCGACTCTGACAGGATGGGATAAGATATCGAGAAAAGGATTGTCATTAAAATGACATATATCTTATTACTACAAATTAAATGTTTTATATGTGAATCCTTGCTCTAATCAGAGGCTGATTTCCCCCTCATGTTTATCCATTACATCCCATTGACTTTCCAGAGGATTCGCTCAGTTAGTAATACCGTCTTACCAAATCATTATGTAGCTTAATTTGCTGTCATTTCCAAAACGATAACTAAAAAACCATGAACAACAAATACCCACTAGATTTCTGCATATAACAGTAACTCGTCTAGCTATTACAATATGTCAACTCTCATATCTCTTTGCTGCTGCGAACCTTGTCGGAACTGAACACAAAGACCATGGATTAAGAAAGTTTAATCTTACATAAGTTATATTAGTTGAGATGATAGAAACGGGTCGGCGAACGAGAATCGATCATTGTGTACCAGATGTTCAGGTAAGGCGATGCCATGTTTTTGAAAAGCAAAATAAATGTTTATTTGGTCACTGTTTCAAGTCTACAATTTTTTCAGCGAAAAGTAATCACCACGCAAATTTTCAGACATCTTTTGTAAGCTGATGTATGAAACCTGGACGAATTCCAATTTTTAAAAATCTTTTTATTTATTTTATCCATTCTATTTCAGCAGTTGAGAAGAAAACATGAGCAATAGAAGCAGAACGCCGCTACCAAGGGATTTGGCAGAACTCATCTCAAGAGGAAAGTCCCAAGTATTTTTCGAAGTTACCAGCCTTACTTTTATCGTGATGGTCGCAATCTGTGGCAACTTTTCAGTGTTCTATGTCATCTACAGATCTCCCAGACTACGAAACCTCTTCGGTATCTACATGTTTTCTCTTGCTCTTTCAGATCTTTTGATGGCGACTTTTATCATGCCTATCTCGTTGGATATTTTGGCTACATCTCGGCAGAGATTGAACAACTCGATTTGTAGTTTTCAAGGTTTTTTCATTCTCGTACTTGCCTGGTCGTCTCTACATATTATGACTCTAATGGCGGTGAATAGGTACTTTCGTGTGGTCAAGAGATCATCGTATCTACGGGTTTTTACAAAACGGAGCTGTTTCTTGATGATTATCGGCGTATTTTTCCTAGCAGGTCTTTTCGTGCTGATTCCAATAATAGCTGGTTTTGCCGAGTTTGAATTCTGGCCTGCCAGAGCCGCATGTTTTGTAACACTAAACACATCTTTTCCTGGCATTCGAAGAGCATTTATTGCATTCTATCTTATTATGTATACAATCCTCCCGATGACTGTTATTGGATTCTGTTACTACAAAGTCCATAGAGTCGTGTCCTCGCACAAAAAGGCCGTTTTTCCACGTCATGGCGGAGCCTTTTGTCCATTTATAAGCGCAGAAGAAATTCGTGTGACAAAAACTATTTTTTCTGTTGTATTTGCTTTCATTCTTTGCTGGATACCATCGATTATCGTCGAAATGTTAAACTCGATTTATGGTTCCCGTTCTCTTCCTCGATGGTCTTACATGATCTACATATATTTAGCCTACGTAAGCTGTGCAACTAATCCAATTATTTATGGCGTAACTAACAAAATCTTTCGTCGAATATTAAGAAAGTCGTTTGGGTCTCTGTTTCGTCGAGACGAAATAGTTATTCAGACGCAAACGATAAATGACATGATTGATCAAGGAGATGCTGGTACGATGCACGAACCACGAAGGATTCACGTCATGACTACTTGTGATCAGGAAACAACATTTTAAGCCGCGAGAAAGATTATACAAAGCATTGGGACAGGAATTAGTGTTAGACGTTCGAGCAAGGCTTTCGAAAAACTCAGAAGAAATCGAATTGGAGTTTAAGACATTTTTTCGAGAGGTATAGGGAAGCTGAAACATTAGCAACAACTCAGTTCCCGTAATACGACAACGACTTCCCGTGTCACCATAAAAAAATAAACTTCATAGTCTCATTATTTAGTTAGTTTTATTTGTACTTCATTAAAACGTTGCAGAAACAATAACGTGCTGGAAAAGTAAAACAGTATTTTGCATCAAATAATCAAATGATCACGTGACAGCGTGTTTTCGCGCGCTTTTACTACATTTGGTGACGTCAACAACTAATTGTCAACAAAACTAAAAAAGTTTATCTTGCTGTTTAAGAAAGGGACGAAACCACTATAGATTATTCGTATGTGTTTTGTTTTTTTCGTCAAGATTATCATCAAGTTCCACGGGCAGTTCCTTCCAGATTTGTACTATACATCTATTTGAATAATGAATGTCGCTGCCAAAAGCGACAAGCAACAAGCCAAGACCAGCTGCAAACAATGCTTTAATTAGTTGAAGATTCGGGACAACCTTTAGAGAATTGAAAACGTTGCAGGCTACCGTTACAAAACGGCTAAAATAATCGCGTCCAAATGATGAATAATTAGGAGTAAAATTATAATAATAATAATAATAATAATGATAATTTTAATTTATTTAGCGCTTTAAAGGGGGACTAGTACGAAAATCACTCAAAATTTAATTCGGCTGAAACTTTCCTGGAATAATCTCTAAGGCTCTAATAAACACTGGTTAAAGTTTTTTCTTGATATTCCGATAAGGAAGTATTATATTTTTACGAATCTTTAACGGAGTCTGTGACGTCATTTACTCAACACCAAACACCACTCCATACATTTCTTTGTAAATAACTTCTTGATTTATTTTATTTCTATGAAGCCCAAAGGTCGGCTGACGGATTTTACTGACATTTATTGTGATTACAATTGATTTGTAAGTCTCTTTTTTTCAGTATTGAGTATGAAGCGAGCGAATATTTTGATCACAAAATAAAGGGAATATAGCCGAATTAAATTTTGAGCGATTTTCGTACTAGTCCCCCTTTAAATATTAGTATTATAGAATATAAATAAAACCTCTAAAAATATACTATTGTATTTAAGAGAATTTAAAGCATTAAAAAAAACTATGTTTAATACTATATATGTAATAGATATGTTGTTTGCCGTCTGGTGTCGGTGCTTGTTGCTTTCAGCCGCGACAACCTTTTTTGAAATAGGTGTATTTTAAAACGAATTTAAAATATTAGAATAAAAATTACGTTTTTCAAAAGACAAACTTGAAGCTATCACTAGATTGTGATGATATGCCAACGATCCCCAAAGCAACCTTGAGATTAAAAGGATTGGTTTATTTTAGCTAGATCTTGTAATAAAATATAAATATTATCTAACTCCTGATTCCAGACACTTATGATGTTGTTGTGACACTGTTCACGTGATTTTATGTAAATAATAAAAAAAACCAGCTTAGCGCATACGCCATGATTGTGGTATTCGTTTGATATTTTACTTTCTTTCATTAATCACTTCTAGTTTGAGCAATATTTGCCAAAAATGTACTCACAAAATCTCAAAATCCTTAATTACAATATATTTAACTTTTCCCCTAATATATATATGAAATTGAAAGACCTTTAATTTCTTAAAAACAATTTTAAAGAAACAGATTGGCAAATGCTATTTTTGGTAACTAGAAAGGAGAGAAAAATATTTACTATTTGATGGGAAAGAAACAGACGTCGCTCAGGCTGAGATCTGATAACATGATATGATGATATACATAAGCCAGTTCAAAGTTTAAGAATCGTTTTCAGTGCGCAGGTGATTTTATCCTGAATTTCTCACCTTCTTCTTTTTTTAACCTTCTTTTGTTTTTAATTAAACAAAAGAAGGTGAGAAATTCGGGATAAAATCACATGCGCACTGAAAACGATTCTTAAACTTTAAATTGAACTGGCTTATACACTAAATGTGGGGAAGATAGGGTCTATTTTAGTACAACTAACAGCTATGTACATTGTAATGCTATATCGGGATGGATTGGTTGGATGGGATGGGATGGGATGGGATGGGATGGGATGGGATGGGATGGGATGGGATGGGATGGGATGGGATGGGATGGGATGGGATGGGATGGCATGGCATGGGATGGGATGGGATGGGATGGGATGGGATGGGATGGCATGGCATGGCATGGCATGGCATGGCATGGCATGGCATGGCATGGCATGGCATGGCATGGCATGGCATGGCATGGCATGGCATGGCATGGGATGGCATGGGATGGCATGGGATGGCATGGCATGGGATGGCATGGCATGGGATGGCATGGCATGGGATGGCATGGCATGGCATGGGATGGCATGGCATGGCATGGCATGGCATGGCATGGCATGGCATGGCATGGCATGGCATGGGATGGCATGGCATGGCATGGCATGGCATGGCATGGCATGGCATGGCATGGCATGGCATGGGATGGCATGGCATGGCATGGCATGGCATGGCATGGCATGGGATGGGATGGGATGGGATGGGATGGGATGGGATGGGATGGGATGGGATGGGATGGGATGGGATGGGATGGCATGGGATGGCATGGGATGGGATGGGATGGCATGGGATGGCATGGCATGGGATGGCATGGGATGGCATGGCATGGGATGGCATGGGATGGCATGGCATGGGATGGCATGGGATGGCATGGCATGGCATGGCATGGGATGGCATGGCATGGCATGGCATGGCATGGCATGGCATGGCATGGCATGGGATGGGATGGGATGGGATGGCATGGGATGGGATGGGATGGGATGGGATGGGATGGGATGGGATGGGATGGCATGGGATGGGATGGCATGGGATGGGATGGGATGGGATGGGATGGGATGGGATGGGATGGGATGGGATGGGATGGGATGGGATGGGATGGGATGGGATGGGATGGGATGGGATGGCATGGCATGGCATGGCATGGCATGGCATGGCATGGCATGGCATGGCATGGCATGGCATGGGATGGCATGGCATGGCATGGCATGGCATGGCATGGCATGGCATGGCATGGCATGGCATGGCATGGCATGGCATGGCATGGCATGGCATGGGATGGCATGGGATGGCATGGGATGGCATGGCATGGCATGGCATGGCATGGGATGGCATGGGATGGCATGGGATGGCATGGGATGGCATGGCATGGGATGGCATGGGATGGCATGGCATGGGATGGCATGGCATGGCATGGCATGGGATGGGATGGGATGGCATGGGATGGCATGGCATGGCATGGCATGGCATGGCATGGCATGGCATGGCATGGTAGGCATGGCATGGCATGGCATGGCATGGCATGGCATGGCATGGCATGGCATGGCAATGGATGGGATGGCATGGGATAGCATGGGATGGGATGGCATGGCATGGCATGGCATGGCATGGCATGGCATGGCATGGCATGGCATGGCATGGCATGGCATGGCATGGCATGGCATGGCATGGCATGGCATGGCATGGCATGGCATGGCATGGCATGGCATGGCATGGCATGGCATGGCATGGCATGGCATGGGATGGCATGGCATGGGATGGCATGGCATGGGATGGCATGGCATGGGATGGCATGGCATGGGATGGCATGGGATGGCATGGCATGGGAACTCCAGCGTGTGATTCATAACTGCACACATTCAGCACGCGCGCGTTTGCTACTTCGTCAATAATACGAGTTGTTCGTGCACAAAAAAAGGGCATCGATTTCGATCGTATATCATTTATTTATTCCAAAAAACATTCACGAAGCCGCGACTTAAAAACTATCACTTGCAAACTAAAGACTTGCGAAACGACTTGCACACAGCGACTTGCGGTTTTTGACTTACGCTCTACAATAAGAAAAGCGGCGATTACAAGCAGTTAAACCAGATAAATACTCCGAGAGAGACAAATCAAGATATATCATCTTTACAAGGCTATAAACTCAACTAAAGGTTGCTACGATCACTTACCAAGCCGCCGTCCACAACGATACCACGAATAATACAACCCGCCGACCCGGGACGACGGCCAGGCTCGTGACCAATGCACCTGTCAATCAGCGTTTCGGCGCGAACACAAGTCACAATATATTTGTTAACACATTTGAATTCTTATCACCTGTAATCAAGTACTAATTCATCTTCAACAAAGTCTGCGTTAATTGTTACATATTCAAAGACGAACTTTAATCTTCATTTGTTGACGTTATAGAACCAAACTGAACTCTAGGAACACTTATTCCCTTGATAATTGGTTCATGATGACTACGAAACGTCGTGCATTACTCATCTCTTCAAATTTTGTATTATGATGTATTTCGGAACCTCACTTATTAAGAATTTTAATGACTTGCATAATTTATAAAGTCTATTTCTTACAAAGACGTGAAAACAGTTAGAAAATATCAAAACAGATGCACATGTCTGATAGTTAGTTTAGATCAGTTTTCTTTTATCTAGTGAGCTCGTTTGAGGTTTGGCCGGGATATTGAAGTCGTTGGAGCTTGAAAAAATTCACATTCAATCGCAGGTAAGCCATTAAAATCTACTCAAGCAAAAAGGCTTAGAAAAAGTTTTCTTTTTGGCGTTGTTCATAATAATTTTAAAAACCATTAAAGGTAAGCCATTAAAATCTACTCAAGCAAATAGGCTTAGAAAACGTTTTTTTTTTTTGGCGTTGTTCATTATAATTTTACAAACCGTTAAACTGTTATCTAAACTTTACTGAGAAAAAAACTGATAAAATAATCGCAATATTTTTCCATTTGCTGGTTGAACTTTCATATTGTGTTTGGTTATATATCCTATAAGAGAGGTTCTGGAAAATATAGTTTAGATGACACAGCGCGCTAGTATACTGGCACGAGAGGAAAATGGGGAGCAATACTTTCCCTCCCGGCAGATAGTTTTCTGGCTAGTAAGATTTAATAAATGAAGAACTGACAAACGGTGCCAATAAGCCTAGGCATAGGAGCAGGTGCCAACAATAAAAAGGCCTAGCAACCAACAAGGTTGCTACGAACGACTTATCATTGGTCGAACGTGTGTACAGCTGATTTCCTTGTTGGCAAACCATGAAGAAAGTTGTTGAAATTATGTGTCTATAAACAAGGGTAAAACTAGAATGTCAACCAGTTGCAAATGTTTCGGCCAACATTTTTCTTAGTATATTTCCCCCCTCAACAACAGCTATTATACGAAAGATTATACACGTAAAGCTTATAATGGATGGCAGGACGACCTTAAATTTCTTAAGAGGTAAGAAAAGTGATACGAGAAATGTTAAGATAAAAAGGTAGAGAATTCAAAGAGAGGTAATGAAGTAAAGAGTGAAACTAGAATGAAGAATTAATGCTACGAAAGAAAAAGACAAAAAATAAATAAAAGAAGAAGAAGAAAAAAAATAATAAAAGAAAGCGAACGGCAATATAACCGAAGGAAATTAAAAGCGTAAACAATTTAAACAATATATTTTACCAGCCCAATAAATAATATTCAATAGACATTTGAGGAAAAATAATTATCAATAACTTGAAAAGAAAGAAAGAAAAGAAAAATTGAGAAATGGCGTAAGATGCTCAATGAACAAGAAAACAGATAAGTAAGAGATATAAGTAAGAGTAAATCGTTCTATTTCTATTTTGTCAACGCAGACAGTAGCTTACACAAAGATTAAACAACTGTCTATTCAAACTTTCTGACACACGTTAACTTAGAATCTTCGAATTCTATCACCTGTCAAGATAGACTCAAGCAATTTCACAGGACTTCTAACTATATCCTACTGTTTACCTGATTAAAAATATCGGGTCATCAGCTACAATCCTGGTCATACAACACATTTGATGAGTTTCTCCACATAACCAATGTTATTTGTTCAAAGCAGCCAGTAACGAATCTATCTATAATTTAGCTTGGGTTCTATATTTCGACTAACAATTTGATTGTTTATTTTTTTCGTAACCATATTTCAGTTTCTCCGTGTTTTCTCCAAGAGCCTATCAACGGCTCATCAAGGGAGATTAGAGACATCACTTACGAACAATTGACTTGTGGGTAATAAAGAAACGACAAAATAACGACCGAATAAATCCATTGTCCCATCGCTGCCACCATAATTTGACTTCACTTTGCTGTATATTTTTGTCCTCTATCTTTTTTCATCTTTTTTTCTCGTTTTCGTTCATCTTTTTTTCAATCGCACAAACTTATTTTGATTTACTCAGACACTTTAAACAAATATTCAAAAATAGAAATTACTCAGCTTGCCTAAAGTGGCGTTCTAATTGCCAAAAAAAAAAAAAAAAAAAAAAAAAAAAAAAAAAAAATTGTGCCTTTTTCACCGTAGGATATTTAAGCTATTACAAATAACTGGCTTTTTTGACTTTTCCGGCACAGCTTGTTCATAAGGGGGTCGGATATTCAAGAATTTGTACTAATTTTAATCTGTAAATTAATATAGCAGTAAAAACCGATAAAGACTTTGTCTCTATGGCTTTTTGATGTTGTTATGATAAGTCGTGCATTTGCTATACAGGGCTAGCCTCGTTTTAGCGCTGCAACTAAGCCTGCGGTTTGAAGGCCAGCGGTTATCAAGAAACTAGAGTATTGATAGGTATGGTATAGATAGCTCTCATAGTGAAATAAGGAAATTGATGACCGTTCTTCTTACACTGATATTCTTGTGCCACGATTATTATATAACACGACTTCTTATTGGCTAAATGCATCCCTACGTCATTATTCCATCATCATATATACAACAACAACAACAACAACAACAACAACAACAACAACAACAATCGTTTATTAAGTACCAATAATTAAATAAAAAAGTATTACAAATATAATTAGAGACTTAAATACAAGGTACAAGCTGTCCACAATAACCACAAGGGCTAGCCTAGGTAGATAGCTTTTTACAAAAATATAATATATATATTTAGGCACTGCCTAAAAGCGGAGCTCCCAGTTCAATTTTCCGATATTCTTTTCAAAACCAATTATAAATCTAATGCTCTATTTCACAAGACTAATTTGACGTATACTTTAAAATCTACACACACACACAAAAAAAAAAAAAAAAAAATGGGGTTATCCATGCGTTTTAAAGAGAAACGAATTTTTAAAGAATTTTAATAACTATAAATAAATTTCATACTAAGTGAGTACGTGACAAGCGTGACACTACATACGAAAGTGTGACTGTTTTCGGGCGTGTTTGCACGTTAAGCAAAACTTTCAGCAGCTTCTCAGCCATGTGCTGCTTGTAAACGAAAAACACAAAGTAAAACTCGACCTTTTTAAGCTTCACAATTCCAGCAAGATTATTTGGTTTGAAGTTATGTTACTTTTGACGTTTTGCTTTATAGAGGAAAAGAATCGCTGAAAAATTTGGTACGTAAGAGAATTTTTTAGCTTGAAAACTCCAAAGCATGAAAATGTTTCCATGGTGATGTCTTTAGTTTAGCTTATATCTTACACATGACTTAATATGAATGCAGAAATATAAATAGGCTTTGAGTCTCAGCAAGAGTATGAGCGGAGTAATTCATCACTCAGCCTATATAAAATAGCCTCTCACTGGTTAACAAGTATTTCCAATGTCGCTTCACTAAAACTAACTATTTATTAGACATTGTTTCTAGCTTGTATTTTTCCCTCGAATGCCCCAAAGTTCTATTTCTCAAGCACAATTTTAAGATTGTGTTTTGTTCTTTTTCTAAATAATGAAATAAGAAATAATTGATTACTCACTCGTGCAGCCGTAGCTTAGTGTCAGCTGTCCTCTGTTGCGTGCATCTATGTATAATATATGACTAATGTGTGCATTAGGGAGGCTATTGTCAAAGGCTCTGATCTCTTGTGGAAGGCTTTTCCCTATTCTAGTGGACATACATCAAGGAAATGAAATTAAACTTAACGGTTTTAGGGGCAGCTACTCTCATTTGAATCCTGCTACAGAGACATGGCTCACGATAGGTTTAACCAAGAGAGCATAAATAAGAGAGAGAAACTTCAGTTCTTAATTGATTGCGTGCGCCATTTGAATTCCCAGTTGGGCTATTTTTAGCATCCAAAGTCGTTTGGTTTTTGATGTTTTGATGGCGTGTGTGCGCGCGCGCTCAAAAGCAATATATTTTTCGTCGATTTTTCTCACTAATCTTTTTTGGAAAAAATCTATTAATTAAAGCAAATAGATCAGGACTGGTTATGTTCTGTTCTTTGATAAAATACGACCGAGACTGTGGAACACTCAAAAAGGCGCGAATTTATATTTTCCCCCAAAATCTTTACATGCTTTCGCTACTTCCAGGTTTGGATGAAGCACACAAGTTTTGCCGCACTGGAGAAGGATAAGGTGAAAATTGACTTAATGCGATTGCTAAAAATAGCCCAACCGGGAATTCACATGGCGTGCGCGATACTAAGATGTTCCCTTCTCTTATTTATGCTTTCTTGGTTTAACTTGTGGATCACGAAGACACAACCAAATAACCCCAATAAATTCATTGTCCCATCGTTGCTTCCCTTAGTATTCCAAGATTCTTCAGAAGATTTCGAGCGCTTTCAAAATAGCAGCGCGCGCAGGGAATTGTTGACTCCGTTTGCTACCTACCCTCTGGTATGTGACGCCCTTTGATGGGTAATGCGTCTCTTGTCGTTTTGAATGCAAAGCTTGTGTTCCTAAACTCAATCTTAGGGCACTTTAATTATACGAGGAAAATCAGCTGGATATAACGAAACAATTCGCTGTAGGTAACCACTTTAGATTTCATGCTCTATGCACGAAATAACCTTAATTTGAGCGAGCTTAGAGTTGCCAATGAGGCAAATGACTCACAATATGTATGGCTTTTGCGTTGCATGTCTGGAAGATCTAGAAGTGTCTAGAATCGAAAAAAAAGTTTGTCTTCTCACAACAAGATTAAAAAGATGCTACTTGGATGAAAATCGCTCCAAAATCGAAATTATTTCATTGGAACTAAAACTTTACTGAAATAATCTTTAATACATTTAATAATCATATAAGAAAAATGGAAAGGGTAAAGCGGCATCTACACGAACAATTATTCCTTCACAAGTTTTCCTTGACAAGGAAAAATTGCTCATGTAGATGGAGTAAAATGAACAATTTTTCCTTGGCAAAGAAAAATTAGCATACTGGCTTTTCCTTGAAAAGGAAAAATTGTCAAGGATGAAATTTGCTCGTGTAGACGGACAACAAGGGAAATGTGGCAGGAAATATTAATGAGATTAGTTCCCAGCCTGTTACTTCACTGGTCGAAACTTGTCAGAGAAAACTTTTTCATCATCTAAACGAGCAAGAAAACCTTGCCAATAAAAAATTGTTAAGGAAAACTTGCTATTCGTCTAAACGAGCAATGAAAGTTGTCAAGGGTACTTGTCGAGGAAAAATTGCTCGTGTAGATGCAGCTTAAGGGGTAGGTTTTATAGTTTATGAGCTTTTGACGAAAATCCCTTTCATACTCTCAGTGTTTCGAGATATACCTTTCAGCACTTAAAGAACTAGACAAAGGGACTCCAAAAACATTACTGGAATTTTGAAAATGTTCAATTTTAAGAGTTGGCAGCTGGTTGCTCGAAGAACAACCGACGGAGTTTACTTTAGAAAACCAGGCCGCCGGCAAACGTCCGTTTTCATTATCATGTAATAAATTACTGTCTCAATTTCCATGACAACCACAAACATGGTTATGAAGATTATGAATTATTTAAAGAACATGATTTGATGATTCAGGAAATGCCTTATAAAACACCACATGGATTCTGAACTTGGTTATTGTGTAGTGTATAACAGTAAATGTACCCAGCTGATCTGAGAGAAAAATATTAGCCAATCAGAATATTCATCGAGAAAACTGAGGTGTCATTCTTAGTAGCCCGGCGACTCGACAAACGGTTATTTCTTTGTTTTATGTATTTTCCCACACAATAATGAATATCATAGTAAATGTATAAAAAACAACAAAAAAATCTCCTGAAATTCTACATCTCAGTTGTAAACTTTTATAAGTCAATTTTCGTAGGCTTCATGACACCTCAGTTTTGCAGTAAGGTCACTATTTCAGATCAGCTTATATTAAATTCCCTTAAAAAAATTTTTAGATTTTTTTATATCCTTTCTTTTGTATTTTGATATTTGCTAGAGCCCAGTTTTGGTTCAATCAGAACCTTTTTATGGAAATATCAATAGCAATAGAAAGCAATACATTTAATAACAATGTTCTTGGAATATGAATAAGGTAGCAATCCTTACTTTAGGAGCATAACAAACTTTCAAAAGGCAAAAGCCTCCTGATGAGATCAGCCTTTGTTATCACTTTCTTTTGGTTACACTGCCTTTCAGTGTGAGCCAAAATTTTAATATTCATCCTGTTTCTTCAATTCTAAATCAAATGAGAGAGAAATTCAGCTTTCCTTGAGTCGCTCGATTTCCTTCTCTCAGTTTTACCAGTTTATTCACTTCTTGTCTTTTTTCCACAGTTCGTTTTGCATAAAATGGATGAAGAAGAACAGAAGAATATTGAGCGTCTTTCTAGGCTACTACGTTCCCGTTCACCAGCTACAATCTTTTTCGAGTCATTCTTCATTATTGTCATCGATATCACAGCATTTGTTGGCAACGTTCTCGTTTGCTACGTCTTCTACAAGAAGCCAGTGCTTCGTACCATTACTAATGTGTATATCGGCGCTCTAGCTGTATCTGATGTTCTTATATCAGTCTTAGTAATTCCTTGTACGGCGATAATATTAATCAAAGGGGAATGGATCTTTACAGATGGTGTTTGTCAGTATCAAGGATTTGTTGTACTGCTTCTAGCCTGGGCTTCACTTCATATCATGACACTGACTTCCATAAACCGATATTATCGTGTCGTACGACCTAATGTCTACACAAATTGGTTCAGCATCAAATCATCTTTAGCAATGATCTGCGTAACTTTAGTGATCATCATCATTGTCATCGTATTTCCGATAGCAAGTGGATGGAGCCATTTCACGTTCCGTCCAGGCAAAGGCACCTGTTTTATGACATTCAATAGAAGCTTCAAAACGACGAGATTAGTGTACATAGCCGGCGTGGTACTCTTTTACTCCATATTACCAATGATTGTGATATTCTTCTGTTATTACAAAGTATTTAAAAAGGTCAGAAACCACATCACTCTGATCCATCCTTCATTGCAAAATCCTCTAGGAAATAGAGAACAGGTTCATGCCACTAGCATGTCCATTCGAGAGGTGAATGTAACTAGGACACTCTTCTGTATGCTAGTTGGTTTCTTAGTCTGCTGGATCCCAGTTATTATCGTAGAGATGTTAAACTCATTCCAGGGAACTGCAAGTCTACCGAGAAGTGCATATCTATGCTATCTGTATTTCGCGTACATTAGCAGTGCTCTCAATCCTATTATATACGGAGTCATGAATAAGACGTTCAGAAGGGAACTCTTGAGTGTTCTGTTGCTCAGAAAAACTGATCAAGCCTTCGCGACCGCCTGATTGCTACTTTGTAAGATAACTCAAGCAGGTCAAAAATACGATGGAAAACAAACAAACAAACAAATATAAAAGCTGTATATACAAGGCAAATTAGACTCAATAGCCACAGGCTACAACGAGTCGGTAGAGTGATTTTCTTAGCTCGTAAAAAAGTATAGTAAGAATGATACATAGGAGTAAAGACTAATTCTATTATTTTCTTTTGTTGACTTCGACTACTTTCTCACTAATTACAAGTACAACTTTGTTTTATGGCCCATGTAAAATCACTAATAGTTAGCTTACTTAGTCTGAGATTGAGTTTTCAGTTCTTGAACACACAGACCTACAAGCTATGGTAACGTTCCAAACGTACAAATGTAAAAAAAAAAAAAAAAAAAAAAAAAATCGCGCCAAAAAAAAATTCAATATTTTGTAATTATTAATATTAAGTATTAATAAAAGTGAATATAGTAGAACAAACATGTGTAATCATACCAAACTAGACAGGTAGAAACGGCCGAATTGTTCAATAGAGGCTTTGCACCATCACGTGATAGCAACCATGACAGGAGGCACAACAATAGAGTTTTTTTCCTGAGAAACTGAATTCTTCAGTTCTCATGTTCTCTTGCAATCCTTCTCCAGCAGTTCCATGTATATTCTCATGTATATAGATTAGTCCACAGTTTAATTGTTCCTGCTTTATGTCATGGCTGCCATCACGTGATGGTGCAAAGCCTCTTTAAAGAAATGTTTGTGAAGAGGATAAAATCCTGCTGAGAATGAACATATCCTTTAGTAAATTGAGTTGTCCTTTCTGCAGTCACTACATAGACACCTTTGTCCATATAATATATTAGTCAACAATTTTGTATTTATTATGCTTATTGAAAAATGCTTTATAGAGTCAAAACTTTATTCAATTTTTGCACTAGAATATACAAAAAAAATCGTCTCCAGTCTACCCACATTTAATTCCAAAACGAACATGGTGACCCCTTTTTTATTTCGTTTCTGAGTTTCACCTATACACCGAATCAAAATATGGCGTCCAATTTAAACAACTATGTTCTGGACCTTTTACTCCGACGAAGGACTAGCGTCCGAAACGTCAGTAAGTGATCTCTCTTATTTTTTACGGTGTAAAATTTAACTTTTTATTCATACTATGTTCTGGACTGACTAGCCTCTCATACATGCTTTTATGTTTCCACGTGAACATGAGGCCAGTCAGTCCAAAACAATATTTATTCCAATCGGTTACCATATTTTGATTCGGTGTACGAAGTTCTTTTTGTGGATAACGTTTGAGGGAAAGTTTATTTATGCCAGATCTATGGGTCCCGAGCCACCTTAATGTAATTCCCATGTACCATTCCAGTCCATTCCATGTTCTACTTTTGGAAACCAGAAATGATTTTGCAATAGACCTTTTTCTAATTCGCTTGAATGACGACAGAACAATAGATTCAAGTCAAGGCTGGGGATTTTTATCCATAAATTTACTGCAAGTAAATTTATGTATTACTGTTATGTATTACCCTCAGCAAAATAAAGTTCATTCATTCATTCATTCATTCATTCATCTATTCATTCATTCATCTATTCATTCATTCACGTTTTATACCTCAACTTCCAGAATCCCTTTCGGTAGCTTTTTCTGCCGTGCTAATTCTTACTATTGTCTTCGTATTAACACTTGAATATGAAAAAAAATTTGAAAAGGATTGTGGTAGTTTAGGTAAGAAAAGTCATGAGGTTAGGAGTCTATTCAAACAAAGAATCTTGAGCTGGTCATTCCATGCGTGTAGGCTAGGGTCTTCGCATTTTTTTATCTTCTTGCAATCCTTCTCCAGCAGTTCCGAATATCTTCTTTGAAGAGAAGGCCAATCAAGAAAAGAAGTCTCTAATTCAAGCGAATGATAAAACGACATAAATGTTTTTCTTTGAATTTATGCAATTTTGCATTATTGCACTTAGAAAACCATTATCTTGCCAGGACATAATGGAGCCAAGCTACGCGTGCTTTTAAGGAGGAGTTCCGCTCAATTTCGTACCTGCAGGAATGCAATTAATGAATCGTGCGCACGTGCTGTTATGATGAGTTTCCGTCCAAAGTCCAAGTTTATCTTTCACTACCTGGGTTGATTAATGTGTCTAGAAGGTTCCCCGGGCACTAAGAGATTCTCAAGTAGTGATGCATGCCCTTAAACAAACAACAGGACTTAAGGATGTCTAATGGAATAGCTTGTGTTTCGTGGGCTTTCGATCTCCTGGTACTCGGCCGTTTTTATACTTTCTACGCCCTCCTTAACTATCTATCAGCTTTCTATATTCTATTTTAACTGGTGTCAAACGTTTCAGTCATAAGCCTCTGGCCATGGATTGAGGAGATCGAAAAATTGAGCGATGCCGGTAAAATAAAGAGATCTTCACGATCCCTTATCTGGTGTGACTCGCCATAAACTATGAGTTTTCTTTTGCTGATCTGAGAAAAAATAGTAGCCAATCAGAATCGGGAAAATTTCAAAAACTGAGGTGTCATCCTTAGTAGCCCAGTGACTCGGGAAACAAATATTTCTCTATTTTATAAAACGAGCAAGGGACTGGGGTCGAGTTTTGAATTATAATCTACTTAGCAAAAATAAAAAATAAAAAAAAAAATAAAAATGTCACTTGAAATAACTTCACAAGATTTGTAAGTCTAGCAAATTTAAACAGGTTTGAATGAAATGAATCAGAGTTACAAGCTCTGGAAATTGTCAAAAAAGAATGTATTGTTAGGGGGAAAGGGCACTGTCGGTTGGCATGTGTGATGTGTGCTAAACATATTGTATTTAGAAAAAGCCACAACGACACCCAGTTTCGAACACCCAACATGTCTCTGAGGGAGAAGGTGATATTTACTGGTACGCCACACCAAAATCAATAAAATCGGGTCTCTATTTTGGACCATTGTTTTTATCCTTGCCTTTATATTGATTAAGTATCATATTTTTAACATTTCATTGACATTCCTCCTCGTTTGTCGAAAGGGGTATCTACGAGGGTGGGTTCCGGAAGTCCAGGAAGCTCATGGCAAATTTTTGTTTTTCGTAAGATTTAGTGTACGTGCATTTGTAAATGTATATTGAGGAGGGAAGTTTAATAGATGATTTGCGGTAGATATATATGTGATATGTCACCTGTCTTGTGATGAATTTATCATAAGTTAAGTATGAAAAATCCTTTTGAATAACTTCTAGTTCTGTCGACTCTCGGGCACCGATAGACAAAGAGGACAAAATGTAGATTGAAAACGATAATCAGAGTGACAGGCAGGCAGACAGACAGATAGACAGATATATAACAGAATATAGCCAATATTTTTAGCTGAATCTTGCAACCTGTTTCCCAGACATATTGATATTGGTCTCTGCTTCCTGCAACCAGCACGACAACCACGACGAGTAGCTTGAGATCGTGTTAAGCCAAGTTCAGTTAGCGTCTTCCATAACGGAGCACTCATTGGTTTTGAGGAAAAAGATGATAAAATAGCTTGTAATGCCAGTCTAGAATAACTCAAAACCATCATTAAGATGATGCTAAATGTCCAAATTTGACGTGTCATATGAATAAGCTAAAGAAAACTCCGCTAAATCCAGATGTATACAAATGTATACAGAGAGGTTAAAATCGCATGCTGCCTGTTAGGCGCTTCGTTGATTATTAGTCGAGAGAAGAAGAAAAAAAAAAAAAAAAAAAAAAAAAAAAGAGAGAGAGAGAGAGAGAGAGATAACAAAATAAAGAATATGAAAAAATAATCACAAAAAAATTGCGTCAAGAGTTTAGACAATTCGGCTATGCCGATAAAAACATCATTCATTTACTGATAGTTAGAATATGCAATCAATTCGTCATGTTAAACGTTTAAAACAATAATAGGTGGTGAAAAGTCTAACAGTCTACAAAACCACTAAAGTCGGCTATTCCTTTTTATCAACTTTTAATTCCCTTCTTGTGGTACCAAACATATGGCAGAGAAAAAAGGAATAACAGCAATCAAGACGAGATGTCTTGCCACTTAAAAGGTTTGGCGCACGATTAAACAAGTCCTTGCGACATTGCGGGCGTTTTGATCAGCCGGATTAGAAAATCTATTGGTAACGTTAACTATATCTTATGTCGTTAAAAGCATTTTATACGACTTAGTTAGGATATGGTGTTAGTTACAGGATAAACATGCGAAATTCAGTTTAGTGTACGATATCATGTCAATATCGTGTCATATATATGGCCCTGGATTAAGGAGTAATTAATGATGGTGACTCTGAACCTCTACATTTGTTGATAGAATCACGCGACAAAAGACTGACTTGTGAATATACTCATGCTATGAGTGATAAAGTGACGACGTATGGACGCTATCTATAAGTCATGTACATGAATTAGTACTGAGAACTAGGTTTTTGGAATAAAAAAAGAACAAAACATTTTTTTAACGTGAAAAATTATTAAACTTTAAGGACACTGAGTAAGAAAGAGAGCGTACCTTTTTTAAGCTTTCGACTCAACTAGACTGAGTCTTGATCACAATGAGTGAGTCAATAGACCTCTTCACCTTGGTATGCAAATTGCCCATTTCAGACCACATGACATTTCCTTGAGAAATCTCCTTTTGTTAAGATATTTACACATGAAAGAATCAACTCCCAAGAGTGGCATCACGTGGTCTGAAGTGGGCACAACAAACAACGGAGGTAAAGAGATGTATAAATATATTTTAACGATGTGAAGAGTATGCATGGGTTTTTATCACACGGCGGCCATATTGGTTGAAACAATGGGTTTCGATTCCCTTGGGTCCCCTTGCCCTCGCTTTGAGGCGTCTCAGAATGTTCCAAATAAAGGTTTTTGCTCTCCTGGAAATAAACATGGCCGCCATGTGATAAAAGCCCATTGCATAAAGAAAACAACTTTGAACAAACCTCACACGATCCACTGATTTACTTAATATTAACTTGAGTTAACTGTATGATATCCTTGTTTTTCATTATATTCATGTATTTTAAAGCATTGCTGAAAACATAGAAATAATACTAAATAGAATAGCAGGTTGTATGATAAAGGGATATTGAAAATAAAACAATGCCCTAGCGAGAAGCATGTGGTCCAGTAAAAAACTCCAGATTACGAAATTTATTTTGATGACAATTCAAATCATCGACACAGCTTTTAATTTCATTTTCTCCATAATTTTTAAGTTAGAAAAAAAAACTACTTAAAGGTAGTAGTTTTCTAAGTGAGAAGTAACAGTTACGAACAGATGTGGAAACTTATCCTCATCATACACCGAATCGAAAGATAACGACCAATTTGAATAACTATTGTTCTGGACTGACTAGCCTCTCATATATGAACGCTGGTATGTTTCCACACGAACATGGTGCTAGTCAGTCCAGAACAATAGTTACTCAAATTGGTCGCCATATTTCGATTCGGCGTCTGGTCAGTCTGATCAACGCAAATGAAGGCGTCGTTATTCTGCCTCAGTTTAAAGTGCTGCAATTTTTTAGGGATACAGATGTCACTTGGGGTCGCCATGATGTTTCTTGTAGCTATCAACTTTGTATTCCCTTTTGTTTGATTTGTGCAGTAGGCCATTTCACGGTTGTCGTCGCTCAACCTCAGCTTCGACAGCGTGCAAATTATTCTTTAGAATTTGACTACAGCCCGTGGAAGTTTTAAGTGTTTTCAGATATTTTTGAAAGCGTTCGTGTATCTCGAAAATGGACTATTGTTTGATAATGTGTACATTCCTTAAATTACTGTGAGCTGTAGTCAAATTCTAAAGAATATATTACACACTATCGAGGCTGAGGTTGAGCGACGACATCTGTAAAATGGTTTATTGACGAAATGGTGGGCGTGTTGGATGAAGGAAATAAAGACAATCTAATCAACCAAACCCACGCCTCCTTCCGTTTGAGTCTTCTTCTCTTTGTGAGCACCAGATTCGCAAAGAACGCGAGTGAAAAACGTCTGCGCATGCTCCAAGTCAGTATGCAATTTAGTCAAAGTGTCTTCATGCTATTGTAAAAATATACAAATTTGACTTTCAAACTTGCCTGACGAATAAACTTTAAGAATTGCCAAAACTAAAAGCCAGTTCTTGAAACTTACTGTAAGAACAATTATTTCATATCTTCTTTATTAATACAGTATCTTGGTCTCACAAAAAATGTATACTCTGAGAAAACGATTATTTATTTTTTCGCTAAAACTCTTCTCAATTCTTGGAAAACTATCTGAAAGGCACGCAAGCGCAGGCATTTTTTTTAGTGTCCGCGCAATAATGTACCACTATCTGGTCATGCGCAGTTACATGCATGTGAATTTAACCAAAGATTTATCATTACCTTTTTTTTTATATCACCCAACATGTCGTGTCTTTTGTTATTTTATTCCCTTGAAAACGATCGAAGACCAACAATGGAAGATATCAAGAGAAAAAAGGCGAAGCATTATGCCAAATTTTCTAAAAATACGGATTAATATTTAAGCTAAAAATTCAAAACTGAACTGAAACTGTGCTCACGAAAATGAAAGCAATTCGCAATACTTTACTTCGTACGTGTTTTGATATTTTGCTTTAGACTTCGCTACTGAGAACCACAAAGAGATTTACTAATAGTCCCAATAAGTGCAATCAACCTCTGTATTCGCTCCACTTGTTCCATTAAATGGACTTACAATTTTCATTTTTTCTTATTCCTTGCTTGCTAACACAATCTATAATGACCTAGCAGATTACTATATTTTTACTTTTTTTTCTCATGAGAAGCTATTACTAACGTAAACAGCGGAAAACAGTTTTTTTCTCTCAACACATTAGCACATTTTGTTGTAGAAAATCGGCTTTAATTTCAACCCGCAAGCTCAAATGGCACTTTAATCCTTTATCCTTTAAAAGAATTTGCTTTTTTGTCTCTTCGTTGATCCCTCAAAGCTGCACGCCACTACTCGCTGGAAATCCATTCAATGTATTCCACAAATGCCATTTCTAATAGAAAGCTAAGCTAAAGCTCTCACTGACATGGCTTTAATTGCGTATGATCATGGAAACCTGAAAGAAAGAAAGAAAGAAAGAAAGAAAGAAAGAAAGAAAAAAAGGAAAGATTACAAACAAGATCAGTCAATAAAATCTTCATTGCACAATAGAAAAACTAGAAAAGACATTTTGTTTTACACGTGCACCAAATCAATCTTTTATTATTTCAGACCACGTGACATCCCCTCGAAAGTAAAACTTTTTGTTTGAGTCTCATTCATTTTTATGTACCTTCCCAACAACAAAAGACATGCTTCCTAAGGGAATGACACGTGGTCTTAAATGGCAAAATAGTGATAAGGTCTATTGGAAGTCGTCCGGTCCATTTAAATTGAACATCAGGATAATTCTGACCACACGGACAAAATTAAAAAGAGTGCCCTATTTCCATCCATACTGGCTTGTCATGTCATAATCAGTTTCGAGGTCATATCGAGCGAGGATGAATAATGGTCAGTACTGAAGGATTTAATGTTTTACGTTTTGGTGAATTCTCATACTAATAATTTTCTTAGCACCTTTCGAAGAATACTCCAGAATATATGATATTATATGTCTAGGGTAAAGGGAGTCAAGAGATGTTCTCACGTTAGCCCTGAAGATTCAAAATTTTGTCACAATATACTTAGCTTCCGCAATACTAGATGAATTGCCGATTAAGCGTGACCATGCTGTAAATCATAATGGCCGACTAGAATGGCATTCTGTAACATTTTACCATTGTTCAACATAGTATGATGGGCGTTTTAATATCATAAAAACAAGAGAGAGATGCACATTTCCAGCTAAAAATGTAGCTAAAACATGCACATTGTCTTTACCCGAACAAGCCCAAGTTAAGTGCAATCATCATTATGATAGCTAACCCTGCAGGCAATGTACCAGATTAATTAGACTGCGCGCGGCAGATAGTATAAAAATTGTTTTGGGAGTCCGTTTCTGTCTTGAGGCAGGTGCCAAATTTGTTCAATTTTTTCCAATGTTATGAGCTTTTGAATATTTACCAACAAGAGATAAATCTATGATGTCACTCCAAACTGACACACTTTCTGCAGTGTCACAAAACTCACTGGTTTACCTACTTGCCTATATTCCCTGAAGTCCAAGTTCAGCCCTCTAAAACACGTGCGTTACTTTACAAAAAAATTAGCTAACACTGAGGAAATGCATCAGATATTCAGATTAGATTAGAAGATACTGCACCATGTGTGGCAGATAGTGAAAAATAAGCATAGGTCTACGTCCAGCCAAACCTTAATTCATAATCTTTAATCTAGCAGCGCCCAAAAGTCCAAGATTTGCCCTCTACATTATCATGATCATAATCATTAATTAAACCAGCATGGCTGATGGCTGATACAGTGCGTCAGATAACGGTAAGACCCAGTAGCGTAGGGAGGGGGCACGTGCCCTCCCAAAATGTTTGGTAATTAGGTAATTGTTTGTTTGTTTACCTATTTTTTGGACTTTTTTTGGCCTTTAATTGTACTGGGTGCCCCCCTCCCCCTCCCCCACAATTTCTGTAGAGAAATTGATTTTTTGCGGAGGTGCCCCCCCCCCCCCCCCCCAGAACCTAGGTCCTCGCTACGCCCCTAGCAAGACCAGTTTTGAAGATAGACAAACATCTATATTACCAGTAATGTACTGTAATTTTGGTGGCGACTCATTAAACCAATGTAAGGGCAAAATAATACTCATTAGCTGTAGGTATGGTCTAGGAGTCAGTTTATCTCGCCCCTAATGCCTTCAGGCTATCTTATCTTACCCCTTATCTTGTCGCTTTGCCAAATAGAATACAACACCTTAAAAAACAAATTGTTCGAAATTTACTAATAAATAAAGGCATTGAGCTTTTGAATATTCAGTGCAAAATTAGAGATATTCAATTTAGGTTGCCAAGACAAATTTACAGCTAGACTAGCCAAAACAAATTCTGCAATGCAATATTTATAACAGTGTTGGAAAGTCTAACAATGAGGATTAAACAATAGTAGTTCTCAGAAGTTCAGGTTTATTCCCCTAAACCAAGCAACAGATGCGTAGAATCGCCATAACAATACTAGCTAACACTGAAGGGAATGCATCATTAAGATAGTCAGATTAGATTGGAAGATAGAGAAAAATATTAGTTCTAGGTCAAGCCCAACGTCTTCTCTACACATTCTCTACACTCTAACATTCCTACTTCAAGTTTAGCCCTCTAGACCAACAGGTGCATGCATTCATAACAATAGCTGTAGCCCTGAAGGCAACGCACCAGACGATGGACAGAAGTAATTACAAGATAGTGTACCGTGTACGCTGCAGATAGTGTAAGAGATAAGCTGTAGGGATGGTTTATGAGTTGGTTTATCTCTCCCCTTTTGCCTTTGGGCTTGAACAATTTATCTTGTGACTCTATCATAAGGAAGTTAAGTCTGTAATTATGTCTAAACGACGCATCAACGTCTGTGCATATCTGAGCGAGCCGGGGAGGCTTTCTTAATTTTTCTTTATTATAGTTAAAAATGTTTTAAAGAGAAGGAGCATGATTTCGAGAATGTTTTTTTCAATTTTGAAGTCGAATTAACGATAATCATCTCGTTGGTACGGGTGAAAACAATTAAATTATCTATAAAAATTCAGTACATCAGCGATACTTGTGTCTTTCCGTGAAACGTAAATTTAATTAAAAATACAAGAAAGATATATTATTTTAGAAAAGAGAACAATGTGGGAGAATCTGTAGAGGCGTTTCACGTAGAGCAAAACAATACAAACATTCTCCTCTACGAAACAAAATCTCTCTTGTTATGCAAAAACCGATTTAGCTTGGGCGTAATGTTTTCCCAATTCAATTCCCATGAGAATAAGATTATTTGTTTGGTTTGTATCAATATTCATGTGTCTCCTCATGCATAACCATGAAACAAAGAAATGATCCCCTAGGTATTTGAATTGGGAAAACATTACGCCCAGGCTAAATCGGTCTATTGTTGCGGTCCGAAAACATCTGACACATATTCCCCCACACGAACACATCGACAACATCAAAATATCCCGCTAAGTTTCCATCAATCATACCTGCAAAATACATTACTTGAGTCAAAAGTGTTGCGTTTGCGCTATTTACTGAAATATAAGTTCGAACCACGAGTAACTTTGGCTTAGAAGTTCGTTTCTGCTGATTATAAGAGCAGAAATGGACCTTATGGTGTGAACATTGCTTGTGTTTACTTTTGGCAACATTTGCACTTCTTCCGAGTAGAGTAGCTTTTTCATTGATGAATCCGGTTTTTCTTGAAGTTTTAGATTTCCTAGATTCATGTTTACTTCGTTCGTAATTACAAGCTTTTATCGCCCCGTTTAAGCCTTGCTTTTTTACGTCAATGAGAAGGAGGTAGTAAAAAAATTTAAGTGCGAAATGATATCTGTTAGAAAGAAAAGCGGGGGACTGGTGTCGAGTAAAAAGAAAACCAGTCCAGTTGTCCCAGTTGAAGAAAAAAATAGTTGATGACAAGAAATATAACCAGTCAGTTAAGCATGGTACAAGGTTCAAGATTATTTCATCATATTCTTTATCATCATCAAGATGATCATCATCTTTCAGTGCTGAAGGTGCGCAAAGGGAGCCCAAGTTTGACTTCAGAGAAAAAGCAAAACAAACTAAGAAAAAGCAATATAGAGATTTTCTAAAATTATATATAACAGTTATAAAACCTTAAATTGTAGTTCGCTGGTTAAAAGAAAAAAGAAAAAAGAAAAAAGAAAAAAGAAAAAAGAAAAAAGAAAAAAGAAAAAAGAAAAAAGAAAAAAGAAAAAAGAAAAAAGAAAAAAGAAAAAAGAAAAAAGAAAAAAGAAAAAAGAAAAAAGAAAAAAGAAAAAAGAAAAAAGAAAAAAGAAAAAAGAAAAAAGAAAAAAGAAAAAAGAAAAAAGAAAAAAGAAAAAAGAAAAAGAAAAAAGAAAATATTTGAAGTAGGAAACAAGGGAAAATTCGTAAATTGAAAATTGAACATTCTCAAAGTAGAAAATGGAGCGATAAAAATATTCTAGAAGGTCTTGGTGGTATTATTAGTCTGAGTTCTTTTAATGTATTTTGATGTGAGGTTCCGGCAGCATGTCATACAGTTCACCTATCATATCAAAGAAAATCAGAACTATCGACAGTCTATTTTGCTCATATCGACACTGAAATCTTGAGTATTTATCATAACAGGAAAAGGTAAATGAAAATCAATTCAAGGGGGTGGGGTAAGGGCTTTTTAGAGAGTTGATCATGAAAGCCACAACGTTCAACTAAGCTCTACAATAATGATAAGAAATTTACTTTACATTTAATCTTGAAATCTTTTGTAAGTACTATAAAGGTAAGCAAGGACTGTGTTTCAATACCTCGTTCTTACATTACATGTATTTAACATCCACTAATTCGATAACACACAAATTAGCAGACAAAAAATCTTAAAATCTTCTTTAATAAATGAGATTATAAACTTGAGAAATTCAAAAAAAATTCTGATAAAAAAAGCCAAAAATATGAAACGAATAGCTGCTATTACAGTTGAGCCTGCAATGAGATATTCTTTTGTCTAAGACAAGTGAGGCTATCTGGTAGATACAAAGCTTGTTGTCTCATTTGCATCTCATTTGCATGCATCCGTAATAACAATGATTACAGTTTCCTTCTTTTCAGAGAAACACTAAACTCTACATGTTTTATGAAGTTGTTATGGAAACGCTTTTATTTTCTAGCAATTTCTTTTTCAGAAGAGGATTTCCTTTTGCGTGAAATCGCGAGTTGAAAGTTTCACGTGATTCGTGATTTGAGCCAAAAAAAAAGCGTGATTCGTGAAAAAGCTGATCATTAAGCGTGCGAATTTGTGAGGGTAAAACTGACTGTAGATTAAACATCTCGCCTAAAGTTTGATAACATGGAACGTTGATCGGATGAATTAATATTACTAACAGGATTATTTTTTTTCTTATTAAGTCTTATGTTTGATTCACTCTTACTATTATACGATATGGAATATTATTCTCAGCTGATCTGACTTGTTTTGGCCACACTACCAAGAGAGGTATAAGCTTCACAAGTTTTTTTTATATGCAATCCATCATTCATATCTATCCATCTCTATATGTGTATATCTATATTTTTCATAACGTGCACATTCTCTCTGATATTCAAGATATAGACATCGTTTGTTCTAGAGACTTGTGTGTAAAGATATACTTTGTTTTCAAATCCGATTATAAGATCAAAACAACCGGCTGAAGTTTTCTTCAAGAGCAGAAAAATTTCAACAAGGGATAATCTCATTGACCAGTGAAAGACTAGACTTAAAATACACAAATCCAATCAGCCTTAAAGAGGATTTTACAATGACTTCAATTCAAAAATGGAACTTATGTACTCCTAAAGTGACTTTAAAATTCACTGGTTATAGATGATGTCGCTAGTTATTTGGAATGCCACATTTTCTGAAAACGTGTATAGCACTCAAACTATTATTAAAATCTTCTTATCTTGAATGCAAGCGTTTGAAATGCAAACACAGATGAAACACAGCTCATAGAGCTAAAAGAAATGTTCATGCAGTTTTCAAAAATGTTTAGTTATTCATGAAGTCTGGCAGTTGAAGTTGGAATGTTACATGGTCTGAAAAAGTGTATTGCAATCAATGTCTTTATTAAACATTTATAATCATTATATTATTGTATGCAGGCATTTATAATACCAACACAGATGAAACATCAATTATTTAACTAAAAAAACTGTTAAGACTTTTTTGTTTTGTTTTTTGAAGCAGTCAGTGAAGTTGGAATGCCACATGGTCTGGAAAAGTGTATATAACTCAATGTCATTGTGAAAACCTATAATTAAGATATTATTGTATGCAGGCATTTTTGATATAAACACAGATAAAAATTAATCATCAAAAAACTTAAAAAAATGTATTTAGGATTTTTTGCTAATTTATTTATGAAGCTGTCAAAAAGACATATGGACTGTCTCCTTTCGAACTCCTGCGGCAAGGATGCCAAAAATCACATGGAAATTCTAGATAAAAGTCGTTGAATACCTCTTCTGCTTCCTATCAGATCTTTTGATTATAAGGATCAAGACAGATTGCCAATTAGAAATACACGAGTCTTTTCAAGCCTTGGGATCGACACAGGTTGCTTCTGGCACGGATATTTATCGGATAGACTATTTTTATCAATCTCCCCACATGCATTAGGAGTAGGAAAAAGTATTTTTACTCAAAAACGCCGCCGCAACCGTGCCTAAGCTGTGCAAAGCGAGAAGGCGGAGGATTTCCATTTCTTAAGTCCACAATCTATCAACGCATGCTTCCTTTCCTGACCACAATACGTAGCACTACGTACACAGGGAACACGAAAACATACGATAAAGTAAACATTGTGTAAAAATAGCTAACAGACGCAAATGGAAACCAAAATAAATAGAACTAAAGATCAAGGAAAGCAAAAAGACACAGTATCAATAACAGAAAACTAACCCTGAGGCGAAAAATCGCAACAAATTTATCACCACTAATATCTGCCATTTGTCTGAAATAACTGAAATACATTATTTTTCATTATTTGACACCCAATCCGCTTTCCAAATTGATTTTTTTGATATATGAATTGAGTTCATAACTTTTTGAGTCATTTAATTTCAAGTCAAAAATAGCTGAAATAAGTAACTCGTGTGGCGTGATAATTAGTGGTAGAAGCTCTCTAGGAGATACGATAGCTTATCTCTGATATGAAGAACCTTCTCAACTGACAAACAAGTAAAGAAATACCGAGTCCATTTCTTTACATGTCGCTGATAAAAAAACTTACTGAGTACCTCAAGCCACGTACTGCTGGCAGTTGGCTTTGACGTATACAACACCAACGAACAGTATTAGTTTAAAAGCGTTTTCTAGGGAAAGCAAAATCTGTTGATAAACTATTTTCGCAAAGGGACCAATTCAGAGATCTGACTTAGTAAAAAATACAATAAAACGCTTATACAAAGAAAGTGTATCAGAAGATCTTGTTTTTTTGATTGTTTTTTTTTTTTTTTCTTTTCTGTAATTGAATTGAAAAAGGGTTAGTTTTTTGATGCTCTTGCCAAAAGCACTTGCAGCTTGAAATTATTACTGCGATTTTCGATATTCTGCGAATTCCGACATTTTAACGACATGTGAAATTAATTTTTTCGCTGCGGTAAAAGGGGTGTCTAGGCACGGTTCACGAAGATTACGGAAAATATCAAACGTTCAAATTCAAGAAAATTCACGACGTTTAAATCATGCTCATCACAGATCACGAGAATTGAAAAAACCCGTTCACGATTTTCACGCGAAAACCCCTTACCGTTCTTGGGAGTAGGTAAACTGTTATCTAAATTCGTGTGTGGGGTATACGAAGCATATACAGTCTCTCATTGCCAAACCTATAAAGATCAAACTTTGAAAAATGAGAGTGCACATCGTAGAAATAATCTATTCCATTTCTGATTTTAGCTTATGCTGAATTGAACCTGTAGATAAATGAAGTATAAATTGCCAAATGACCAAGTCAAAGATTTGACATTACAAGTAATATGTACAGTGGCCTCATACAAAGATATTTGTATCAATACATTAAGGTATCTTTTTTTACCTGTCATTATTTTGATCGTAATAATTTTGTACCAAAAATCGTTACCGAAGTTAAGGACCAACCTAAAGATCTGTCAAAACTTTGTAGTATTTTATAGATAAAATGTCTTGACCTTTGAAGTAATACAGTAAACAATCGATGCATAGTGTTATTCTTTCTTATCAATAAAACAGGAGAGAAAGAAAATATTTTCACAGATTTAAGCTTTTTAATTGAAGGGCCAACCCGAAGCTTTGGTCTGGACACCGAAGACAATTTTCCCTTGAGTTTTTTTTTACGTACAACGATGTTGACCAAAGAACGTGACTTGCGTTCCGCAAGTAGTACTGCTCCATGTTCCCCTAACCCACGTGACATTTTTGGCTTTGACTCCGAAAATGTTTCGCTGTTAACATGTTGGTTTTGTTATTGTCACACATGGTGTCAGAACAAACTTGACTTGAACTCCCGACAAGTATTATAGTACCACTCAAGGAGTTCCTCAGACCACGTGACAACATAGCCATGTCCCACCATTTAACATACAATTACTACAAAGATAACCAAACGCCAAAAGGTTAAACGTTCAATTTGTAATGTAGATCAAAACAAACATGGCCGTGAAAAATATTTCACCTTTGAAATGAAAAAGGCTATTTTTAGATTATTTATCTTGGGGTCTACAAACGAATTCACTGTTGATACATGACGTCATGGAATTAGTCATTCGTGCCAGAGAGAGTTTCTTAAGGGATAAGCCGTTCAAAATCCCTGATCATACACTCTCAATGATCTTCTTTGTCAGCCATTTCCTGATATTTTGAGCGGTTGTCGGTAAGGTAGCGCAAAAATTATGGACCAGCCTTGAATGAGAGTCGATTTCAGAGGCGTCTTGATGGCTTGCGCGATTGTTATCGTTACTTATCGTTAAAAAAGATTAAAGAAGGGGCTCGATATTAATTTCTTTACAAACAACCTTCCTCCTCCTCCTCGCACTTCATGATCTACGAGATAGGATATAAGATAATGTAATACGACAGTCGAGGAAGCCTTAGGGTCAACACCACACTCACCAGATTATGGCGGTTAAAACTACACCAAAGCAGATATTTTATAAACCTTCGAATATAGATTTGCGGTGGTAAATATCTCTGAAACCTTAGAACGGCTTTGTGTGAACTGTTAATTGATATTGGATCTGCGAAGCAACAAAGTAGATTTCTTCAAAGAATGTAATAGATATCGTTCATTGCAATTTTACTAAATGATAGAATACATTAATAAGCGATTCATTATGCATATTCACTTTTACGCTCTAGGGTAAGAAGAGAGAGGAAATCATTTATTTTATAAATTTTATTCTTTTACAAAACTACAATTTCATATCATAATGAATCCAGACGAAAAAGCAATGAGAATCGAATCTCCCAGTAGTTTTAATCCAATTACCGTTTCTAAGTGATCGATGTGTCTTAATTTTCAGTCATTTTCTTCGTCCATGGTTGTTAGAGGATAACTGTTCCCTAATGGTTGTACTAATAACCCAAAGTTCTAAATATAGAGTAAAGCCAATCAAAATAAAAAAGACGAAAAGAGAGAATACATTAGTTGTCAACACTTAGTTAGTGTTATTCATTGAAACGGGAAAAGATGGTCTTCAGGAAAAATAGAACTATAAATGTTATTGAATTAAGGTTTTTGTAATGGACTCAGATCTTGAGACAAGGACAGACTCACACAAGAAATACTGATGCTTAACGGCTTCAATAAACAGAAAACATTATCGAAACGGATAGAATATCATAATGTCGCGTTTGTTTTTCATTTGTCGTTGAATGTAAACATGTATTTCTCATTATTTACATTAACCGTAAGATTATTTTTCTCTTCTTATAGTTGATGGCTTGACTACTTCATCACAGCAGACGAAACAGCCTCTCATTAAAACCAAAGCAAACATCTCATATTTTTTTCTCAAAAACACAAAGCAAAATATATATATATTTTAAGGATAATTGAGAAAAAAGGCTTCATAAATAGGTTAGAACTGATGAATTAAATTGTGAAACGTTTAAACGAGTGTCAAAAAGATTTGGAATATTTTCAGGAATAGCAATCGATCAATGTTTGTTCATCTAATTTATTCCATCACCCTTTTTTCTTCAAAGGTTCTTCATCTGTCTATTCGTCAAGATTCTTCTAAAGTCTGACAAGAATTACGTCCACACGAAAAGCGAAATAGAAGATCAACAACCGCTAAACACGCAAATCAATTCGTTAGAATGATGCTGTGACAAGGCTCCAAAGTCAACCACGGCAATTTCCATCTGCAATTAGTCGCGTAGTGATGTAACAGCACATTTTGATTGGTTGCTGACCGAACCAGATTTTAATGAATAAGAACATTTTCGACGTGAATTAATATATACACTTATGCTTAATAAAGGCCACATTTCAGTCTCGGCTCATTCATCTGGTGCTCTGTGTTTTTGTGGATGGGTCAAGTGGCTTATTTACCGTTGGTTCTGTCGGCGCTTTGCATTTCACGAGATAGTGAAATCTAGATAACTGGATTTTGGTTTGGATGACCATTTAGTGAGCGCTGATGTGAAAAAGACTTCTAGAAACCGCGACAATACTGATATAAAAAAGCAAGAGATTTCGAAGCCGGCGTCAGTGGTTGAGCAGCCGAGGTGGACGGGCAAACGAAAAGGTGAACGCCGTTACCATTCGAGTTGAAACCAAATATTAAGACAGGAAAATCATATGGCACTCAATAATCAGACCTCGGCCACTGGAGTTCTTCATTCGTCAACAAACGGCTCCTTGGTTGAACATAACAACACAGTTCAGGGGACCGTGGATGATAGTTTTCGTATCCCTCTATCGCTGATGTCTTGTGGTGTTGTGATTGGAAATTCTCTGGTCTGCGCGCTGTTTTGCAGGTTCCGTAAACTGCGAACAATTACAAACTCGTTTGTGGTGAGTTTAGCTGTCTCGGACAGCTTGGTGGCAGTGCTTTTTGTTCCATGTTTTCTTCTGGCCGGCCATGTTCCATTTTTTGCCCTCATCGTACCTTACATAATTGGCTACATTCTTTTTGCGTACCTGTTTAATTTCTGTGGAGTAACTTACGACCGCTACCAAGCCATCGTGAAACCTCTTTCGTACAACGGCAGGATCACTCGATCCACTGTAAATAAGATTTTGACACTAGTATGGACGATTCCAATGGCTTTGACTCTTATCCCAGCAACCTGGGAAACCCAACCGCCAAAAATTTTTACACTTGCAAAACGAAGTTACCAAGGGTTTTTGGTTTTGGTGGTAACAGCTTGTTCTGCAGCTATTTTGGTGGCATACTCAAAAATCTTCCAAGAAACACGTCGGCAAGTCAAATGGATGGTCGCAGTAGGAGTCCCTCAAATCCCTGCTTTATTCGCCGAAAAAACCGCACTGCGAGCGAACAGTTTAGGAATCAAACGAATGAATAAGTCACGGAAAATCTCCATGAACATTGCAGCTGAAGTAAAAGCCGCCAAAGTTTTTGCAGTTTTAATGATAACCTTCTCAGTATGTTGGCTTCCTCTTATTGTTATTAACATCATCGAAGCTCTCGGTTTCAAGAAAAGTGTTCCTCAAAAGTTAATTGTGGTCTCTCTTTACACCCTGGTAGGCAACTCTTTAATTGATCCATTTATATATTCGTTGTATAAAGCTGACTTTCGAAAAGCATTCAGACGTTGGTTTGGTTGTAAAGGTGCTAAACACAGCGATACCGAGTTTACTAGTAATTGCAGTAATTCATTTGGAAGGGATTCTTATCGGCCTCCCAAGCCCACTCAATCTCCTATCAAGAAAGGAAGCACTTTACCCGAGCCGTTAAATCAATCTTTCAGTACGGAAACTTTTGTTTGACAACAGCGAACAGAAATGAATTTAAATATGACATTGACGGTTTATGAAGTTACAAACGCAGCCCTTGTGGAAACACTATATCCCTCGCAATATAGCAACCACGGCACAGTAGCATGTTTTGGTGACTGTTTTTATGAGCGTGTACTTGATATAATATCAGCTATGAAATACAAGTATGTATGGTCAAAATAAAATGAGCAGCAAGACGGCTGAATGCTGGCATGAAGAAACCTAACAACCTAACAACCTAAAATAATTCATACGCCTTTTTGAATATGTTATCTAAGTATTTTGGCGCATTGTTTTCTTGAAATGACAGAACAAATGCTAATCAAATGTTCAAAGGCAGTAACGATACGTTATTCAATATAAACAATGAACTTAACTAATATCGTATGACCTGAAAAATAACATAAAAGGCGGCTAGGAGAATTACGATTGTAGAACTTTTTATTTATAGTCGTATATAAACGTCGCGAAAAGCGGCGGTATATCAATCTCTCATTTCATTTAAAGGGCAATAAACGCTCTCTTAGTGAGCTTGATGTTTGGTTTCAAGCTTTATTGCCCACTTTAAGTATTCTTACATCTGAATTTTAGATGCGGCTTCTAGAAAGGATGCTTGAAATAAAAAGGAAAGGTCAATGACTTAAACCATCAAATTTAATCAGACGCTCGTCTGAAAATTAGGAATACAATTTGAAAAGAGAATGAGCGGCGGACGCGAAAGAATAGAAATCGCGCAAGCCAATAAAACGAGGATAATATTCCAATAAATGTCTATTACAAGACGGCACAAGATTAATAATAAGCTAACACGCTAAGGAAGATATATCCTAACATATATATCTCAAAGATCTGTCATACTGTGCAAATATTGGAAAATAAACTCATAGAATTTGAAATCATTGCCCCCAATAAAATAAAATCTGCAGATTTGACTCTTCAATTTTCAAAAAAATGAGAAAAATTAAGTCAATTTGAAATGCAATAAGTTTTCTTTGCGTATCGTAAAATGAGAAAGAGAGAAGAAGAAAAAAACATTATTAATATCAGTTGGATTTGATTTTGTGCAGTGTGTGTGAGATTTTGAAAATCTCTAGCATCCATCGTCACCCATCTTAGCTGAAATAATCTCATTTCTACGTATGAGTTAATACATAGTTTTCCCACTCGAGTACCCTTTAAAGAAAAGATTTCCACAGATTGAATCATATATGACAATTTGATCAACTTTAGAGCAGAATAATTCCCCGATCTTCAATCAAATGATCCATATTATCCTGACATTTTCATCGGGTGAGTGTCGCAGCACCGGAAAGCCTTCTCTTTGCTTTCCATCAGCTTTTGTGCAAATTTCGGAAACGACTTTAATTTGACAGAGATCAAAATTTTTGAGATGTGACAGTCATAATTGCAAAGTACTCTCTCTTACTCTCTCTTTCTTTCTCTCTCGCTAAGCGCTCTAACCACAAGCAAGAACTCAACAGCGACCTCTTTTATTAACTGCATCCGATCCTCAAAAAACATCAGTATATCACAAAGGTCTTTCCGCGACAACTAATTGTTCAAATTTTTCTCTAAGTTAAACGTCAATCTTCTCACATAACCGCTTTCATTTATTCTCATTTTCTGTTTGTTATCAAATACAATAAGTCGGTAGCGAGCTAGCTCAAGGCTTCACGCCTAGTTGAAAGTAATTTTCTGAAGAATAATGAGATTTGTCAAAGGTTTTGAAATCTCTTTACCTTTCATGGCTCATAAGAGTATCGCTCAAGGAAGCGCTCACTGATGTTCTTATGGATTTAACTGGTTTAAACATCACTTTATTCTTAATGTAAAATCCTCTAAAACTCTAAGAAAGCACGCACATGTATTTTCCTTTTGTTTGAAGAGAAGCTGTATTACATTTTATCCGAGAAAAAAATTAATCTTTAATTACAGGCGGCAGCTAAAATAGGATAAGTAAAGAAATGAACAAAGCAATAATACGAAATTAAAATAATTTTTTAAGGAACGGAAGAGATTGTCAAAGAAAATAGATAAATGAATAAACTAAAGAATTCAAAAAGAATTGTCTAAGAAAAATATATTTTCCGTAATATGTTTTATTTTTTTCTTGCTTTTATTATTCTTTAGTAATCCGATTGATTTCGAGGAATGTATTCACTGATCTGTGACATTGAAATCATAATATCGCTTTTTGATTTCCTTGTTATCTATGGGATTTTTTAAGTAGTGGTTTAAAAAAAGGAACGAATACTTTCTTACATACTAAACTATTAACTTAAAGGTTTTCAGAACTTTCGCCTCTTGGTTAAAAATGCATATATACAGTGAATATTATTTGGGGAAACGTTTTTTTTTTTTTTTTGGAATATTTGCTGATCAGCTGATTATTTTTACCAGCGAAAATATACCATAATTTCTTATATTTTCGTACATATGTTTTTGGGGGGTAGAAGTGAAAGTTTTTGCATATGGCTGTAAATATATATGTGTGTGTATGTATATATTTTCTAAAATGAGCCACAAAATGTAATTGAAAAAATATCCTATACACACATATATTATATACATACATATATAGTCAATCCCAATAAGGGTCAAACGTTGGCCATATCGAAATAGTCACGTGACCATAAGGCTGTTAAACCTTATAACAGCTCAGAAATACTTCAGAAATTCTAAAATGAATATATGAAATAATTCTATTTTTTCTGTTTTGAAAAGTGATTCATGTATAACTAAAAATTATAAATTGGTTGCATTTGAATAATATATATGTATTTTATTACACTAGTAACATGAAAAGCCGTTTTAACCGGATCTTACACGCAGGCTATTTGCTCACCATCTCCTAATTACAATGTCCCCCTTGAAGATGGCTTTTTTTTTTTTTCTAAAAGATCTTCAGTTTTTTGCTCTACTCTTTTCTAATTCTCATCAATAAGTAGCTGCTCCCAGTGGCGGTACTTAAACCTGTTTAGACTACAGCTTACTGTCATGAAAAGGATGAAATGTACGAGTAGTGTCGGGTCCGGCTCTTTTATCACTAAGGCAAACTAAACTTTATAAAAAAAATCTTGGTTAATGCAGGCTCTGACGCTTTGTGGACGCTAAGGAAGCAGGATATATGTTACAAGACTCATAAAGCAAAGAAATGGCTTTGTACTTCTTAACTAGTGTCTGGAAAACATTAAGTTTTGGGAAAAAATGTCTTGCCACTAATGGATGTCGATCAATGATTCAATAGGCTGATAATTGCTATAAGGAATTTGTTTCATTTATGGCAGGATATTATCTCCGTAAGGATAATAAACGAAGGAAGAATGATAAGAGAAAATAAATAAAAGCCACGCACATTTCCATTTCTAAGCGTTAAAAATGACACCACCACTAAACATTCGAATCCGTCAATGAAATCACTTGTCAACCAATAGAACAACCAATCAGTTACTTTGGTTACTAATCAACCAATAGATTGATTGCTAGAGGAATTACCATGGAAACAAAGTAAAATAGATCACTAGGTGACTAAATAAGGTAGTTGAGTCAATTAGTTCACCACAGACAAAACAAGTTGGCAAAGTGTATTTTAATGCTTTTTGAAATAACCGAAATAACCTTGGCGATCTTTTCCCGACAGCTTTGCTATCCTAGGAAACTGAATAGAATAATATTGATAAGAGAAGAAGAAAATTATTGAAGAATGAATAAAATAATGATGATAGTGATGATGATAATAATAATGATAACGAAAAGAAAATTATTAAGGAATAAATAAAATAATTATGATGATGACAATAGTAATAATAGTAATAATATAAACAAAAATAGCAATAATAATAATAACAGTAATAATAATAATAATAATAATAATAATAATAATAATGATAGTAATAATATTAATAACTATAAGAAGAAGATAGAGGAATACCAAAGACTTGTTAGTCAACGAGTAATTTTCTAAATGAATTTTGAAGAATTTTCTGAATATCTAAATATATACATGATCAATATTATTGATGAAAACATCGATAAGAAAAACACAAGTAGCCCAAACAAGGCTCATTTATTTATATTTCTTTGTAAGAAAGTTTATTAAACATAGCATAGCCGGTATCAAGCTTTAAATCATGAATCGTAATCCGTCCTCAGGATCTGCAGAGCAAGCTTAAAAGTAGTAAGGCTATAAGCCCTTTTCGAAGAGCAATGACAATACCATTCTCTACATTCCCTTAAAAAATTACAACTTGTGGACAAAAAAAGTAGTGTGCCTATATATGGCCCACTAGTTTCAACCCGCCCCCCGTGAACCTAGCTCATGACTGAAATAAACTGTTTTCATACCGTGAGGACACTGGGCACGATAGGTATACTTCCCGCCATTCCTTGGCCATGTCCTTGTTGTTGGCTACAGCTTTCACAATGATTCTCGATAATTTTAAAATTTCCAATTTCTCAGTCTAAACTGTCGGATGCATTTCCTTTTGTGAACATGACAGTTGTCTCCCCACGGTATGAAAACGGAACTTTTTTTAACTTTCTCATACCTATAACACTTTGCAGCTTTGGGGTATAACCTTATAGGGGAAAAAACAAATTTGATCAGACGATGATGAAAACACCTCTTTTGAAATTGAAATATAAGATGGAACAGCTAGAAACAAAAAAAAAAAAGAAAAAAAAAAAAGAAAAAAAAAGAAAGAAAAAGAGATACTGATAATCTTGAAGAATAGCTTAAGTTTCGGGTAAACTTTATTGATAAAAACACTTCTTTCTAAGTCAATACATTTTGCATCAAACCTCTTGATGGTCTGAAAATGCAATAACTCAGAAGAGTTATACTGCCGTTCATCAATATTTTACTGACAGAACCGGCTTTAAGGAGATTCTGATCGAATAACATTTATTTTGAAAGTTTTTGACTAGTTACCCAAGAAATGCAGACAATTAAGAATTAATAATGTAACTTGTATAATAAAAGCAGTTATTGAAACTAATTTTTTTCTAAACCTGTCACTTCGATTTCGTGCACAAAATGAGCCGAACATGTCGTATGGACATATGTCATGTAGAAGATAATCTACCAATTGCTGGGAAAATTCCATTGGTCAATAGTTCTAGCCCTTAAAGACACGTTATGTCTGAAAAGGTAAAAAGGCTTTGCAAGATTTGAAAGCATTATTAAGAGACTTTTAAATGAAAAGGGTCTTTCGAGGAACTGAAAGGTATAATCATTATTTTTTCTTTTAATAGTAGTTATTGAAAACGATAAACGATTAAAAAAACGTGAGAGAAAGAATGTTTGAGATATAGAGTCATGTATAGAAAAAAGTGTTTGTTAAATTCAACCAGATATGGCTATGAAAACAGAAATAGGATTTGAGAAGTTGTCATGACAACGAATAGAATTTGTGCGCAGCCATACTCATCGGCGCGCAAAGTATTCTCATTGGTATATGACATATAGATATTACAGAAATGGATTCACGACCTTGTTCGTAGATGCTACACATATAACAGAAGAGACGAACCAGGAAATCTTAGATCCGAGTCAGAAAGCACAGTCACATCCAGTGTTGGAATCGATGACCGAACGGCTACAGCAACCAGCTGAACAAACCTGAAGAACTCTCCCAGCCTAAAGGAAAGAATGAAGAGCCCGAGATTAAAGAAACTGCGGCTCAAGAAAGAATGAAAGAAGACGGCCCAGTTGAAGCAGACATTTCAGAAGAAGAATCTGAAGAGGCAGAAGAAGACGAACCGGTACCAAGTCCAAGGATTCTTTAAAACAGAATGAAGCTGCTCATCTCGGTGAACAAGTAGTGCGAGTAGTGCATGGAGATGAAGGAAGAAATCATCTAAAGCAGAATTGAGCTGTTCATCTCGGTGAACTGTCTGGATGTGGCCTGTAGTGCAAGGCTACGATACCTGGCTGCCTGCTACCAAATGGTGGTGGATGATGCACGGGGGGGGGGGGGGGGGAGGGGGGAGGGGGGTACTCCCTATAATTGACTATACGGGGATGCTCCGCCCGAAGGGGGAAGGTTTTTCAGGCCGCAAGTATAGTAAAGGGTTGGGAATCTTTGAATTTTGGTATAAAAAGGGGTACCTTTTCTTCAAAAGTATACGAAAGGTTACCTTTTCAGGCAAAAAAAGTATATAAAAGGGGTAACTTTTTTGCTGAAATTTGGTATTTCAAAGGGTAAGGGGTCGAGAGTCCGGGCGGAACATCCCCATATGAAACGACTCGAAGTAGACCCCCCCCCCCCCCGGGGGGATGATGTTGGCCATGCATGGAGGTGAAGAAGAAATTGTTTAATGCAGAACTGAAGGGTTTAATCAGCCATGTTATTTTTGTAAGATAATCCCATAGAAATTTTTTTAATGTCAGTTACACCGCTGTTTGGAGACTGACTTGAAATCCTTTTTATAGTTATCTGAGAACCAGAAATAATAATACTGGTACGTTGGCATTCAAACTGAACATGTCCTGCTCAATTCGACTTAGAAAACTTGAAGGACGTTTTTGTCCGTGCAAGGAAATGATGTGCGAACCGATTCATTCTCATTGGAAACTACTAATATGAAATACTTGGAAATGACGGGAAAACAGCTGTTGGATCACATGTACATGTGATAGTTGCTTGTTACTTTAATTTAAGGGGCACTTGTATGAGACAGCCCATTATTTGAAACTTCGAATAATTCAAGTATTTGTGGATAATATTACTCTGGATAATATGAGATTGACGAATATTTTAGCCCGGGAGCCACTTGCAGTTGAGAATTTTTGGTTTAAAAACTAAAAGAACAATACGTTGAATGTATGACCTCATTTCATCGCAATTTAGATGGTGAAGAAAAAGGATCATTTTTATCCGCCACTTTTGTCTGTGAAGAAAAAATATGTTTCTTGGCTACTATTGGGGCAATATAGATAAATGTAACCAAGTTACAAGTCATTTCCAACTTTAATCGATTTTCATCAAAGGGGTCCTTTATTGTCACGACTAGACTTCTTGATCTTGTCTTCTTGATAGATGATTCTTCAACCAATGTTTTTACTTTATCTATCCGAGCTTTCGGGAAAAATAAAACAAAACAATGTTGTGATATACTGTCGTTCAAATATACAAGATAACGCTATAACTTATTATTTTCTAGAAGTTTTTCCTCTGTGTTTAGAACTGCTCAAATTAATATATTTAGGACTAGTTACATACATACATACTTTATTAGCTTCATCCCTTTACAGGGCTTTTCAGAAGTAATTACAAATATATGATAAATATAGATAGCCTAGTATATTAATAGATAACTGAAATAAATAATTGTAAATATTTACATTCAATATTTAAAATAATCATTAAAAAGATAATAAAGATCATTAATTGAAATAAGGAATAATAAAAGAGAAATATATAGCTGAATAATGTGCACCTAAAAATATTAATTCTAATTGTATTTCCATTTATTAAGAAATGCACTTTTGAAAGTTCCGACATTTTTACTAAGTTTAAGCTTATCACTTAGATTATTCCAAAGCTTAACTCCTCGATAATAAAAGGTACGTTGGCCAGTAGATGTTTTAAGGAGCGGAATATTTAGTAATTGAGAATTTCTAGTGTTACGTCCTGAAATGTTCGTTAGTTGTTATAGCAACGCGACGTTGCACCTGTTGTCCAATGATATTGAAGCATTGAGGATCATGTGACAGACTAGAGCTGCGTTATTGTCATTTGTACTTAGTTATTTTTTATCTTGAAGTGAGGGCAACACTTCTGGTAAACTGTCGCTTGAATTAAGATTTATTACGGTGAGAATTAACACAAGAATTCTACGATCAAGGTGAGTTGAATTTAAACCTGGTCATATAGAACTTCTATTAGACTAATACTTTTTTCGTTTGCGCTGCATCAAGAAAACCATTCAAAAATGTTTATTTCAGTAAGATGATGTAAGCAGTTTCTTATTTATCCCAAACATACAAACTAAATATCCTAGATATACAAACAAACAAAAAGAAAATAACTAGCTCGATGCATCTGCTGCTAGTTTATAATGAAAGATTAAACCGAGCGAGCCCAAAATATTACTGTATCAAGTATCATGAATTTAGTGATTCATGAGTTCATATTGTATTGTAGGTAAAATGATTTCAGCATATACCACGGGCAGGTGTTGATACAAGTTTATTAAACTTCGGAGCCCTGTAGATAGAGAAGATAAACTTTCTATTCACTGTCGATATATTGAAATGAAAAACTAATATATAAAAAAGAAAACAAAAGAAAAGAAAAAATAAATAAAAGACAGACGCCCTCTACCGATAGGTGTTATTACCATCCTTGCCAAGAAGGATAAGATCTGTTTGGATAAATCTAATTCAAACTTCGATAAACCACAGTGATTAGATAATGCTTTATCTAACCTCTTTTGTAATATTCGTTTGGGATTTCGATTAAAATGCTAGTGGGCATTGATCATCGAACGATTACAATCCTGTGCACAATAACGTTCAAATGAAGACAATTATAACCTGATCTGCACTGTTTTAAAAACAAACACACGAATGGTGAAACCCTGCTTTATGTCGTTGTCGGATAGCCAAACTTATGGAGAAATATCTATCGTAGTACTAAGAATTCGAGTTTGAACCTAGCTGACCTATTATTATTCAGCTCATTTTCAAGTACTTTTCCCCCGATCATTTCATTCACTGTAGCCAAGAACAGACGCAATTAAACAACCAAAAGAAAGATATTTATAAAAAAAAAATATATTAAGAAAAATACCCGCATCTTCAATCCAAAGATTAGATCAAGCTGTCCATCTAACAATCGATTAACTGAACTGTTTTTGATCCGTAGTTAGACAGAGAAATAATATATCAGTTATTATAAATTCATGAATTTCTCATTTATGAACATCTGTGCCGATTCTGTTGTTTAAATACTCTATCGTGATTGGTTAATTTGTATGAAAATTTACTTTGGTGGCCTGGGTTGGAGTAATCGCACTGTAAGAAAATATCTTCGAAATCATACAAAATTAAAACTACATTTTTCTTCTTTTTCCTTTGAAAGATGATCGACCAGATGGCTTTATCAAACCGTACTACAGCACAGGTTACCATAGAGACCAGTACGTTACTTCTGATTGGACTGATTGCTGTCGGAGGAAACCTACTGGTAGTAATCTCGATCTATCGTAACCCACTCCTTCGTAAAATCACAAACTACTTTGTGTTTTCGCTCGCTATGACTGACATTATGTATTGCTTGTTCGGGCTGTCTTTTACTTTGGCTGCTCTTGCCGAAGGTCGGTGGATCTTCGGATCTGCTATGTGTCATTTTCAATCCATTTGGACACATAGTCTCACTTATATATCAATGTACACAATATCCATCATGGCCATAAATCGCTTCGTTCGAGTGTGTAGATCTTCCAAATACAACTCCCTCTTTAACCATAAGTCATCCTTGTTAATGATATGTCTAGTTTGGGTGATGAGTTTTGGAATCGTTTCACTAGTCAGCGGTATTCCCAATTCGTTATTCTACAGCAAGTTTGATCCCAATCGAGCTATGTGTCATAACTTCTACGACAAAGAAAACACAGTCAAACAGATTTCCACCATTCTTTTTATCACGACAAACATCATTTTCCAGATGGCTATCATAATTTATTGCTACTTCAAAGTTTTCAAGAAGATAAGACAGCACAAGAACACTGTCGCTCCTTCGTCCAACCCAGGAAGACTGGGAACTAACCCAAGAGAAATCAAGGTCACGTGGACATTATTTGCAGTTTTATTGGGGTACGTCTCGACATGGGTTCCTCTGTTGGTCGTGATGCTCATATCAAACCTCAGCCCCCATTATCTGTCACGTGAGTCACAGATGATTGTACCATACGCAGGGACTGCAAGCAGTGCAATAAATCCGATAATTTACGGTGTAATGAACCGGTCATTCAGGCAGGAGTATGTCAAGATCATTCACTGTAAATAGAGCTGTTAAGTGTGATGTCAATTGAATGAAAAAACGAGTTCCGGGTCCAAAACGAAAAGCAGTTTTATAAAGATTTTTCTTCTTTTTCTTCGTGCCATGATTTGTTGTCCAAAGTACTAATTATTTCAGGTGGAGTTTAAATCAGTGAGGATATTTTTCGCTTTATCTTAGCGTCTTTATAAGCAGTTGGACCCGGAAATACGTAAAAACTTAACAGCTCTATAGGGCCTACGAAGAGTCACGGTCACTTTGTGTGAGAAAATGTAGCAGTAGTACACTCAAATAGCAACTCTAGATCTGGGGTCTTGGGATCGATTCCTGGACTCGAACCTCATGTCAATCAATAATTTTTTTGCGCAATAAATCAGTTAAAATTCAATTTACAATGATACATTAAAGAACAGATGAATGATGCTGTTCAATATGAAAGATGAATGATGCTAAATTCAATATACCTAGCAATCATGAATAATTAGCCAACTTTCTTTGTATAGCTCTTCATTTAATCCAGTTGGCTTGCACCTTTATGTAAGTATGAATATTTTGTAATTTAATTGTATATTTTTAAGGTGCAAATAAAATCACTGACATTGTAAACAAATTGGTACGAGATTTTTTTAATAAAGTTTTTGGGCTGTTGGATTTAATATTTTCAGGAATGGAGTTCCAAACTTTTGATAAATAAAATTTGCCATAATCATTAGTGCGGATTTTGATAAAGTACATGTTTATGTGAGTAGTGGTTTTTAGGTCTCTCCCTTGATTTAAGGACCTTGTACATTATATTGAATACCCTTTATCTCCACGCTGTTGGTCTTGGAAGCCCATATAAAGGGGATATTGACTAATGTTAAAATTTTTTCCGAAATATAAGCACCACTTTTTCGTTTCCGCAATCTTTCTAAAGACCACTGAATAGCCTTTATCCCCAAAGCCGTTTGGTAGGAAGTCCAGAAAGAAAATGTTCTCAAACTTTTCACTCAAAAGCGAAAAACAACTAAAATGCCCACTTACTTTTTTTAGATTTTCTAAAGATTACTGAATAGCCTAGAGCTTCAAAGACATTGGGTTGGGAATTCAGAAGGAAACGATCATTTTCTTAAAAGGGCTTTTTCCGGAATACTCGAATATGAAATAAGATTGTCATTCAGACAAAGTATCAGTATATGCATAAGATAAATAACCCAAAAATACTGGCATGAAGAGTTTACAGTTATTGCAATAATTGCCATAATTCACTTCTTTAGACCACGTGTCATTGCCTAGAGTATAATTTCTTTGTCTAACGGCTGTGCAAAAGAAGACACATGAATATGAATACAACTCAAACAAAGAATCTTATGTCTCAAGAGACTGACTGGTCTGAACTTGAAATGGAAAGTAATATACGCCTGAGGTTAAGAGGTCTGTAGAGCTTAACTCGAAAAGCCATTACCACTGGGTTTTTGTTTTTATAGCAGATGTTTTTCGTTAACATTATTCACGCAAACTCTTCATGAGAGGCTTACTGGGCTCACTAGGCAAAATGCATGATAGAAGGAAGTTGTAAGAGCCTAAATTGATATGGAAGACTAACTAGCTGATCCGTTTGGCTTATTGATAAAGTAACGGAAGATTTGACTGAGAAGATAAATCAAAAGGTAAGCAAAATATTGAGCAATAAAGGCATTGAGCGTTTTCAAGCGTTTCCAATCTAACTAGAAAGAGAAGAGAGCCATAGAAAAGAGAAAAAAGGAAAAGCTAAAAAAAGCAGCGCGACATGCAAAAGTAGGACTTCTATGAAGAGGCTTTTTGCTGCCAAACGAGTTTTTAGACGCCTTATTTGGTAAAACCAGCCAGTTTCGCAGTCCGTGCATAAAAGTATGTGAATACATAAAATGTGGCGGTCATAGTTTTGCTAGTCGCGCTGTAAACCCCGATGCAAGGTCTTCTTCTGCGAGTTTCCAATATGAAATCTTGAAATCTTTTGTTTTTCTCTTTTCAATTGACCACAAAAATAATCTTCCCGCACTCTAATACCGGCACTTTACTTTTTTCGCAAATAAGCGGCCTTTTTTTTGTTGAAAACGAGATGCCATGTCTCTTAATAATAGATTAGAGGAAAAAAGCAGAAAACGACTAAAGAATACCAGACGAAGTACATGTTTAGTTGGTAGTTCAGTCCTCTCAAGAAACCGTGAATGCGATCACTCAACCAGAATATCGAAAGTGCGCAATTTTCATGCATTATCTAACGCATCATTTTTTTCCCCATCTTTTCTCTCGGGCTCCTTCTTCTATTAAATTTCTGCCCACGTTTTATAGTTTCCTTCCCTCCTTCACTCCCTTTCCTTTTTCTCTACCTTCCTTTCTTCCTTCTCTTCTTTCTGAAAATTGTGTATTCTGTTATAGATGAACACAACGAATACCACCACGATATCAAGAATATGGCTCGACTTCATAAACCGTAGTTTAGCTACTATCACTATAGAAACGAGTATTTTACTTCTTATTGGACTGATTGCTATTGGAGGAAATATTTTGGTAGTAATCTCCATCTATCGTAATCCCAGTCTTCGTACCACTACCAACTACTTCGTACTCTCGCTCTCCGTCACAGATATTCTTTTCCCCTTAACAATAACGCCACTTTCTGCTGCCTCATCCATCAGAAGTCGTTTTGTCTTTGAAAAAGAAGCTTGCGAATACCAAGCAATCACTTCACTATGTCTGACTTATATATCTATCATAACTATAGCACTAATGGCAATCAATCGGTTCGTTCGCGTGTGTAAGCCACAGAAGTACAATAAACTGTTCGGTAAAAGAGCATCTAAAGTGATGATAAGTGTTGTTTGGTCAGCAAGTTGTATTGTCGTGACTATCGTGGTCATGATAGGTCATCCATTTACGTTTGTAGGGTTTGACCCTCGTAAGACCGTTTGTACCTTCCTCTACAAGGGCGATCACATCCCCTCTATGATAGTTAGCAATGCTGTATTGACAATAGTTCTTGTTTTACCACTGTCTGTTGTCGTTTACTGCTACTCCAAGGTTTTCAAGACAATTCGCCAGCATAAAAGAAGAGTCGGTTCCGCTCCCGACGGTCAAAATGGGCTAGGCACTACAAGTGTACGAGAAATCAAGATCACATGGGTACTGTTTGCTGTGTTGCTAGGATATTGTTTGACGTGGATACCAGTTGTTCTTGTGACATTAGCGTCAAATGTCGCCTTTCCAAAACATCTTCCTCGACAAATTCATATGGTTGTTACGTATTCTGCAGCAAGCAGTAATGCAATCAATCCAATGATATACGGAGTTTTAAACACTGCCATTAGACGTGAGTATGTTAAGATACTTAAATGCCAGTGAAGAGGTTATTATCAATGACATCATTTCCGTTATCTTGTGAAACTGTTGTCAGCTAGTTGGCGAGTTTTCAAAAGAACAAAATGCCTTGCTTGGTATCCGATCAACCAGCTAAAGGAGTTTCATTACCAGCTTTCAGTGAAAGGCAACCACGGCCCTCAATGCTCGGTGATCATCTACAATCATTAGCAGTATCAGTAGCAGTAACAATAACAGTAGTAGTAGCAGTACGGATTGCTTTTAAAAGAACAAAACAAATTGCAAAACAAGTCGAAAAGTCAGTGGGAAAAAAATAAACAGTTATTCACCGTCCTAACGTCGTTTCAGGGCCAGATTTGAAAAAAAGACAAAGTCTTTATGTGTTTAATAACCCTAATAAAAATTAATTGATTGATTGATTGATTCCGGATATGGAAAATTAAGACTGCGCCCTCGGGTATTCAAGAACTCGGGCACAGTTTTTCTCTATTCGAACCTTCTTGGCGATAAAAAATATATACTGTCTTGTTGGCGGCGAAGGAAATGATAACAGTACTGATCTGTTAAAGTGAAAACTTAAGTAAAAAATTGTATATTATTGTATATGTATATTTTTATTTAATTATGTTTAAAAGATTTGATGACCTTTATGGTCTGTGGATGCAATTTTTTCAAGCTGTGTCGGCAGCATCCGTAAAGAAAATGTTAGTTATATTCAATTATAATAAATGTTTAATAACAAATAATGTGGTACTGCGAATAGTGGTATTTCTGAAATGATATGTCAAATTAATTGTATAATTATTCTTTTATTAAACATTCATTATAATTGCATATGATTATAACATTTTCTTTAAGAATACTTATTTAAACATTTTTGTTTCCATTTATATTAATTGTTATGTTTAAAACATTTACAGTCAAAACGGCTCAAGCGTACCCCCTAGACTCCATTAATGATTTCATTATTGGAATATTGAGTTGATTATTCATAGCTAAAATTCTAAGTGATGTAGAATTCATTTGTAGCTTTTTTCTATTCAATTTGCCATACATATTATATCTATGTTTGTGACATGATACGCTGAAAAAATATTTATATTGATACAAGGACTGAGATGTCTTGGGGTTGTTAGTTGAGCGATTTCGACCGAGGTTTTCATCAGAAATGATGATTTCTGATGTTGGCTTCGGTCGGGAGTGTTTGGCGGGAATTTTAGAGTTTCTTAGCCTTTGTATCATTATACTATACATATATCTGTTTTTACATTTAAATCTATATTTAAATTTATAATTATATTTTCATTTTGTAAAAAAGGTATGAAGAACCCATCTGTAGGGAGCCTAAATTATAATAAATGTTTAATGAAAAATAATTAATAGTGCCGGGTAGTGCATAGTGGTGGTGGTATTTCTGAAATAAGATATCAAATTAATTGTTATTTTTTAATAAACATTAATTATAATTTAATTACATATAATTATAGCATTTTCTTTAGGAAAATTTATTTGAACACTGTTGTTTTGTCTCGTAATTATGTTTTAAAAGTTTAATAAACATTATGATCTGTGGCTACAAATTATTCAAGCTGTATCGGCAGTGTTCTTAAAGGAAATGCTATAGTTAAATATTCCATTATAATAAATGTTTAATTTAATAATTAAATAATGATATTTCATTTCTTATTCAAACTATGCCAAGAGCAGCCATTAATACTGCACTTCGACTAATGCTAACAAAAGTATCAAGGTATCTTATAAAAGAAACTCTGGCCTTAAAACACTTCACGTAATAAACTCAGACTATCTTTAGAATGTTCTCGAACAACCTTGTAACGTAAACATTGTAATTATGTTTTAGAAAATTTTGCATTACAAGTTTTTAAAGCTAAACTCGGCTTCAATACAGAATTTTAATGGTTCTATAACTTATTAGTTTTCTTTATTATAATTGGGTGTTTTCGGTTTATATTAGGAGGGTTATTTTGTAAACTGATGGATAACGAGTAAAAATGTTTTACCCTCAATAAATAAAGTACTATAATTATTATTATTATTATTATTATAATTATATTTGTTATTATTAATTATATACGACATATGAAACTAGCTAGAAAATTATTGTTATTTGTTCAACTGACCGGTGAGACATATCAAATTACACGCCAGAGACACTGTGGCCATTGCTTCGCTTTCATCTTCTGCTGTTTGGTAAGTTGAACTAAGGCTGGGCTTACACGCACCGGACGAATTTTTTAACCGTGCAAAAATTTGACCAGTACACACCATTTTAGAACACGTAACCAGGTCCCAAATTTGCACAGATAGGCATTTGAATTTTTTGCATATAGCACAGTTGCTATACGTGTAAACAAAACGCCTATAACTGTACACCTTTTTGAATGGCTAAAAATTCTTCCGGTACCATCATACCCTGCCAAACCCAGCCTGAGAGTATCTTTAAATTTTCCAGCCACCAGTACATGTTTTATTGTCATTCGGTTTAACATTTAACAGCAGGGTTTTATGTTATCGGTTATTGTGGTAGTCCAGGAGTTTGCAAGAATAGGTTACTGGCTGATTTAGAGGTATATGGAGTTAAGTAACGATTTTAATCTATTGTGTGCAGAGGTTAAATAAGTGGATTACAAGAGATAGCGAACATTTGAGATACATAAAATTATTAGTCAATATTCATTTGTATTGTTCCCCAAGTTAAAACCATCACATTTTATCGAACCCTGAAACAACCTCTTGGCTGATCAAAGTCAGGGCATTGCTAACTCACAGATTGAACCCTGAAACAACCACTCGACTGATCAAAGTCAGGGCACGTCTAACTCACAGATTAAACCCTGAAACAATCTCTTGGCTGATCAAAGTCAGGGCACGTCTAACTCACAGATTGAATCGAAATTTCGCTTGATCGGTTTTGGGAGAAAGGAAACTCTTTACAAAGTAAATTGTTGATCTTCAATTAGTAAATGTGGGTTAGTCGTTTGAAGTCCTTTATCATTATACTTTGGGTTGTAAATTAGTGATGCAAAAAAGTTATTAAAACCGTTGATATTAGTGTAAAGTAATTTATACGAGTAGGGAAGAAGCCATTGGACCGTGATCTCCAAAGCATGAGCAAACTAATCAGAATAGGAAGAAACTTTACTGAGTTCCCTCGACTTGTTGAGCTGCACGATGTACTGTGAAAAAAGTTAGCTATGCTGTAAGAATTATCAATGGATAGACGACTTGGAGTGTTTTTTCATTGGTTTGATTCTCTACTTGCCTAAAATGTGTTTGCGTTCCATTGAATGACTTCAGTGAGTATATATATTTATTTGTAGCTACTGTATGCTGGATTGTGCCGTGGAACATGTTCCACAACTAGCTAGAAGAAAAAATAGAAATCTATTGATAATAATAATGACTGAGGATCCCTATAGTGTTACCTATAGATATAACCAAGGGGTACTATGTTTATATATGTCTATACAATATGGTACTATGAAATGTAGACGCTAAGGGTGGTCATTTTAACGCGGTCCAATATATTATTAAACAACAAAATTAAAGCTCACGGACAGACATATAAAGTGATACAGGATACACCAAAAGACTATACATTGATTAAGGGCAATTTTTATTTGTAATGATTTGAGTTTTGGGTTCAAGGAGTGGTTTGAACTCATGGATTCCTGCATATCAGCCCAACCACATTGACGCTTACCTAATTGGCGAACGGAAGACGAAATACGCTTGAGCAATCTTGCTCTTGTACTGTGACTGTGTGTGACTGTGTGTGACTGTGTGTGACTGTGTGTGACTGTGTGTGACTGTGTGTGACTGTGTGTGACTGTGTGTGACTGTGTGTGACTGTGTGTGACTGTGTGTGACTGTGTGTGACTTTGTGTGACTGTGTGTGACTGTGTGTGACTGTGTGTGACTGTGTGTGACTGTGTGTGACTGTGTGTGACTGTGTGTGACTATGTGTGACTCTGTGTGACTGGTTTACATTCAGCCGGGCTATATAAAAGTGTTTTCGTTATCCTTACTTATTTTTGCGATGAATGTTATTTTCGGGCTCATCGCTGTTCGAGAGTGCTTTGTTAATTCCTTGATTCTCCTACAAGTTCACTTAACCGATTTTTTTGGGGGACTTGTTCAAGATAATCCTAGCTTATCTTAGCCTCCTTTGCAGACGTTCTTAGGGTCGTCACGTCGTCACGCAACGTTATTGCGTGACGACCCAAGAGCGTCTGCGTAGGAGGCTAAGCTTATTTATGATGAGAGCAGTGCTACTCATGCCCGTCTAAAGTTGTTTCTCGATTGCGGTCGTGCATGCGCATTAGTGAGTGAATGCAAATTAATGGCTTAAATCGTACTCCGTATAACAAACTTTTTGGCTCTTAAGCATAAAACATATTTGCAAATGTTTGTTTTGACATGCCACCGTAAGGGGTCTTGTATTAGCTATTGCTTACCATCAAGCACATGACTTTTCTGGATTTGACTGGGGGGCAACCAGTGGTTGACTGGGGGGGGGGGGGGCAACTAGCGATTCTTAAATCAAATTACGTCAAAATAAATCCTCAAGTATTCCATCTGACTATTTGTACAACGTGAAACCAGAAAATAAGATATACAGACAACCTTCAACATTCTACAAGAAGCCAGTCAAAACGCATATACTACCGGAAGTGACGTCTATTGATAGTAAGCAATAGCACGCGACATTTCGGCTTCTCTTGTTGTATAGACCCCTTTCCCGTGACGTCAAAGCAGCTCAATTTGGAGGGCAAAACAAAAGAATTTCAATCATGAGTATTTGAAAATATTGTTTTGTCCTCCAAATTGAGCTGCATTCCTACGTGCTGCAAGGGGTCTATTGGTTCGTACGTAATCTGCTTAGTGACTCGCGCAGGCGAAAAGTTATTAGTGATAAAATATGGTGTAAAATGGTCTACTTTGCTTTGGATTGTACATCAAGAACTTCAGAATGAAAATATATCCCCTTCTCTCATCATTATCAATATTACGCTTTTTTTCCTCCGAATTTTTCTATGGAATTAAATGTAAGTATTTCAACAGACGATTTTTTTTCTGATATTTCCATCGATTTCCCTGTTTCATTTTTGTAGGGCTCGGTTTCCCAGAGTGCTTTGTGAGCTTTGATGCACATTGTCTATTGGTTCGTTATATATTAGTATGTAACTGTTTGATGCAAATGGCCTACTGATCTGTGCAGAAGCACAAAATGCCTCAACAATTTTGCCCAGGAAAGTAGCCTCTATCTTTTCAAATGCAATCAAACTAACGTGTACAGTGCTCATTCTTACTACTACTACTACTACTACTACTACTATTACACTATTACTACTACTACTACTACTGCTATTATACTACTACTACTACTACTACTACTACTACTACTGCTATTATACTACTACTACTACTACTACTACTACTACTTCTTCTTCTACTACTACTACTACTACTACTACTACTACTACTACTACTACTACTATTACTACTACTACTACTACTACTACTACTACTACTACTACTACTACTACTACTACTACTACTAATAATAATAATAAACTCTTTATTTAAAGAGGGTGACAAGGAATAGTTAAAAACTAATAAACTAGTGGCCCTCTATCTAAAATTATAAAATACATATACATATAAAACTTAGAAAAGAATAATAAAGCCTTAAATATAATCATTATCAACTGATGTTGTAACCTGATGTTGCTCTTTTGTAGTTGGCTGCATTATGTCAATTGTTGCTACAAAATTGCCCATTGACTTTTGACCTCATATAGAAGAAACAATCAAAACACTCAAAACACTTCCCCTTTTTCATCCTGGTACAAAGTACAGTTTTTGTGATCTATATCTCGCTGAATTTTAAAAACAACGGTGTTGTATCGTAAGTTAAGAGGTTGAGTTCCCCGATGTTTTACTTACATATCTAACTATACTGCATAACAGAATTTCTTAGTCGTATTAGGTATAACTCTTGAGCGAATTAGTAGAATTTGAAACCAGAAACTGAATGTCAGTTTTGTATTTTCGAAGGTATTATTTCCAACAATTTGGATACAATCTTTGTCAGGAAACAGGGTGACACAGGGGTTACGCCTGACGCGTGTTCGACCTTTTTTTGGACTGTGATTTGTGAAATTAAAACAAATAGTCCATGATTCGTGAATTTCAGTCCCCCCGTGATGCGCGATCTTGCTTATTTTGAAGATCTTGATTCGTGAAAATTCGTATTACACACTAAATCCTTGTATCAAGGTTGTTCATTAATCGTATTTCGTGATTCGTGAATTTATGAAAACATTGTACGTGATTCATGATCGATACCTCCCTGTACCACACAGAAAAAAGGGAGCAGGATGCAAGGACATCCAGTTATCCGGTCAGCCAACAACGTATCACGAGTAATCTGTTCCTTTCCAGTCCCGTTAGTTTCGGGGGCCAGCTGGCATTAACACAAATTCAAGTCCGAAAAAAAATCTTTCAGCTTCTTTTCAACGGAGACATTTTAGAAGCATCCCGTAGGAAGTTGGACCTTCCTTTTCATTTTTTGTTTTCTTAATATTGTACTCAGGAAAATGAATGTACACTAGCAGTATCCTATAGAAGTATAGTCAAAGGGGAAAAAATGCCAAAGCCAAACATAGACAAAAACAAGGGCTTCCTACCTAGTTAAGTGGCTTGGAACCAAGTAGTGTTAGAGAAGGTCAAAGTTGGAAAACACTCAGATGACTGATTATCCTAAACAGAAATTGGCCCTAAACGGGGCTTGAGTAATAAAAAAAAAAAGCAAAGCAAAAGTCACTATCGATATCAATTTACGGTGTTTTTGTTTCTCTAAACTAGCTCTGTTCGCTTACAGAAAACCATGTTGGAGCCACAGGATTCTGAGTACATATGGATCGTAGTCCTAGGATTCATCTTGGCCTTCGTTCTTGCTTTTGGCATCGGAGCAAATGATGTGGCCAATTCGCTTGGGACGTCTGTGGGTTCTAAAGTCCTTACTCTCAAACAAGCATGTATTATTGCTAGTATCTTTGAAGTCGCTGGAGCCGTGCTAATTGGAACTAGAGTATCTGGTAAGGATCTTAATTCATTATTTCGAAATCTGGACTGCTATACCAGATTCTTTTAAGATTCTTAAAAAAGGTACCAGGAAGGAATTTGGTCCCCTTACGCGCTACCTCAAATTTTGCACAATACTTTGCAGTTAAAGTATACATTTTCTAAAAGCTAAATAAACGTTGTTTTTGAAAATTTGTATAGAATCGTCTATTTTGGAGCACATAAAAAGTTATTGGGTCCAAAGGGACATTCAATTCTACCACCCTTCATTTGCCCACTTCCCGCAGGAACAGAATTTCCGCTATGTTGACCATAAACACATCAACATACTCTGAAGATATAGTGTCGCAGATTTTTGATATCTTCTTTCGATGAAGCGCAATCACGTGTTAAATCCGGATGTTTGTGTTTTTGATGGTTGTGGCTGCAAGATAGACAATACCTTTTGAATTATAAGACATTTCTAAAATCTGAGACACTGGTTTTTAGATCGCGTGATGATCATAGTCCAAATTCCAAGTTCGATGCAATGTAATTCAAATGAGCTAGAATGTTTTGAAGATGCTATTTTTGCCACTCGAAAACTTTAAAACTCTATAACTTTTTTGTTTCCCAAAATCGACAATTCTAAATTGATTTTCGAAAACTACAATTATTTAGCTTTCAGAAAAATGTATACTTTATGTAACAATTAGTTGAAAAGGCAGTGCGGACTCGCACGTAAAGTGGTCTTAAAGTTCTCATGATATTTTGAATTAAGCCTTCATCATACGGTTTATAAATAATATATAATAATAGCTTTAATGATCCATCTTTAGAAAAATATGCAATGGACTTACAACAAATAATCATAATAATAAATTATTAACAAAGCATTACTATTACAGTAACTAATAAATATATGGCAATTTATTTACATATTAAAATATTATATGTAAAATTACAAAATCTAGGTACTAGTGTTTGGCTAAATTCTTCAATAGGCGGTATGATCTTGGTAAAAAAGATTGCTTATGTCTTTCAGTTCCTGATAAAGGGACTGCTAAATTATTTCTGATCCTGGTTTTGTACTTATGAGTAGCCAAACGTGGAAGAGGTGCGTGATCAGGATGATTATTGTCTCTTAAGATCATTTCGAGCTCGCGTAATGTTGCCGCGTCTCTGCATTCCTCTAGGCTTACAAGACTTGTCTTCGGAATACCAATTATTGCCATACAGCGATCTTGCACTTGCTGTATTTCTTGGGCGAGGTATTTTGGGATACCGCTCCAAACCGGCGATGCTTACTCTAGCACAGGACGAATCCTGCTGCAGTAAAGAGTGATCCCCACATCTTTAGGTAGATTACCCTTCCTACATTCGTGTAGGTAGTGCAGCCTTAGCTTTCTTTGTGATTTTGTTCATGTGATGGTTACAGCGCAGAATATGAGAATATCCTCCAGGGCCGGATACGGATAAAAAAATAAGATAATGACTGCTGTGGCTTTGTTTATGTCGACTACTTAACAATGGATTACGTCACAGAACGGCCGTTGAGCATAATGTGATGATGATGATGATGATGATGATGATGATGATGATGATGATGATGATGATAGTGGTGGTGGTGGTGGTGATGATGATGATGATGAGATGATGATGATGATGATAATGATGATGATGATAATGATGATGATGATGATAATGATGATGATGATGAGATGATGATGATGATGATGATGGTGGTGGTGGTGGTGATGATGATGATGATATTAATAATATTAATAACATTTATAATAAAATTGGGCCATCAAGCATTGTGATATCAACCAAGACGTTCCCTATTGTTCGTAAACAACTCTGTTTTTGCCGAGAGAAAAAACTGATTCCATACGTTGATTTCTGCTCAATGTGTTACTGTATTATAGGCCATACTTTTTTGCTTCGAGCTTACTGTATATCTTTTAGAGCCCAGGTTATCTTTTCACCTCCTCCCTTCCAACAGATAGTTGCAATCCCTACCAAGTAAAGGAAATCTTAAATTTTGTATGGCAAATGTCCATGGCTTAAGATTAAGCCCATTAAAAGAGGTCCGCACCCAGCGAATTAAAGTGAATTTCTATAAGCTTGCATTAACCTTTCGGTATAAAGCTCATTTAACCATGACAAATACGTAGACCTGTTTTTTTTCTTTCTTATTAACAGACACCGTTCGTAAAGGCATCATTGACATCAACTCCTTCAATGGCACAGAAGAACTTGCAATGATGGGTTCACTGTCAGCTCTCACTGGTACAAGTGTGTGGCTTTTGGTTGCCACGTTCTTCAACCTTCCAGTGTCTGGGACACACAGCGTTGTTGGTGCAACAATGGGCTTTGCTCTAGTGGCACACGGACTGTCTGGAGTCAAGTGGGCAACGTTTGGCAAAATTGGTGAGTTTTTCGTTCGTGCTGCGAGAAACCTCTTCGATATACATAAATGCATGGGACACGTACATATGACGATTCTGAGTAGTCTCCAGCCTTGCCCTCAATTTAGGCAGCATGAAATTTACCGTATCGATTTTTTTTTTTTTTTTTGCAATCGGATTACAAAGTCTAGACGGTGCAGCTGCTAAAGAGGCCAAGAACGTGTTTGTACTCAAAAAAATGTTTTTCCTCGTTGGTTGGCGGGTAAAATATTGCTGCTTATCCCCTCCATTGAAAATGCAGCCATCAGAATGCAGAAAAGCCAATATTCTATAGCCACTGTTTTTCCCCATCAGGCATTGGAGCTTAGGCGAATGGTATGGGGAGTCCAGTTTGTATACAAAAACAAAAGTATTTTATATCTTTATCATCTATCTTTCAGCTGGGTCATGGGTAATATCACCTATCATGTCTGGAATTATAAGCTCACTGATCTTCCAGTTTGTTAAAGTGTTCATCCTTAAGAAGGTAAGAGCAGCACCACAGTAGTTGCCCACGTTATGATCTTTCTTTTTTTAAGAATTATTAGAATACTTAATAATGGTAATTGAACTCAGTGGAGTGGATTGGCTCAAAAATCAAAGGAGTGATTACAAAATTGCACGAACGCGTAGCGGGAGTGCAATTTGTTAATCAGAAGTTTAATTTCAGAACAAAATTGCACGACACAAAAACCAATTACCCCTTTGATAGCTTACATCCACCTATCAATGCTAGTACCTATCGATGTATAAAACTATTCTGCATTATTCTGTTAGTTACGAAACTGAAACATTGCTTTTTTTTTTTTTTTGAATAATGTGAAAAAACTAGTTTATTCAAAGTGTTGAACAATACTGTATAGTGCACATGCACTGACATTTCGGACGTGCTATTAATATATCCAAACAGCTCAATCTAGCTTCCGACGTGCTGCAAGGGGTCTATATTTAGTAACGTTTCGCGGCAGCCATATTGGAGAACCAAACTTAGCAATAAAAACTTGTCTCCTTGGAAAAATATGACATATTGTCATGCAAAAAACTTTGCGTTCTTTCTTCCCCAACCAACAACAAGCCTTTCATTAATTTTGCTACTTTTAGAAACCGCCTTTCGAAGCAGGCTTAAAGTATCTTCCCCTGTTTTACGCGTTTACTGTGACCGTCAACCTGTTTTCAGTCTTCTACAAAGGATCCCAAAGTACGTATTGTGATATCTTATCTTTATCAATAATATTAATATTTAATACTTATATTGCGCATTTTAACATTTAAGATATGATCAAATGCGCATTCAACCTGATAACATACTTGACACAAATGAATATGCAGGCCGGTCACCGTTCACTTACTGATTTTAGCGTGACGTTGTTTGTTGTGAGAGCCAGTCATCTTTAGACGAATTGGGTCTGTAAAGATTAGCAAGACGGGTGAAATGATGCAACAAGATGTATACTGGCCTTGGGAGGGGAGGTGAGAATAAAAGGAGATGGTGATAAAGTGGAAGTAGTATCATATTTTGTGCTTCAGGAAATGTAACCCTTGAATGTGGGGTGGAAAAAATACTCGAACAATTAATAAATCTAATTTTAGAAGGTGTTGACTTATCACTCCCATTAAGCTAGGGGCAGATCACGAAAACACTTTTAAAAAGCAAAACTTCCTATATACCAGCTGAGTTGATCACTTATACACATCTTTGTTCAATTGCGTATCCAGTACTAGTGGTACTAAGGTTCATGGAATCACACCTGCCCCTCTGCCAGTGGCATGTTTGTGGGGGGGTGGGGGGGGAGGGGATGGAGAGAGAGATGATTTGTCGCGAGGTTAGATGGGAAGTAGCCAACTCATAGGAAATCCCTTTAAGAGCAGGCGTAACTCATTTTGTTAGTGCGCGGCCTTCGAGCTAGATTTCCACAGCTAGATCCTCAGGATCTCCACGTCTGTTTCTCTTCTCTCTAATCCGTGTAGCTTCAGCTTTAAATACCCTTAAACGGACGGAGCACTGATGGAGAGAGTGAATAAAGTGCGCACGGTCTTCGACTTCCACTGATACCAGCCACGTAGCTGAAGGAACTATCGATGTTAAATATAGTTATTTTACGCTTTTGTATCCTGAATACACCTGAAATGTGGCCCTTGAATGTGAGGCGGAAAAAAATACTCGAACAATTAATAAATCTAATTTTAGAAGGTGTTGACTTATCACTCCCATTAAGCTAGGGGCAGATCACGAAAACACTTTTAAAAAGCAAAACTTCCTATATACCAGCTGAGTTGATCACTTATACACATCTTTGTTCAATTGCGTATCCAGTACTAGTGATACTAAGGTTCATGGAATCACACCTGCCCCTCTGCCAGTGGCATGTTTGTGGGGGGGTGGGGGGGGGGGGGGGGATGGAGAGAGAGATGATTTGTCGCGAGGTTAGATGGGAAGTAGCCAACTCATAGGAAATCCCTTTAAGAGCAGGTGTAACTCATTTTGTTAGTGCGCGGCCTTCGAGCTAGATTTCCACAGCTAGATCCTCAGGATCTCCACGTCTGTTTCTCTTCTCTCTAATCCGTGTAGCTTCAGCTTTAAATACCCTTAAACGGACGGAGCACTGACGGAGAGAGTGAATAAAGTGCGCACGGTCTTCGACTTCCACTGATACCAGCCACGTAGCTGAAGGAACTATCGATGTTAAATATAGTTATTTTACGCTTTTGTATCCTGAATACACCCCTTGCTGCAAATTCTTTTCTAATTGCTTCTATTTTTCTCAAAGTGCTTGGTTTCCATAAGATTCCTCTTTACGGCGTTTTCATTCTCACGCTTGGTGGAGGAATTTTAACTGCAATTTCTGTTAGAGTACTTCTGGTTCCTTACACGCGTCGTCGACTTTTGCGGGAAAATGATGAAGAAGAAAGAGATGAAGCTACAATGTGTTCACCTGGCAACGATCTTGATGAAACGTTTGGCATAGAGTTGGACAGTAATATGAATAAACATGATATTGGTAAGGAAAACTATAGACCCGGCCCTTGCAGGCGGGTCCCAATGAAAAGACCATTATCGAATTCGTGCAATAAATGGATTACATGGATTACAGACTTTCGTCCTTCAAATACTCCAGTTTCGAGTTCTCTGTTGCTCAGGATTAGCCTCATTTCAGCATCAGAATATATATTCAACGGTAAATCGGTAAAGTAAAAAAGGTCAACCTTAACAATACAAACACTTTGAAATTCCACGGACCTTCACTGGAACACATGAATATTCTACATAAAATTGAGGCTAACCCTGGGCAACAGAGAACTCGAAACTGGAGTATTTGAAGGACGAAACATCTTATTCTGATGCGATTGAGTGTAGACCTCTTGCATGCAGCATATTCGGATTGACTCCATTTGGAGAATATAATCTAGCTTACTCTCCTGTGATTGAGTATAAGCTAAGTATTTTCCCAATGAACTTCATTTGAAGTAGAAAAATAATCAAGATCAAAAGCGTGTTATGGGGGAATAACAGCATTTAGAACAAGGCTTCATCCAACTTGTTTTGAATACAGTTACAGTCACGTAATTATCAAAGGCCTATTCAGCTGCTCCTAAAAATGCTGCAAGCTTAAGAGGTGAATACGTCTATGGAAATTAGAGAACAGTACTGTAGATAAGTGCATTGGATCTATATGCCGCCCCTTGAAAGCCCTATAGACTTTGAAATGCAAGCCAATTCTCAAGAAATTTTCTTTTTGCTTAAATTTTGTCATCCAAATAACCCACTTCCGAAGTATGCTTCGCTTACTACGCATAAAGGTTTCAGTACGAGGCTCAGTGCTAAATTAAATTCATTCTTTTCTCCTGTCACGAATCACTGAGCATTTAGCAAGGAGCCTCGCACTGAAACCTTTTTGTCTGATAAGCAATGATATCTCGGAAGTAGGCTAATGAGCTGCTTTGACGTAATGTGCAAGGGGTCTATAGCTCTAGACCCCTTTCATGTGACGTTAAAGTAGCTCAATATGGAGGACAAAATAAAAGAATTTAAATATTCTGAAAATTGGAACTTATTGTTGTGTTCTCCAAATTGGGCTGCATCCGATCATACAACAGAATTTATCATAAAATAATTAAACCGAAAAAAAAAACCGAATGAACCATTCATTTGCTAACTTATGGAAACTCTGAAAACCCTTGATCAAAGTATGTCTCTGTGAGCTTTTTACAAAATATATTTTGTTCCCGGGGTATGCTTTAGGAGAAGAAAAACTAGTTGCTGAAAAAGGAAAAGAGAAATTTCCAGCTGCTGTCGTTGTCAATCCCATAGACAAAAAGTGCGGGCTGCGAAGTGACAGTTCTGCTGAAGAAAGCGAATTGTTGTCGGAGATATCTTCGGCGGAAAATCTGAAAATCAAGGGTCCATCGACAATGGAAATCGCAAGAAGAAAAATACAGGATGAACCAAAAACAGCCAAAATCTTTTCCTTTCTCCAGATCATGACAGCTTGTTTTGGTTCTTTTGCGCATGGCGGAAATGACGTCAGGTATACCAATAAGTTTTTTTTCAAATGTTGTGTATTCCTTTTAGAAGGTGCAATTTTGTGAAAAGTCCTTTCTGAAAACAGGGACAGACTTGTTACAATTAGTTATTGGCGACTTTTGAAAGGAATAAAAATTAACGCAAGAAGAAATAAAAGGAAAGGAAAGAAAAAGAACAAATTCCAGCATTTTTGGTCAGGGTTAAATATCAAAAAGTGTTAAACATAAAGTGCTACATAGAGCGAAAACACTAGAACCATGAAATAAAAACAAAATAGTTACTAACTAATAGTTTTTATTTAGTGACTATTTAGTCAATATCACTCAACCAGAAACAACAAATACAAAAGGAAACAATACCTCATTACAACTTTACTTGTCTTTTATTAGTAACTAATAGTCGCTAAATAAGAACTATTACACACTAACAATTTGATTTTGTTTCATGGTTCTAGTGTTTTCGCTCTAATGCCTGTAAACACGTACTGAAAGCTTTTGTACTCGTTTGTAGTAACTGCATCGGTCCATTAATATCATTATGGACAATTTTCTATACTGGCTACATCCATCAAAAAGTTGCCATTCCCGTGTGGATTCTGTTGTATGGTGGTGCTGGTATTAGTATTGGTCTGTGGGTGTGGGGCAGACGTGTTATCAAGACTGTTGGAGAAGACCTCACTCCTATAACTCCATCCAGGTACAAACAGTACTCATATTAAATAATAAAGTGGGAATAGACCCCTTTCTCGTGACGTCAAATCAGCTCAATTTGGAGGACAAAACAAAAGAATTTCAATCTCCTGAGAATTGGAAACCTTTTTTTTGACCTTCAAATTGAGCTGCATTCCGACGTGCTGCAAGGGGTCTATACTCGACATGATGCACTATAACCACTGTGATTGAGGATCCTGATTGGACGATCCGTTATCTCGCGCGCTAAGTTATAATCGGTTCGATAAATGTCATTGCCTTAGTATACCAGCTGCTAGGATTTTTTACTATTCAAATGAAAATAGGTATTAAAGTGCCTATATGACCTTTTTTTTCCCAACTTTACCTTCACTACTGAATATAGGGGCAGATTTAGGTGCTAGCCGAAGTGGCGGCGGCCCCTCCTTTTAAAAGATGTATTTTCTTTACAGGGCCGTAGCAAAGCCAAAAACATTGGGGGGTCTCTAAGCCAAAAGTATTGGGGGTGCTATATTCTAAATTTAAACGCTCTATGTATTAGTAACAGACCTAACTGACCAGTGTTCAATGTACAGTACATCCAAAATAATTGGGGTACCTTGGGCCCCCGGCCCCTCTCCCTGCTACGGCCCTGCTTTAAACTTGGCAAAATTTAAAAAAATTGCATACGGTCTTGAAGTTTTTCTCTCAAGTTTTCCGGCGCACACTTTCTTTGATTCCTAGATCCACCCCTGGAATCTACATGAAGTGAATAACGGATTGGTAAATTATTTCTTGATTTGAGTTTTGCGTATTCAAGCTATGAATTTACATAGCAAGAAAGCCGAAGAGCAATAGAGTTAGTACCATAGAATCGGGCAATAAAAGGTGGTTCTTCTCTCCTGACACAAGTTCACTTATTTTGTTATTAAAAGGCTTCACTTTTTCATGGTTTGTATATTTAGGTTGTTTCCATTAATAACAAACTCATGTTATTGCTCTTTTTCAGTGGTTTTTGCATCGAGATCGGCTCAGCCATCACTGTTCTTATTGCATCTAATCTGGGTATTCCAATCAGTACAACTCACTGTAAAGTGGGTTCGGTCGTCATGGTCGGACGTGTCAGGTCCAAGATGGTCGTAGACTGGTCGATTTTTAAGAATGTGGTGTTCGCATGGATCGTTACTATGCCTGTTGCAGGTACTACATATATGCAATATATTTGTGTGTTTTCGCTTGTAATTTCCCGCTAAATCCACAGGAACTTAATCAGTGTAATCAGTCGTTCCGAGGTTGCACGAGGAAGGGACTGGGAACAAGTGTACAATATTTATCTAATTAAAAGACAAACCCCATCGCACGAAAGACCACGCTGAAGTTATTACTTTTACCAAAATTTTGAAAGTTTGGGCAAATACTAACTGATTAACAGACTTAAAGCAAATGGTAAAAATAAGAGAGAATGTACGCTTTTTGGGACGCTGTCCACAAACCCTATACATTCTATTATTTTTGCGACTTTTAAAAGGTAGTATTCAGTAACTTTTCGTCCAAACATGCGCAAACTCAGACATAGTACTAATATTAGTATGGTCGTTTTGTGATCGGGATAAATTCTTAATTAGATGAATATTTGCACTATGCTCTTAGTCCCTTTCTTAAGGTGACTGACTACTTTAACTCAAAAATTAAAGAAGCTCTGGAAGCAATTTTCTCAGGACATCTAATTTAAACATTATTTGTAAAGACTCACTAAAAATGTTTGAAGAATTTTTTTTAAAATAAGCAAACATTTAGCTTCTTGTTAGCTCAATCAACCGAAAATCGTACTTAAATGACAATAACAAAATCACATAAAACGCTTTTTTTATAAGTTCTAATAACTACGTTTTTCTCAAACTTTGTCAAAAGATTAATTTTTACCTGTTGTTTTAGGAAATTCAAAGAAAAATATAGAGTCCCGAGCAAAATTCGGGGTTTTTGCCCTGTTGAAGTTCAAAACGTGTACGGTTCCTCAATAAAATTTTGAAAGTTGTTATGCGGTTTTGAGCGATTTTTGTGCGCGCGCACATCGTGGGCTCAAATTGAACGTTCAAAAGTAGTCAGTCACCTTAACCGGCTTGGAACGGTCAATAAAACCATAATTTTCACGGTGATTTTATACTTGGTTTTGCCATAACCTTAAAACATTACTCTCGGTTATCCAAACCCCTCCAAATCAAAACTTGTGGGATATTTTGAGCTGATTTGATTAGAATGGTTCTGACCAGATTTTTTATACCTTCATCTGCTGTCCCCACCTAATTGTTATTCCAAGGTGCCGTCTGTTTCGTCCCCTGAACCCCTGGGGGGTACTTCGGGTCGTTTCATACGGGGATGCTCCGCCCGGACTCTCGACCCGTTACCCTTTTCTATACCAAATTTCAGCGAAAAAGTACCCCTTTTATATACCTTTTTGCCTGTAAAGGTACCCCTTTCATATACCTTTGAAGAAAATCCACCCCTTTGCTATACGTGCGGCCTGAAAACAAAGTACCTCTTTCGGGCGGAGCATCCCCGTATAGTCCATTATAGGAAGTACCCCCCCCCCCCCCCCCCCGGGCCTGAAACTGTCCCACGATGCTCTGTAATGCCAACTCGACCCAGTTTTTCCCTCAAGCTCGGTACTGCTAATAAATCACGCGCTCCCTACCAATCAGAAAGCAAGATCTATAATAGTTATTCTATATATATATATTTTCAGGTGGACTATCTGCTGCAATGTATGCTTTACTGCGTGAAGTTATCTGATTATGGTGTGGATGTGATGTAATAGATCAAACAAGAAAAAAAGTTAATATTTGACTATGTGTCTTCTGCGAAATGATTTGAATGAAATGAGCGCGCTGCTGTATTTTCTATGATTGTTCCTGTATGCGCGCGCTTATTGTTAACTACGTACGTTATTTTAAACATAATACGTGTACTACAATCCTGATGATGGCCAAGATGCCCGGAAGCTTGGTTTAAGAAATAAATCATTTCGCAGAAGACACATAGTCAAATATTAACTTCATGCCTGCGTGCAAACACATATTGGATAAGAAAAAAAGTGTTTCATCCGAGATTGATCTAGCTATTGTTTGATCTAGCCTCAAATTCATGGATAATTCTAGGAGAAAATCAAAGGGAAACTTGGCCAAATTTTATGCTAATTAAGATCACATATGAAAACTACCGTCACATTAGTGATTTACCTTGTTTTCCTCTCATTAATTATTCATTAATTTGGGAAGCTGCTTCTAAAACACAGCCATCGTGCCAGAAATTAAGGTGACCTCAACAAAATTTCGTGTTTAATTTAGCGATACACGCGAGGGATCGATTTGGAAGATGACACCCTCTAGTGAAATTTAGAAGTCAACCCGGGGGACCCCGGGGAGGTCACTTTATGGCTTAGGGATGGTATTACAACGAATACTAGATCTAGTACATCTCTTCAAGTGTCTATAAAATTTCATTGCCGAGTAACAATTTTTTTCACCCGTCCCCCCAGAAGTTAATAAGTTAATTGGACAAAATATCATTAACAACGTCTTTAGTTAGAGGTACTAGACTGCATGACACAACTGAGGGGGGAAACAGTTAGTTTTTAGTTACTGGAATGAACAGTAGTTGTGGCCCATTTTTTTGATATAGGTCATTGGTCCCACCCAAATAATTCGCTTGGATGATCACAAATCCCAATTCTTTTATTAATCAAGGCCAACCTCGACTTGAAACCGTTGTTTTGTAATCATCCAAGCAATTTCGGGAAGCGGTCTATTGAATGTTTGAGTTCAGTGGCGTATCGAGGGATGGGAGAGCGAACGGGGACCTTAAAGTATATCTCTCCATGAATTTTTGTAGATTTTGTGAGATTTTAGCACCAAAAAGCATGCACTTGCCACTCGTAACTCAGCACCTCCTACACACCGACTGATGGCCATGTTTCATTGTTTGCTTACCGGCATAAATAGCCTCTGGCTCTTTCTTGTTCTTTTTAGTATAGCCATGACATATGAACTCTGAAAATAACATTCTATCATAAGATAATACAAAGGAATTTTACATGTCTGACCTCGAAACACTCTACTTAAGGATCTCATATTGATATCTTTTTTTAGAAGCCACCTTAAAGGGTGAGTGAAATCAAAGACTTGTATATCTAAAACAGGTAAAGTTTTAGGTTGCCAGGTTGGAATTCTAATATGTTTATAATCGCTTGCACAGATGTACCCTGCTTGCAGAGGTCTTTTTCTGCCCTCCGTTTTGGCTGCTGCTCAGACCTACGGAGTTGAAGAAAAATAACCTCTGCTCGCAGGGTGGTTAAAAATTTAATTCTCTCGAGACGTCTCACATTCAATGCCATCCTTCCAAAGAATTCTGTCATGCTGGCAGACCACAAAGTCTTTAAAATCGTGCTTTGTATACCTTGGATTTTCTTTGAATAGAACATCTGTTCCAATGCCTAGACGGAAATACATAAAATTATGTCAATAAAAAAAATTCCCAAGCAATATAATAGAGCCCCTTTCACGTGACATCAAAGCAGCTCAATTTGAAGGACAAAAAAAATGTCATTCTCCTGAGAATTGGAAATTTGTTTTGTCCTCCAAATTGAGCTGCATTCCGACGTGCTGCAAGGAGTTTATACGACGTATCAGTTACCGTCTTCAGGACCTTGATGATCATTTAAATGAGCGGCATGTTCCAAGAGATGATCTCCCCGTCGCTCATGAATATCACCTAACCCCTGATAAAATATTTCAGGTATTGATTCTACATGAACTGAAAAGTTGAATGGTGAAATATTTCTTCATTTGAAGGAAGGTTGCGTCTTTAAGTTATGAGGCTTCATACTCCCAATATGTTAATGACTGTGACGTCATCGCAGGCTTTTGAGTGTATTTTTTTACTTGTAAAACTAAACACTGGCCATTATGAGACACCAAATTTACAGTAAACTTGTGAAAACAATGATGTTGCTTTATAAATACTGTTTGTGTAAACCTGATAAAGTTTGTATATTTAATAAAGCCTGCGATGACGTCAGAATTCTCCACATATGTAAAACGGGTGACGTTATTTGCTTATTTGCTTGCGTTGAAAACAATCCATATTTTGTATTAAAAAAAAAATTACAAAGTTTAAACGCAGATAGTGCGGGGGGGGGGGGGCACAAAGTAAAATATCGAAGAAATTTTGTTGGATCCATTTTTAGTACCAATAGCGAAGGCGCACATATGACGTCAAAATTCAGGTTTTTCTGAGTTTATCATTTATTCTCAGCATTCGTATAATAATAATAACTTTATTTACGTGTCTAGGTATTTAGTTTAAAGAACTAATTTGGGACACACATTCAAAACAAAAGAAAATGACTATTTACAAATCTCTCGAGATTCAGTTTTGTTGTTGTTGTTGTTGTTGTTGTTGTTTACTAATGTTTTATTAGGAAGCCATTTCATACAATTATGGTTTTCAACTGGGCCCTGGTTTGTTTGTGGGAGTTCCAGCCTATTAATAGTAACTGTGCGCTTCTCAATTCAAATAAATAGTAGGATAATAATTTGTACGTTAACATAACATTATGTATATTAATAATTACGGTTACCACAGCGTTTAACATTATCATGTCATAGTACAACCGCGCGGGGCAAGCAACGGCATAAAAGGTGAATGTGCTACCGAGATATTCAGATCCAAGGCAGCAGACTGACTGTGCAACATGTTGGAACCACAGGATTCTGAGTACATATGGATCGTAGTCGTAGGATTCATCTTGGCCTTCGTTCTTGCTTTTGGTATCGGAGCAAATGATGTGGCCAATTCGTTTGGGACGTCTGTGGGTTCAAAAGTCCTTACTCTCAAACAAGCATGTATTATTGCTAGTATCTTTGAAGTCGCTGGAGCCGTGTTAATTGGAACTAGAGTATCTGGTAAGTCTCCTGTAGTTTTGTCATTAATTGGCGTTAATAAACAAACAAATCAATAATGATAATAATAATAATAATAATAAAATAAAAAGTATTTCATCCCCTTTATTTTTTGGATATTCCCTAACTACCTTCAAAGTTTGTTAAAAAAGTTCGGATATTTTTCCAGCTAAATTGGAAGTTATCGTCAAGCTTGAAATTAAAAGCATTCATTCGTAGCGACTGCAAGCAAAACTAAAAATTTTGGGGTGCTGTTTCTTAGCATTTTCTGGGTTTATCCCCTGCCTTCGTTTGAAAATACCCCCATGAAGACTTGTCTGATATAAGAAAATGTTCAACACTTTGAAATATTTTGGAATAATATAGGTAATTACTTGGGCTTCTAATTCGGAGTTGGTTATGTTAGGTTTTTAAACCCCATTTACGCCGGACCTTTAAACATGTTTAAAGGTTGTTTAGTTGAACTAGTGCCCTTCCATCAGCCTTTACGCCTTACTAAACAACTTTCAAACCTTTTTTAACTAAACTACTTTGGGGATGTAATTTTAACCCTTTTTTGTGCTTACACGCGCTATTAACATGCATCACGCGCCTTCATAAGAAAAGAACTCATGCAAGGCCCCTTAGGGAAGAATCTGCCGGTTGGCCAACTCACAAGCCTTAAAATTCCAAGTATCTTAAGAATGCAATTACGTTACCTAACAAAAGTATGCCATGAAGAAAACGCAGCATTTTAATAAATGTTTTACATCGAGACGCTCAAAATTTTGAACACATTTAGTGTATTCGTATACTTCTATGTACGGGTTTTTGCTGCCAGACGAGCTTTTACACACCTTTTTTGAGTAAAATCAGCCAGCTTGGCATCGAAATGTGTCGGTTTAACGTACAAAAGCCCGTGCATAAAAGTGTGCGAATACTCTAAATGTGCTGATGCATTTGCGCGTCGCGCAATAAAAAAAGAAAACTGAGGCAGGCATTTATAAAGCTATTTTTGGGTTGATGGGTGTTTCGGTTCTGTTGAAGCTTAGTTATATAATGAATAAGGGTAAAACTTAAAAACCTTCAAACTCTCAATATACATATTTTGACAACTGTTCAAAAATTTCACTTCTAGACACTGTACGTAAAGGCATCATTGACATCAACTCCTTCAATGGCACAGAAGAACTTGCAATGATGGGTTCACTGTCAGCTCTCACTGGTACAAGTGTGTGGCTTCTGATTGCCACATTCTTCAACCTTCCAGTGTCTGGGACACACAGCGTTGTAGGTGCAACAATGGGCTTTGCTCTAGTGGCACAAGGACTAGATGGTGTCAAGTGGCCAACTTTTGGCAAGATCGGTGTGTATATTGTATATATTGCAATTAATCTTATTAAGCTAAATGCGGTGTTAGCAGGGGATTGGTATGTTGTGGTGTAGTGATAGGACTACACAGCAGGTGATAGGGTGATAGGGTGATAGGACAGGATGGTTGCAGGTAGCAAGGATCAAGCATCTTGGGGGGGGGGGGGGGGGGGGGGCACACCAAAACAAACAAAAAACAAAACAAAAAATCGCCGAAGCAAAGAAAAAACTTGCAGATACAAATATAAGAAAGTGAGCAAAGTCGCCATAATTTTTTTTCGGGGATGGGGGGGGGGGGGGGGGCTCCCGTGCCATCTCCCTACGCCAGTGGATAGGAGTTTATTTTCTGAATGCTGGACGAGAGCGAGTGCATCTTTAAGATTTGTCCCATTTTTCCACTTTTGAAACTAATTAAAATCAAAACGCGATCCGTGTTCAAAATTTGAGACCGTGCAGCAACCGTAGGTAAATCAAAATTTTCTATATTCAGTAAGTATCTTCGACCAAAAGTGTCCCATTCTAACGTATCAACGTTGTTCTATAACTCTGAAGCACATGCTTTACAAAATCAATTTCATCGACAAATTGATGAGCGAACAACATCTTGGCTGATCAAAATCAGGGCACGGTGAACTCACATATCGAATTGGATCGACTGATTTATTATGTTGAGTTTTGTGCTGTGAAGAGAACAGTATGATACATTCCTGCCCTTTCAGCTTTTTCGCATAGAGAATTAGTGATCAACAGTTTGCCCTATCTTCAAAGCCGCTATAAGTTAGGTGGTGAAAGCAGGTCAAGAGTCATTCTTGACGCCGAAAGGAAATTTGTAACCTAAACCATGAACTTGGTCTTAATTTAGCATGACCTCAAAAAAATGCGTTTCTACGTATAGACTGTATTTATAAATCATGATGGGAAAACCATTTACAAATAGGAAACATAATTTACAATTCGTAATTAATAAACCTTGATTATGTGGTTAACAGATGTGCACGTGAATAATAAAAAGTAAAGGAAACTTAGTGTTAGCACCATGGAAAACAGTTACATTTACAGTAACATTACTAAGCTTTATTGCTTTAAACTTTTTTTACACGGTGTTTAAGTTTTAATTCCTTCTTATTCACTTGTTGCATCCAGTTCAACACACCAACTCAGTCAAACTAGTAACCAGTAGTATAGTCAATATTTGGTTATTTAACAGATGGCGAATAGCCTTGTTCATTCATCGTCCATGAATCAATTAGAAATCAGTTGGGTTTCCTGGCCATGTTCTAAATATTTTGAATTGTTGCGCGGCCAGTATCTCTTTTTAGTCTCCAAAATAATATATGAAAGAAAATCCTTTTTACTAATACCTGGGTGAACAGCGTATCAATAGTGGAATAAATCAAAAGCAAAGCAATTATTATGAATACTGGTTCCTAATTTGGCTCACACATCTCTCAACTTATAGATGGTGATTTTTATGCCGCGAGCCGTTTCATCAGTCATCAATGATTTTAGTTATCCGCCTATATGACATATGCACAGTATTAATCTGTTAGAGGTCATCCTTGATAGCTCATTAAGATACGACTTGGGAAATTGCTCAGACGGTCCTCTTTTATCGGTGATTTATTTTTACACGTCATATCACATGTTAATCGCCATAGCATAATCCCCCACCCCCACCCTCCCCTTCAGAGGAAGAGGTTTATGTACGGTTCGATCCTCAGTGTGATCCCCCCCCCCCCCCCCCCCCATGTGATGAATCTATACAGGTCTATACAGTCAACAAATTTTAGACAGAGGTCGTGGAATTTAAGATTGGTACTGAAAAACTTAATTGCTGTAAGCAGCTACACTAATCTTGCTAGGACGGTCTCCCTGTGGAATCCATAATTAACCCTCTTGGAAATCAATTGATCCCAAATAACGAAAGAATATCGCTGAATTATTTGCCCAATAGAGTTCGTTTAGGCCATGGAGATTGTTCAAACACGAACAAAAACTCCCATTAAACTCTGATTTCATGCCCTTTGTGGCCGAGCCCAAAGAGGTAATATAAACGAATCCTAGCCTAAATACTAAATAAATGTAGTTCATTGCACGCTACTCGCAGCACTTCACTTTTCATAAAAATCGCTATAGAAATTAATTCGTAAAAATTCCACTGTGTTACATTCTCAAAAGTTAAACATCCCTTCAATAGACCTTTCCCAAAATATGGCCAGATGCACATGTACTACAGGATGTCCAAGCCAAAAAAGGCCGTGGTTTAGATACATATTATCGGGGATAAAGTATCATGACTATCTCATACTTGCCGACGTAAATTTCATTGTATGATTAAACAATGATGCTAGGCTAGAGAGCTAATTAAACAATAAAGCAATTGTTATGTTGGCACCTTGGAATCGTTGATTGTTTTATCGTCCAATAAGGAAAAAAGCTGATGGCGAGTAAAATCAGTAAATTTGACCGTATCCGCTTGAGAAAGAACCATTCGGGTTAGTCTAAGCTCAGCACAAGTTCCCCAAGGTTCTGTAAACCTCAAATGTTTCATGATATCAACATTTTTTTTCAGCAAAATACCTCTCTACAATAGGAAATACAAAGCCTAGAGATTTCAGCTTCAGCTTCACTCCATCACACATGATATATAATACACTGATCACAAAACCATGAAATATATATCTAGTACAAAACGAAAAGGAGAGACGGAAAAATAAAATAATAAAAGGGTAATATGTAGATGTATACTGTAGGGTCGCTAAAGTAGATTATGCATGCTTTCGAGTTAATATCCAGCCTCAAGCTCAGGATTCGGGAATCGACAAATAGCTCGATAATAAGCAAAGTTAACCCGAGAAATTCTATTCAAAATTAGCTCAATATTTCACATCTTATGCATGGATACTTACCTCACTTCAAAATGGACTTTCGACGGCCAGAAAATCACTTTCTATTAGAAGTAAAGTCCAACGAAATTCTCTGTTCTTGTTCGCCACTTTCATGCTTGTCATGATCAATGCAAAACAGTTTGGCTTGGTATCCAAGCCAACACAGCCAGCCCAAACTTTGTTTTCTTGGATGCTTAAAAAAAAGTTAACTTATAAACAAATCAAAATCTTTATGAGTTTGTGGTCATCAAAAACAGCAGTATGAATTGGATGGAGAAAAGAGCTATTAGGATCCGATCCATTCATTTACCCCAACGTCACCGTATATTGGTAAATAGTACATTACGCATGCGTGAGGAGGTTGGGCAGGGGAACAAAAAAATTAACATCCTTAATCAAGGCATTCAGCTGGATCGTGGATCATATAATTTTCCACTCGTGTCATGAACCATGTATTCTGTGAACTTTGTTTAATAGTATTGTTTGACAAAACCGTGGCAAAAAGTGCGCATGCGTGAGAGTAGGGTAGGACTTGAGGAAAATTTCAATATTCCTATAACAAGCAACTGAGTTGACCTTCAAAACAAACTCAAGGTCAACCAATCAAAATTGAGGATTCAAAATTATATTTTGTCTAGCAATTCCTATGTCTCTACTCGGAAAATCTAACCAAAACTAGTTGACCCATAATTCCTTTCGGGGAAGCTAAGCTGAAAACCTTTTTATTTTACAGCTGGATCGTGGGTCATATCTCCACTCATGTCAGGAATCATGAGCTCTGCGGTCTTTGTTTTTGTCAACAAGTTAATCCTGACTCAGGTGAGCTGATTTGATTTAAAACCATCATTTAAGTGTGACGTCATTCGTATCGAAAAACGACTTCCGGATCCAAGGCGAAAAGCAATTCTTCATAGATTTTTAAAATTTTTTTTCATGACAGGAATGGTTGTCCAAAGTTCTAATTGTTTCAGGTGGAAGTTAAACAATTTAGAACAGTTTTCGCTCTATTTTAACGGTTTTTGTTAGCAGTTGGACCCGGAAATACGTCATATCTTAAAAGCTCTATTAGTACACAATCTCGTATCCACACTCCTTGATTTCGCCTAAGAGAAGGGTAAAAAAAATGAGGAGCTCTGGGTACTATACAAGAATGTAAAACTTTTGAATATATAAAAATATATTATATCAGTATCAGGCCCTTATAACCATAATTTATATATATATATATACATTAATTAATAACTTACTTGCATGAACTTTTTCTTTCTTCAGGAAACGCCTTTCGAAGAAGGTTTGAAGTATTTGGCGCTGTTTTACGCGTTTACTATGACCGTCAACCTGTTTTCAGTCTTCTACAAAGGATCACAAAGTATGCTAAAAGATTTTAAAAAGTATTTAAAAGCTGATTTCGTATGAGGTCTTAGTTGAGGGTGCTAATGGGGGTACTCGATTGTCGGCTTTCTCAAATTGATTGGTTGTATTTTCAAAGATGTAGGATAAATCATGCATGCTTCCGCCTGTTCATGTCAACTTTTCTTTTTTGTATATCTGAGACAACATATATTAAAGCTTGGTTTTAATAATAAGCTTGAGAAGACGGAGCCGGGAAGGGGCTAGGAGCAGGAAGGAGGAGAATGAGCGGATATTTTTGGGTTGGCAAAAGGAAGAGAAAAGAAGACGAAGCGACGAAAGAAGAGGAAAATTCAAGTGGAGAAGATCTGATAATTTGATTAAGCTCATATATCAAATGTCGTATACACCTATTTCAATTAACGTTGATATCTGAAATACTCGATCTGAGACCAATAGAAATTGTGGGAAGCTGAATTTTCATCTTACAAATATTGCAAATAAATTGAATTGCTAATTTGTATCACATCGCATTTGAAGTTCAAAAAAAAACATGTTGACACCCACCAATTCCTATTAGTCTCAGATCGACAATTTCCACAATTTCCCGTTATCAACGTTAATTGAAATAGGTGTATATAGAACCTAGTATATAGCTCATTCTATTAATTTTAAATTTCCTCCAGTGCTTGGCTTCCATAAGATACCTCTATACGGCGTCTTCATACTCACGTTTGGCGGAGGTCTCCTAACAGCATTCTTGGTTAGAGTCTTCCTTGTACCATATACAAGAAAACGGATAGAACCAGATCTAACAGACGTAGAGAAAATTATTGGTGTACAGGATGACTGTGGTACTCCGATGGAACCCAAAGACTCAGCTAATGTATTTGTGCTTCCAAATATTAACGCTTATGACAACCCTGAAGGTAATATTCGACATGCATGAGGAGGGGGAGTAAGGGCTGGGCTTCCTGTGTTATCTAGTATGTCACTAGTTGATCAGTTATCAGATAGATTTATAATATATATTTATTCAATCTTATTAAAGTTGATTTCGATGAAGAAAAACAAAGCAATACTGTGACACCAAAGGATGAGGTCATCATTAAATATGATATATGTAAAGATGACGTAATCAACAAGAATGAAGTCAAGGAAGCAAATGATGATGCAGCGGAACTGGAAATTGAAGGCGAAAGTGCAATGGAACTTGCAAGAAGAAAAATACAGGATGAACCAAAAACAGCCAAACTGTTTTCCTTTCTGCAGATTATGACAGCTTGTTTTGGTGCTTTTGCGCATGGTGGAAATGACGTCAGGTAATTGGTTTATTGTTAAATGCTTCAAAAATAGTTTTAATCACGTTTCCTGGCTTCTTTTTGTTTGCAGTAACTGCATCGGTCCATTAATATCATTATGGACAATTTTCTATACTGGCTACATCCAACAAAAGGTTGCCATTCCCGTGTGGATTCTGTTGTATGGTGGTGCTGGTATTAGTATTGGTCTGTGGGTGTGGGGCAGACGTGTTATCAAGACTGTTGGAGAAGACCTCTCTCCTATAACTCCATCCAGGTGAATAATGATTATAAAGTGCACTCAACTAGAGACATGTTGCCCACAGAGAAAAGCGCAAATGCATACAGAAATTAGTTAAGAATATGAAAAAGATTGTAAATTAAAGGCCGTGTCACACGCTACGATTTCTCGTGCAACTTGTCTCGTGAAAACATTTTGCAAGTTGCACGAGCGTTTTTCATGATTAACATCCCCTCGCGCTTCTTGAATTTTTCATTTTTTTCTGCACGAAAAGTAGAATCGACTCCTACTTTCTGGAATAATATTTGTAAAAAAAATTACGTGTCAAATGATCGTGCAACTTGCGATTAGAGCGCACGCAAAAGCCAATCCTTCATTCACCTTTGATTCAAATTACACGTGCAACCTGCAACAATTTGTTTCGCTAGACAAGCTGCACGAGAAATCGTAGCGTGTGACACGGGCTTAAGAGTTCATTATGATGTTGAATTAACTAAAAAATAATGTAAGCTGCGGTAAAACTGATTAAAATCTCAAAATTGACCTAATATCAGGGGGGGATGTGAAATACGTACTCAAAAAAATAGATCACTTTGTAACTTTGAATGACCTGTCTTCTATCTCTCATGTTTTCAGCTCCACCCATTCGATTATAAAAAGACGAATATTATTTGTTATTGCTCTTTTTCAGTGGTTTTTGCATCGAGATTGGCTCAGCCATTACTGTTCTTATCGCATCTAATCTGGGTATTCCAATCAGTACAACTCACTGTAAAGTGGGTTCGGTCGTCATGGTCGGACGTGTCAGGTCCAAGATGGTCGTAGACTGGTCGATCTTTAAGAATGTGGTGTTCGCATGGATCGTTACTATGCCTATTGCAGGTAATATATATAATAGACTAAGCATTACTACTTGCCTCCTCTTTAGCACAGCGCAAAAATATATATTTATCTGCGCACCTACAGAAAACAGGAAAACGGCTAAAGAAGAATCCTGAAATCAAGGGAGAGACCTAACAAACTCTACTCACATGTGATGCCGAGTCCAGAAATCGAGCCCGAGTCCCCAGAGGAGAGAGGCGAGTGCACTACGCCATCTAAAAATTAATTATAAATTTGCTAGTAAATTATTCGTGTCGTCCCCATAGGTGGATTGTCTGCTGCAGTGTATGCTGGTCTGCGGGAAGTCATCTGATGTGTACAAGAACCACACCCGGTATCTCTGACATGGTTAAACTGCAGTAGAAACCGTACTGACCTAATTCGACAATACCAAAGTTTCAAAAAATGCATGCATTCATTCAAATATTCAAAAATTGTAGAATTTCAAGTGCTATAATTTAAGCCTAAAATTTACAGTAAAAATCACTTTTTATAATATCATAATTACTCGTTATCCAATTCAAATGAAATTCATTAACGATTCTTTAGTTTTTCGTGTGCTACCCATTTGGACGAGCTTTTAAAAAACTCAGAAATTTAGGATAAACGATTCATTCATGGTTCACCTTCCCTTAGTTACCGTTGCTATGTCCCATAAGCTCAAAAAATAGCTAAACCATCTCAAAAGTTTAAAAAAACTCTCATTGCGGAAATTTGATTATAAATTGTCTTAATTTTTTGCTGTCCTGTGAAAATAAATCAAAATTGCCTCGTTATCCTTGTAGTACTCTTTGAACATACACTGTGCGTCTTTGTAGTTAGTTGTTGGACAATACTTTTATTCCACTGGGAAAACTACTGCGAAATTTATTGTTTTGCTATTCTCAGAGGAGAACCATGAATTGAACGAGAGCACATCATACAATTGTTGTCAACCAACAAGACACTGTACTAGCGTTCACTCGGGCTTCTGATGATGAGATAAACCGAGTAAATGAGTCTGTAATCAAGGAACACGAGAGGGGTGTTTTACGAATTCGAAAATGGTCTTTGGGTCTTGACCGCAAAAGACAAGTGATAAAGTTATAAAACCACAACATAATACGTTTAAGGCTTCTTTAATTAGAAGGTGTCGTGTATCATTATTACTATAAACTGATGAAGAGTATTATAAAACTTGTAAAATTTTTAACGTATTGCTGGGTTTCAATCAGCTGATAAGAGTCTTTGAATGTCACTATCTGCTTCAAATGGTGGTTAAACACTGACCACCATGTGCTGTCAGCCAGAAAGAATTCTATTGAAAACTTGTGATTCAGCTGATGAACATTCTGCACGAGACAGGAAGTGAAGTCAAGTGTAACCCAGCAATTATGATTACAATTAGAAATTAATTATCATTACCATATATGTTATTATATTTTATCATCAGTTAAAAAATATTAGTCATTATGATCATTATAAATGTAAATACTGATGAAGAGTATTATAAAACTATAAAGCTATATTCCTAGGTTTCAATCAGCTGATAAAAGTCTTTGAATCTCATTATCTGCTCCAAAGGGTGGTCAAACACTGACCACGATGTGCTGTCAGCCAGAAAGAATTCTATTAAAGTTTGTGATTCAGCTGATGAACATTCTGCAATTGACTGGAATTCACGTCACGTGTAACCCAGCAATTGAAAATTAATCATCATTACCATATATGGTATCATATTTTATCATCAGTTAAAAAATATTAATCAATATATGGTTATCAATTTTTAGCATAAACATCGTCACCTTCATTATTATCATTATCAGCATTAACATTGTCATGTAATATATCAAACACGAGAAAGAGTGTTTCATCCAACATACAGACATCGACAAGTGGGTCGATAAGTTAGTAACCCAGGATTTAACCGTTTGGATAGAGCGGAATGAAACTCTCTTTCAAGTTTAACATGGCTTCTCAAACTATTAATATTTCTTGGAGAAACTGAATTAAAACAAAAGTTGACTAGATGTATTGGCTTGGCTTCATGGCTGTCTGGCTGCGGAATTTGGAAACTTACAAGGCAGTAAGTTATGCTTATGTGCTGTGGTAAGACCGCTGACATTATTACATGTCGATCAGGTTTCGATCTGTTTCCGTGTAAACAGGGCATTTGTTTTGTAGTTTGTTTTTGTTTGGATCAAATTACGTCTGGTAGCGTGTTAACGCAGTCTAAGAACACATATCCGGCATACCACCGTCACCGTAGTGATTTACTTTGTTTTGTCCTCATGAAATATTAATGAGTTTGAGAATGGCACCACCATTGTTGTTATTATAATAAAAATGGTTGACATTTGGTACACAAGCAACTCTTAGACTTAGCTATTCTCTACTTTTACATTGCCCATAATACATTGCGGTTGTGGAGGGTGACTGGTCAAAACGTGTACAAAATTAAACTTCTTTAATCGAATGAACACTATATCTACTTTTATCTTTAAAACAGTGATTATCAGTTCATTCTGAGTCATTTTCCTACATTCAGAACATCAAGAAGCTTAGTCTCATAGAAAATGTAATGATTCATGAAAAAGTGCTCAAGATTTACTTCATAGACGTCTTCAAAATTATTTCTTTTTGTTTCTGACTGTTTCTTATACATCTTTGAATATCATATGATGTATTTACAAGATCTTCTGATCAGTCTTTAGCATAATATTTGCGGCTTTTACCCTGTTTACCCCTCTTCCCCCCTAAAAACGCAATGTATTATGGGCAATGTGAAAGTAGAAAATTGCGGAATCAGGATCAGTTATGATTAAAAATGCAATCTTGTTAAAACACGTTTTGGTTAATTCCATGAATATTATTTTCTATGAATGCGATTTTTACGAAAGTGCTTACAGTTGTATATTGTGCAAATGTGCACACCAGCTAGTTCTTGATATGGTGAATATTGACCACAAGGCGTTATGATTACTGATAACAAACTCCCTTCAGCCTCCTACAGCCGACTGCTTTTGGCCTTCTCACTGCATTTATAATCCCGACGGATGGTTCATTTTCCGTTCAAGCTCGGTTAGCCTGTCACTCGTTATCTGCTGTTGCTCAGACATCACCCGCTGTTGCTCAGACATCACCCGCTGTTGCTCAGAAATGTTCTTAAGCATCTGAATCACAGGATCAGTTTTCGTGCGAGGACACATCTAAACAAATAAACAAACCATCGGCAGAAAATTACAGAAGATTATACTATGGACGAATTGTATCTAAAAGTTGTATAGTCACATCAGGTAGGAAAATCCCTCCCCCAGAAAAACCGAATCATATTAGGAGTGCCACCCACCAGCTACATCCTAACCCTCTTTGCTATCCTTTTCCTTCTGCTGGTCCTCTTGTAGCCTTCAAAAGATCAGTTTTCACTGATTTACTAACCTTGAACTGTAAAATGTTTCCCTCACATCCAATACCAACATATGGGTAAAATTTATCTTCGGGGTTTAGTTCAGCTTTTCCGACCTCTCGACAATTCAAAGTAAAAGAGACAGGCAGTTTGTCATCTTTTTGTTCCTCATACAGTATTTTGCAGCCAATGACATCACCTCTTGTAGCCATGGCATCTGTAATACAACAATGTTTTTACATCCATTGGTTGCTCTCTATAATTATAGTGCCCTGCATAACTTTGGTAACTTTTGGGTACTTTTGTTAGGAGACCGTTCTTGGTAAAGCTGGTACCGTGGGCATTATTCTGTTAAATATTACTATAATATTACTGTTTTCAGTGCGCGCGCGGAAGGCGTCAGCAACTGTGGTCCGTTCACTAACAATTCTAGACCAACCAGAGCGCGCGTACTATCTGAGCTATATACAGTAATAATTGTTTTAATATATACCTACAAGGAAACCTCTAAAAAAGTTAATTAAAACAGTTTTTGATGTAATTTATTTCTAAAAGGTAAAAATCGTGACAAATGTCACGCTCCAGCCATATATGGAAGCCATTACATTGATTCTTGCACAACTCATTTCCATATTAATTCACTGTCATCAGTTCAAACTTACAGTACTTGTAGTGAAAAGTATTGCTTATAACTGACAAAAAAGACAGTTTCAACAAAAAGCGATCAGCTTAGATTGTTGAAAGCTTTGGATCAACAAAAACTGATAAATAGGCAAATTTGTCTCTCTAAGACTGCTCGGCAGTTAGAAGGTAAGAATTGCTTTTATCTAAAAATCAAGCCTCCATATTGCTCTGTTGGTTGTCGTTGTTGTTGTTGGGTTTTTTGTTTTGTTTTGCTGTTATAACGGTAAAATGGGTAAAAATTTGCTTGATACTATAGTTAGCTCTTTTTTCCATATTCTGAAGGTATTTTTTAATTAATTTTATTGCGAAAACCATATAAAACAACAAGTTAACGAAAGTTTTTCAAAGTTCCATAAGCTTAACTTGCTTGGCGAAATCTACGAGAAGAAATAACTTTCTTCTACAAAACAATTTATTACGTCTTGAATTTTTTCTAAAATCATATTTCATGGCTTTCCTTGTGTTTCTGCAAAATATTTTCTGGATTTTTTTGTAATTTCACTCAAAAAAGCACTGGTACAACGAGAATTTAAAGCCGCCATCTTTGTTTCGACATTATCGCGAGTTTTGGATGTGAATAAAGTGGAATATTCCGAGGTAGCGAACCAATGAGAACACGCCATCTATCTAGGTTCCCGCGTTGGTATATACCAATGGAAATTATTGCTAAGATATTATTGGCTAGTGTAATATTCTAAATAGCTAATAAGAAGAAATGAACATGCAATGCCGTTTGTGAGCGGGTTTTGTGATCATCGCTTTGTAGGACAACTTTAGCGTTGGGTTTAAAATGTCCTATAGCTAATGTTTCAATTTTAATGATAATTAATTTGACTGACTACTTCTAAAGTATGGTTGCCGGAGCGTAGCAATATTCAATAGTTTAACTCTATATTCAATAAATGATGTGAAATTCAATAACTCAGACTATTCTGTTCAATGCTTTGACTTTGCTTTAAATTCAAAATGAATTTTGATTTTAAAAACCTTTTTAATTTTTCCCTCCGCTATTTCATTCAGTAAATCGTCTTTTATTCAATAATTCAAATTTTTATTCAATAATTTCTGCAATCATTGGGGTCAGCGGACTTTTTGCCGCCCTTTCGATCACATGACTTATTCCAATATGGCGGGTCTAACTAGCTATAGCTAGCTAGTGTCCCAAAATCTGGTAAACTTACGGTATTCCTCAGCATCCCAACGAGTTTTTAGACCCAGAACATGTGAATTTGGTTGAACAAATCACTGAGTTCTAGTAAGATCGAACTAACATCCGACGTGTCGACGTCGCCAGTATAAAGATCTGATAAAGATCGGAGGATGGAAACGGCTATTTCCAATCGATTTAACAAAAGAGCTGCATCATGATAAGCTAAATCGTTATCATGTAATTGAGTTTCAACATCGGATAGTACATATTCCATGGAGGTAAATACTTCTTGCCATTCTGAGCAGTCTGGATGCAGGGAAGTCGCCATTTTTTCCACAGCTACCCCGAATGAATTTTTATTGTTAACCGCTGACCTCAAGGACTGCAGAAATCATTGAATATCAAAACGGTCTTATTGAATTGAATATAAAAAATATTGAATAAATATACCATTTTCAATATGTAATTTGTTGGATATTTCAAAACCAGTGCGTATACACAAAAAGAATCTGTTTTCAGAATATAACTCAAGGCTGTATTGAATATTATAACAGTTATTGAATATTGCAACGCTCCGGCAACCATATTAAAGTAGTCAGTCACACACTAATACAACATAAGCACAATGAAAATTACGGGTAGAAGGTATCAAAATAATTCTGGAAAGAAAAATATTTATCTACGTCGGAAAAGAGTTGACTGTCAGCATTTACACGAAAGGCAAGTGTATTACATAACCAAGCACTCTTTTCGCAGTGTTTTGGTGGTATTTCACTTACCCTGAGTCCAGGTGATCTCGATTTGACAGCTCATCAAGATTTGACCAATAAGCGCGCGCGTTCTTGCGTTCTTTAATTCAACCAGGCGGCCCTTCGAGACGATGGAATTACTTCGAAATTTTGCAAGATTTGTGCGAGAAAAATCTTTTTATCGTGTGTTAATTTTGTTATCAGCATCAAGGCAGGGTAATTAAGTCTTTTATGAGATGCTAAGAGGCATTTTTATCGAAAGACTAAACGGAAGTTTTGGCTTGTCTCTAGCCAGCCAATTTAAGCTTAATTGAATTTACTACTTGAAGCACAATTAAGTGAATTCTCAATTAGTTTAACTTCCTACAAGCCAAGATAGCACCAGAAAAGCGTAATATTATATATTATATAAGTAACTGTTGTTTATAGGCCGTATATATTTCTTTTTGAATAATATGTGTAGGAAGCAAAACGACTTTACTCGAGCAAAACTACCCAAAATTACGCTCTCAAATTCGTTGTATTTTTTCCGTTAAATATAGGTAACAATACATCACTTTGTTTTATTCTCTTGGAAGGTTTTTCTGCTGAAATAGGCTCAGGTACAGTCTGTTTGTTTTGAAGATAAAGTTCATGGTTTTTAACTTCAAAAATGGGCTATGGACAGCCAGGAAAACAACAATAAAGTATAGTATTGCGCGCATTTTCCGAGATAACCTGGTATTGTTTACGTCGTCGTGATGTTCAACATAGGAATAACATAGCCTCAAAATATATATGCGATTTAAACGAAATCGAACAATTCGAATGAATTGGAATTATTTACAATTGCTTTTGCAGGTGCAGAGTAAGCGGTTTATCGGTAAGAAAGTGGTAAAAAAACTACTTTGAGCCACCTTGCATTTTTTAATCCGTCTGACGAAAAGGTAAATGTTACTCAGATAATACCATGATCTCCTCGGAGTTCATTGGTTTTGGAGGGACGTTTAATGGCTAACATCCCTTCTTCGGTAATAAGATGAGGGAAATTTAGAAACTAAATTTCCCTCATCCATATGAATGAGGGAAATTTAGAGACTAAATTTCCCTCATCCATAAGAATAACGGAAATTTAGAAACTAAATTTCCCTCATCCATATGAATGAGGGAAATTTAGAAACTTAATTTCCCTCATCCATAAGAATGAGGGAAATTTAGAGACTAAATTTCCCTCATCTTATTCATGAGGTTGTCCCTCATGCAAACCAATCATCGGGACACCGAGTCTGAAAGACCCGGTTCGAAATCGGATGCATTTTTAATCAGGATGTATCTGCTCCTTCTACAAGCTTTATTCAATGTGGGATAGAGAAATTTGTCTTTGGGCCTGAGTGAACACGCTAAAACGATATTCCCGCATGCGTAAACGATGTTGTTGGTCACCATTTGATTTCAAACAAAACGTTTTCCCATGAGACGCATTATAGATTAGACACATATCAGTTTATTGTGCTAACCATGAGCATTCCTCAGCGTTCCCAAGAGTAGGGAGTCATCAAGGCTCTTTCAACGAAATCTCTTTAATATTTCTGATTTAAAGCTCATTTAGATCATAATTCTTGATGTTTTCCTCGGAAATCATGGTATTGCAAACTAATACCTTGGCAATTTCGGGATATTAGTGATTAAATGTCCCTCTGCCTCGGGAGGTTTAGTAAAAGTCCCTCGGCCTACGGCCTCGGGACTTCCGCTAAACCTCCCTCGGCTGCGGGGACATTTAATCACTAATATCCCTCATTGCTATGGTATTACTTATAAATAACTGTTTTAATATAAAGCTAATCGTTAGCTTAAACGATATAACTGATGTTTTGTTGTTGTTGTTTGTTTTTTTTTTGCAAATAGTTTTCTTAAATCTTACCAATGCCGTCTCTTCCAGGTGATGGATCCTTACTGTCAAAGATTTGCCCATCATCAATGTGATACCCTGCAGTATTCCCAAACCAGCCTGGAAAATCTTCAAGCTCGTACTCGTCAGTCACAACTCCAATCGCAATCAAGCGCCTTTCTCCGATTTCTTGGATTAGAACCTAGAAAAACAATATCAGTTTTAAAGTGTCGGATAAAAATAGGTGATGACGTGAAGCAAGGTTTGAATTTGTATAAATCGCCAGAAATTCCGAACCATTTTGGGCGGAGCGTTTTATTCGCCATTAAATAGCACTTCCACAGTTGATATTTTACCCAAGATTTTAAACAAGATTGAATAAACGGAGTAAACAACTTTTAGAAGAGTTCAGTGTGAAAATGCGCTTCATTTTGTACTCCAAAGACAAGCTACATCTCAGAAATGGCAGAAATGGAAGCCCTTTTAATGCTTAAGCTTCACCTCTTAAAACCGAGACGAAAATTTAAATATTCCTTCAGAAATTTCGGGAAATGCTCAAAACATACTTCCTCGATCGATTGGAAGTTCGGGAAGGAATATGTGTTTGACTATTTTGAGCTGAGAGCCGAAGATGTGAGACCAGGTTCAGGTATTCTTATGATGATCCACTGTAATCATTGACTATTATACTCATTGACATTAAAATGTAATTACCGAACTAGAAACGTAATCACCAACGGAATTAAATTGAGATCAAATGAAAGTTCGAATACACTTTATTGTTTTTGAGGCTATGGCTGGCTTATTTGTCCAGTTAAAATTAAAATATTTTACTTTAATCGAAATATCTCAATTCTTTTCCCACTATATTTGAGCCCATAATTTTCTAAGTATCATGACTTTAACTGCGCAGGTCCGTTCGGAATTTCTGGCGCTGACCCTTAAAAATAAAGCACAACATTACGGCCCATGAGGTACTAGTGTCGTATTATAATGATTTTTGCCAGAGAATGTATCACAAAAATGTGTCCAATCATCACTGAAACTTATCAGAATGTAGCGCGAAAAACAAAAATCATAAAAAAATCACTTTTTTGTAGTGAATACTGGTTTCCAATTTGACGTTCCCGTTCCGTGGTTGAGGAATGGACTGGAAACAAGTGAAGAATTCAAGGCAACTGCCCCACTATGCTGGAAACTATTTTTTTAAAGTTTGTCTTAGGTTGTGGCAGTGACATGTTTTAGTGACAACCGCAAAGGCTATAATCATAAACGCAAGAAGCATTCTTAAAATATTTAGTAAATAACCCCCTTCTAGCGGCTGGGATATCGGCTGTTATAACCCAACGATGAATTTTCGCGCGCTGTCATTGGTCCAAATGGGTCACGTGCAGGACGGGTATCAGGTGATATCCCCCGTCCGAAATGAATATTCGTCCAGCAGAAGGTAAACACGTTAAAAAAGAAAAGAAAAAACACGGAAAACAAAGAAACTCGGTTTTTACAAACAAGTGAGAGTAAGATACAAAGACTGGTTGAGAAAACTACGCCAGGAAATACAAAAAAAAGAAACAAAATATGCTGTAATGTCTTCAATTGTAAGCATCCATGTTTCGTGAATGAAGTTTTTGGTTTGTTTTCGAATTCGTTTTTTATAAACTACTCAAACCAACAAAGAATTTGACAACAAATGTCAAACAATACAATAATTCAATAATGTCAAACTGCTTTCATTTACCAAAATCATTGTTTTTATATCCAGCTTGGAGACGAGAGAGAATTATTCTTTGAAAACTCTGGTCAGGAGATGACGAGTCGATGCAGTTTGCTGAATTCATTTCAGTGAAGTCGTTGGGTTATAAAATAAATAAACCCCCTCTGGCTCACTGGAATATCGGCTGATAATGTCCTTGGAAGAGAAATCCGAGAAAGCCGAGGCTTCAATTCTTAGGAGATTTAAAATTCTTTTGTTTTGTCCTCCAAATTGAGCGGCTTTGACGTCACGTGAAAGGGGTCTATATCGTATGCTGCTTACCTCGAATTCTGGATATTCTTCAGACAGAGGATTGAGATATTTCGCTCCATGATGACAATCTTCGCATTCTTGGCAATGAAGGAGTTCAATTCGCTGATCAACAACAGTGATGTTGCTTTCCTTTTCCCATTTCTATATTAAAAAAGTTGCATTCTTACATTTATTTAATCAGTAGGAATTTACATGCAATTAGATAAATGAACAGTAGTACACCATGAATAAGCATAACCGTTTTTGCAATTAGGTGTGACTAATAATAAGTAAGGGTTATCGGCCTGAAACCCGATATATCACATAACCACGAGCTGAAGGCCGATAGCTGGCTTGTTTTTAAATTGGGGAGGTTTTCTGAATAACAAATTTAATAAGTGATGACGTATTATCAAGAAATAAACAATCTTCTTGTTTGAGAGACAAAAAACGTTAAAAACCTTTACCCATCGAAAATTTGAAACAAAAGAAAGAACAGCAAAATTCTAGTACAATAGATAGTATATTCAAGTTCGCACAGCCATGTGTTCGAGTCGTCTTCAAAATGAACGAAGACAGCGATTCAGATCCAGATATCTGGATCACGCAGAATATATTTTCAGGTTCAAAGACTCATAATTAAAGTTTGTTGACAGGATTTGGTGAAAAAACGAATGTCTCACGTGGAATAGCCACTCTGTGCAACGAAGTAATCATCGAGAAGAACGATACAGACAAAAAATTAATAAGTAGTTCAAAATCAAATCAATACTAAAGCTTTAATTTGAAACATTGGATTTTCCACTAAATTTAGTTAGCAAGTTAAATTGTTTTTATTGAAGACTCTTAAAACTCCAGTGTATGCGAACTTGGCCTCGAATCCAAGACTTGCTTCTGTTGTAATTCTAATTTCTGCTTTTATTTTCCGATCTTAGAACTATTGAGGCTAAGCCCGCATACACTGGAGTTTTAAGAGTCGTCAATACGATCAATACTTATATACTCAATGTTGTGGCATGGGCATGCGTAGTCCTTTAAAATATGAGACCGACATGGGTTGGCGGAAAATTGGGTTACCGGAAAATTGGAGCTACTCGGGCCACAAATAAACAATATGCCCTCCAAAAGTCATGATATTGTGCTATCAAAAATTAAAAAAAAAGCGTGCATTTAGACGCCAATATGAACTCATATCGGCGGCTCAAAATCGCAATAAGTTATAAATAAATATATGCCGAAAAGGAACCCGAAGTCTTCAGTCGTAGAACAACTTTAATCGCTTTCAGGCTCAGAAAAAACTATATCTTTCAACAAGTAGACTAGCCATCACGCTCTAAACAGTATCGTACTTTTAATCTAGAATATCAAAAATTACTTTTTTTCGTCCTTCTTTCTCAAAAGAAGTTAAGTGAGATAGAAGTGCGCGATAATTTGAAAGAAAACTACTGGATCAATCAAATTAACCCGACGCCGTGACCGATTTGACGTCACTAGGTACCAGTTCCCAAAACACGGCCAACCAAAAAGGGCGTGTCAAATTTGACAACTTTAAAGTTAAATTTGAGAGTTTTGCGCACACCAAATCAAAAAAAAATTGCAGTCTATATCTACGTCATTAGGAGAATTCAAATCGAACAAGAAAGTTCGAAGGTATATATACACTTTAAATTTGATCAAAATTTATATGAAAAAATTTCCTTCAAGTTTTAACTCTACCATGGAAGAGATGTTTAAAAAGTCATAATGACGTTCACAGTTTTTTGATATCTCTTTTTGTTGCAGAAATATTAAAAGTTTTCCAAATATGCAAATTAGCAAATGATGACGTAATCAGTCATAAAATGATTTATATATCGGTAGAAATAAGACTGAAATGATCCACTCTATGACCATAGGGGTTAATTCTTACAGCCATTTCTTCGTCAATTCTAATTAAAAAGAGGTATTTTGTAATTTTGTTTAAAATAGCTGTCTGGGCACAGTTTTCTTTCAATTGTAAGTACTTAAGCTTCGCTCATTATTTCTGTTTTATAAAGAATATAAATCATGTGAAGTTTTAATCAGTTTGTCTTATTTTTATAGAGAAATGATTTATAATGTTTTTTGTAAACTGACTCTGTCCAGCCAATGAAGTCATCAGTTGCTAATTATTTGCAACAAAAAGAGATATAAAAAAACTGTTAACGCCATTTTGACTTTTTTAAACACCACTTCCATGTTAGCGCTAAAACTTGAAGGAATTCTTTTTGTTTCATATAAATTTTGACAAAGTTTATCCATCTAGTAGAGAGTGTGGTGTGCCTCTCCCCGACCACCATTCCCAGCTGCTTTACACATTTTAACATATTAACCGGTTACATTTTGTAATATACTTACACAAAAACCAAGCGTGGGCTTCCTGTGATTTATGAACGGTTTTTGGTATTTTAGCCAGCTGACTGGCAAGTTTTCATTGATAATGCATGGCGGATTGACATTGGAAGTAGTGCCGATTCCCTCTTCACTAATGGCTGCTAAGCTAAGCAACCGAGTGATAACAAGCAATTCGTTTGGAATGTTTAGAATGATTAGAATTATTTCAGTTATTTCTCGGTGTACTTACGGGATCTCCATGTGATTTGAGTTCCTGCGCTTCTCTTTGGCTGTAGCAGAAGACACGTTGAGCAATGTTTCCAATCATCATGCGATTGCCTTCGGTTTCTTTCAAGACGCAATCTATTTTCATGTTGGTATCTTAAAGGAAGTCAGAAAAAAAAGAGAGAAGGATAACTCGCACTACAAATTGTCTTGGCGTTGATAGTTTTTGTTGTTTTTGTTGATGCTGTAGTTGTTGTTGTTGTTGTTGTTGTTGTGTGTGTGTGTGTGTGTGTGTGTGTGTGTGTGTGTGTGTGTGTGTGTGTGTGTGTGTGTGTGTGTGGGTGGGTGGGTGGGTGTGTGTGTGGGTGGGTGTGTGTGTATGTCGAATATGAAAGTGGTGTTCTCTCCAACGATGGCGTTCCCACTAGAAGGATCCTCTGGGATTCACAGTCTGCACTTCATAATATGAAGAAAAAGGAGAGAGGAGGACAAGCAACTTCAAATGTCCTTGAATTTTAATAGTTCCGACCTTCGGTCTTTATCAGTATAAAAAGAAACTTAAACTAAAAAAAGGTACTAAAAATATATGTACAGGGTGAAAGTAGGAGAAAAATGACACTAAAATGTTAAGGTCTATATATAGTAGAAATATTCAATAGATTATTATAAAAAAGAGAATGATGGAATTTAAAAGTTACTGTAGATACTATGAAGTATAACTGATTCGGTTTTTTTGTCTTTTGTTTAAGCCATAAAGGCGTAGCGTATGTAATTGAGCTGCCCAATAAGCTTATCTAGTTAGTCCATGCGCGAGCGATTCGTCATTCTATCGGTATGTCCTCTTATTTACCACGTGCACGGCTCTCGACCAATCAGCGCACGAGAAGTGTCACAGTTATGGTACAAAATGTATATATACGAACCTTTTATAGGAAAGCGAAAACCATGTTTAATAGAATATTCATTTTTCAGTGAAAGAAATAGCTGTGAAAAGTAAAAAAATAATAATATTACAAATAAACATCCTTCATTATTTGTATCATTAGATATTTCTAAAGCATTTGATAGTCTTAATCATAACTTTTTGCTAAATAAGTCGTATGGCATTACGCCATCTGGAATTTCGTGGTTTTGTAGCTACTTATCAGATAGACAACAGAGGGTACGTTATGCAGATTCTATTTCGGAATTGCTACCATTAAAGCATGGGTTCCCTCAAGGATCGATATTAGGTCCAGTACTTTTTGCAATTTATATCAATGAACTAATTTAAACAGTTCGTCATAGTTACTACGCATGTTGTCATTTGTCCGCTACGCGTCGTGGTTTCCTACGCTTCTCTCGTGTTCTCTCCACATCCCGCGTGTCTTTATCAGAGTATAATACACGGAAAACTGTTTTTTATTCCTTAACTAAAACAGCCTCTGGTTTTATTACTTATAAATAGATTTTACTTTAAAGGGAACTGGATATACGCTTGCTAAGCATTGACCATTGCTTTTATAACATAGCTGTTTGTTTCTTGCAGATGGACTGAAGTCTCTTTCCAAATTACGTACAAGCGCGCGCAGAAAATTAGATGAAAAAATTCAAAATTTCCTTCAACAATGTCACCAAAGGTATTTCCCATCTGAAATTTATAACAACAAAAAGGCTAAAATGATTTTAATTTTTTTCTATGTTTTGGAAGACAGTTTTTAATGTTCGGAAAAAAGACGTATCGCGCGAGCTTGTACAAATATATCTAGGCAATCAGAGCGTGCGTTAGATCTTGGCTATGACGTGAGCGCGCGAGCTTGCACAATCACCAGCGCGAGCGTGCACAATCCATTTCTTTTTCATAGACACCCAGCCAAACAGAGCGTGCGTTAGATCTTGGCTATGACGTGAGCGCGCGAGTGTGCACAATCACCAGCGCGAGCGTGCACAATCCATTTCTTTTTCATAGATATCCAACCAATCAGAGCGCGCGTTATATCGTGGCTATGTTATAAACGAAACTGTTTTATTGCTCTTCAGTATGGGGGAATACTACTAAATATAATATACATAAACTGCAGTTAGTGCAGCATTTTGCGGCTAGAATAGTCTTGGGATTAAGAAAGTTTGACCACACTTAAATGGTTAAATGTCTCAGAGAAGAATTTATTCAATTACCTAGTTTTAGCTTTTAAATGTATGAACGGATTAGCTCCAGAATATTTATCTAATTAAAATATTTTGTTAAGCGTTCTGCCATTCATGAGGAAAATACTAGGGGATCTGGAAATTTGAATATTCCATGCTGCGGGGTGTCAGACGGTGGAATAATCTTACAAAAGATCTTCAAAGTATAAAAAAAAATATTAGGAGTTTTAAATGAAGTCTTTTTAAGGTAATTCCGTAGTAATAGATCCGAACATAGAATTTTAATAAAACTTCACACAGTCATTAAGTTAATGCTACTTGTTCCAAAAATGAAATAAAAAGTGGGGTCACCGTGCTCGTTTTGGCGCTAGATGACGGCAATTTATGGCATTTTTGGGGTCGTGCGAAAGAAATTTTCGAATCATGAGAATCGAACAAAAGGCCCCACCACTTTCAGGAAGTCATTGCTAACATTAAACTATTTGCGTTATTCTTTCTTTTATGAAGCAAAGCAACAGTTGGATGCAAAAAAGTTTCCAGAAAATGCAGTCATTGTAAAAAACAGGGACTTTTCAACTTCGATGTTCTCCCTAATATCGATCTGGAAACAGTTTTCCGCAGTATGTTTTTGAGAATATCTCGAAAACTGGACATAGAATTTTGTTTAAATTAAGATATATTATGGTAAACCTATTCCTTATTGATTTACTGAAATAAAAAAGATAGGTCACCGTGCTCGTTTTCGTGCTACAGCTCGCTAAAATACGAATTTTGTCCTCGAAATGTAGTGAACTAGAAAGGACTAGGGAGAGTTTACACACAAAAAAATATATAATAAAGACTGTGATATCTTTCTAAATTTATACAAAACTCTCATATCAATGCCAGATACCTTCGATTGATAATTTCCTGTTTGTTTTGGTTTGTTTTCTGTATTTTGTGTATTTTTAACAAACCGTTTTTACCAGCCGACCGCCATCTTGAAATCGTAATAATAGCCAATGTGCACGAGCTCGCGTTGGCTAAAATCGTGCGCAGTAGCACGTGCGCAATGAAAAACTACGGAATTACCTTAATAGTATATTTAATAAAGATATTAGCTTTTTGTCAACTTTTAATTTTGATTGTAAATTAGATTATCTTATTATATAGTATATTTTTTATTTTATTGTGACTGAAAGGCCTTGTCAAAGGAGTCTCAATAATGACGTCCCCTGGATTCGCCCCTGTAAATTATGTTTCTTCAAGCTAATTTTTTTCGAAAAAAATTCTAAGCTCCAGGCGGGACTCGAACCCGAGCCCTGGTTGCACAGGCGCTCTAACCAACGAAGCTACTGGAACTGATGTTGGTGAGCGAAGTCTAGCAGAAATATTAGCCTGATCACTTAGGACGTACGTTGTACGATGACCAAAATGGAAATTGATCGTTGAAAGATCTAATTCAACAACTGATGTGCATGTAAGTATTAATAAATATAATTCAAGTGTTTATTTATAGGATGGTACCATGATTATCTTCTACTAAGTTTTTTCATCCTATTTTTTTACAATTTTATTTACCAGGCTTTCGGGCAAGAGCGCCCATCATCAGGGCGTACGAGATAGTATGTTCTCGTCATCATACTAACAGTAATGGAGAAACTTAGGCCGAACTGCTTGTGGTGTTGCAATTAACATTGACCATAGCAGCAAATAAACACGGAAATTTAACACATCTGGCGGTTTTTGTGACAACTTAAAAGCTCTGATAGTGGTACCCTCTTAAAACAAAGACTACTTAGTCTAGTTTTTTTAATGCTTTTTATTAATAAAAGTGCCTATAAACCCTAAACCAACATTTTCAGTATTGATTCTACATGCAGTGAATAGTTGAATGGTAAAATATTTTTATATGATTTGAGGGATGTATCTTGGCGATATCAAGGTCTATACTTCCAATATGTTACTTAATAGTGTGACGTCATTGGAGGCTTTATTAGATATACGAAACTTTCCTGGGGCAGTAAAACATCATCTATAAAACATCATTGTCTTACTAAAGATTTATAAAAAGGTTATAGCAAATTGGTTTTCTCATAGAAATCAGTGTTTGTGAATTTACAAATGATGCAAATAAACTCAAATGCCTCCATTGACGTCACAACATTAACATATTGGAAGTATGAAAGTTGATATCTCCAAGATGCATCACTCAGATTATTTAAAAAATATTTACCATTCAACTATTCGCTTCATGTAGAATCAATACTGAACATATTGAGTTAGGGTTTATAGTCACTTTAAACAGGAGAAGCAAGGAACGCGCTTTAGTGAAATTATCACATAAACATTGCACAAAAGCAACAGTGATAGTTCGGTTAAACCGACAGCATGCAAAATTGAAACAAATCAGTTACTTACTTCTTCGTTTTCTTCTCCTTCTCCTTTTTCTTTGACTTTTTTAGTAATCTGTGAAAGTAGTAGGTAATAATAAATCAGGCACTTCCCTGTCTGTTTGGAACCTTCACCCTTCCAATCCATATTCGAAAAGAAATAATAATAATAATAATGATAGTAATAATAATAATGATGATGATGATGATAATAATAATAATAATAATGATAATATATAACCTATATTCAGTATCAAAGCCTAGGCATGACCCACTTGTTATTGTATTTGAAAACGACACAGGAAAAGACACTATCATCATCATCATCATCATCATCATCATCATCATCATCATCATCATCATCATCATCATCATCATCATCATCATCATCATCATCATCATCATTATCATGATACGCTAAATACTTTTAAGTATTTAAAAAGCTAATCAATATTGTATTCGATTTCCTTGGAGGATACCATGTGCACAAGAAACTGAAAGACGAACTAGAGACAATCACCGGGAACGACAGAGAGGTGTCCTTCCTAATCCAGAGATGCCAGAAATGGATCGTCAGTCAGAATGTCAACATTGTGAAGAAATTCTATGGTTATTCAACCTAAGAAAGGACTCTAATTAGCAATATTTATATATTCAGTAACAAAGCCCAGGCACGACCCGCTTGTTATCGTAATTGAAAACGACAGAGGGAAAAAATAAAGATACCGTTAAGCAAATCAGTATCGTATATCTGATTTCCTTGGAGGATACCACAAGAAACTGAAAGACGAACTAGAGACAATCACTGAGAACGACGGAGAAGTATCCTTCCTAATAGAAGTAATAGAATGACTTAAGGTAATGCGATCGCGCATTTTTTTTCCATGAATTTTTTTTTTAATTTGGCACAAATATTCCTTTTGAGCTGTAGTGTGAAAATATGAAATAAAAAATGGGGGTACCCGAATCCGTTCGGAAGATATAAATTTTCAAAGACAATGCTTGCAGCCGTGTTTTCGGGGAAAATAAGACAAAGTAAACTAGAAGCTATCGTAGTCCATATGGCTTGAAGAAGTAGCATAAACGATTTCAAATGATACATACCTTAACACATTATGATTAAAACCCCAAAATTGTTCATTTTATTGTGTTCAGAATGAGTTCTCGATGTTTAAATGTCCAAAACAGTACATTTTGACTGTACTTTACGATCCGAATTTCCGGACATTTTCGCGATTTACTCAAAACTTAGTCGAATTATCTACCTTCATTTTTGGATATGTTGTAGCTTTAGTAAACTTGGACTCACAGTGAAAAAATCAGGGTAGGTCACCGAGCAAGATTTTTAGATATTTCACGTTGAACGTGGAGAAAGGTCAAAATGTCTTATCCGCCATAGTTGAAAGACCTTGGCCACAGGAAACCCAATCACGAAAAAGTACTTTGAAAATTAACACTTCGTGAAATTACTAAAAATTTAGTCGAATTACCTGCCTTCATTTTTTGATATATTGTAGCCTAAGTTGTTCTGGACTCACAGTAGAAAAATCAGGGTAGGTAACCGTGTAAAATGTTTAGATATTCAATAAAGCGCAGGAAAGATGCGCACGAATGCACGATCGCATTACCTTAAGGGTGATTAGTGATTAAATGTCACCGAAAGCCGAGGAAGGTTTTGTTGAAGTCCCGACGCTTTAGGCGGAGGGATTTTAACTAAACCTCCCGAGGCCGTACTACGGGACATTTAATCACTAATCACCCAAAATGTCAAGCTATTAGTTTGAAATATTATGATTATCGAGGAATAAACTACTCTTAGGAAATATGTTAGCTTTCGTACGATGCATAAATTACAAAGTTATACAAAGCTATTGATTTGTTAAATGAGACCACAGGTAACCCAAGCTCTTTTTCTGTAGTATTGTGATCAATATTTATAAGTAATAGCATGACTTGAGGGTGATTAGTGATTAAATGTCCCCGAAAGCCGAGGGAGGTTTTGTTGAAGTCCCGACGCCGAAGGCGGAGGGACTTTAACTAAACCTCCCGAGGCTTGAGGGGACATTTAATCACTAATCACCCGAAATTTCATGCTATTAGTTTGTAATATTATGATTACCCAAGAATAAAACTGCTCTTAGGAAATATGTTAGCTTTCGTACGATGCATAAATTACAAAGTTTTACAAAGCTGTTGATATGCGGCATACTTAAGGGAATTCGCCTTTGTTAAATGCGACAATGGCGAATTGAACCAGCATTCATTCATTCGTGGTGCTTTATTCTAATTCACTTTGGTTGGCCTAGAGCGGTATTAATGAAGTGTTTTGAAACCGTCTTGATTACGTCACAAATAGTAAGAAAAATTCTCGGCTAGTCAACGTATGCGCAAAGATTATTCAATGGATCCCACAAGTGATGGGGTGTTCAATAGTGTGTAGTCCAGAGTCATTGGGCAAAATTTTCGATTGGGTAAATGCTACCCAGCCATGGTCCCGGTGTTTGTCATATGAGGGACCATGCCTCATGGATAGTGATGAGGGATATTTAGACTAAATATCCCTCATGAATATAATCATGAGGGATATTTAGATTAAATATCCCTCATGAATATAATCATGAGGGATATTTAGACTAAATATCCCTCATCACTATTCATGCAGGGGGATGTTAGACCTTAAACATCCCTCTGGAAACAATGGATCCCGAGGTAATCATGATATTATTACGGTAATATTTTGTAATATTTAAAATTGGTACTTTTATGAATAATCAAATTTACCCAATGGGTAACTCGTGGATACAATGACGTGAATTTTTTTTTTTTTTTTTTTTTTTGGTGTTGCGAAGAGAATTCGATAGAGCCTTCTTCAATCTTTATTATAAAATCTTTACTGGCTTTTACTGTAAATAAAGATGAGTTACCAACACTATATTTTCCTTCGATTTTTCGCTTTGTCTATAGATGCCTGCTTAGTTAATTTAATATATATACAGTATGTTGCCCAGTTTCGTGACACTTACAAATTAAACTTGTTTTTAGCGACGGCTATTTAATATTTCGGAAAATGAAGAGAAGCGAAAGAAAGCCGAACATTCAACTTCGGAATGCATGTTTTGGCGATCTTTTTAAAGAACGATATGATAACTAGAGGTAAGCTAGTGTGGGCTGCGTCGGTGTTTCTAATGAAACAGTTGTGATAAAAAGTTAAATTTTACACCGCAAAAAATAATTAGAGAGATCACTTACTGACGTTTCGGACGCTAGTCCTCCGACGAAGGACTAGCTTCCGAAACGTCAGTAAGTGATCTCTCTTATTTTTTATAGTGTAAAATTTAACTTTTTATCACAACTGTTTTTTAAAGAATGTGTCTGTCAAGGAGAAGCCATTTTTGTCAGGTGAGTGGAGTTGTCTTGATTTTCACTGCGCAGTGAATTGCCCTGCGCTCGAAAACTAGGCATCAAAGTTGCTTATTCTCAAAGAAACAACTTAAGATTAGTACTTCAAAATTCACAACAAAATAAAGTTAAAGGTAAGAAAATATGTTTTTGATTTGTTTTATCAAATTTTGTTGTGAATTACTTTGAAAAAAAATGCATTTTTACAACGTGTCACGAAACTGGCCCAGCTGTCACGAAACTGGGCACTTAAGTGGCCGTCGAAATATTCCTTTTATTTTATCAAATTAAAAGATTCGAAGAAAATATCTACATCATAATGTTACCTGATAAATTTGATTTTATGTGACAAAATTTTATAGAATCATCTTTTTCCTTAGAGAAGATATAGTATTCACAACATGAAGTGTCACGAAACTGGGCAACATACTGTATTTAGGCACTGCCTAAAAGCGGAGCTCCCCGTTCAATTCTTCGTACTTCCTATATTTCCTATATTCTTTTCAAAACCAATTATAAATCTAATATTCTATTTCACAAGACAAATTTGACATATACTTTAAAATCTATAAACAAAAAATGGGGTTATCCATGCGTTTTAAAGAAAAACGAATTTTAAAAGAATTTTATTAACTATAAATATATTTAGTTTAGCAATCAAAGCAAGTTTCCAGAACCACAACTGTAAGCATTATTACACAACTAGGTATTAAATGGTACATTTTCAATTTGATATGTCTTCCTCGTTTATGTTTTTATTCAAGTTTTCAGTGGCGGATCCAGAGGGGGTTCCACGGAACCCCCCTTTGAGAATCAGACCATTTGAAAAGGTGCATATGAAGTAATGAGAATGCGTCCTGCAGTGAAGTTTTACGTATCAGTTGTCAAAGAGCGAAGACGAAATGGAACCCCCCTTTGTAAAGTTTTGGAGTCGCCACTGGTTTTATATGGTTAAATCTAGAGAAACGGTTATAAGCTTAATTTTTGAAAGGAATATTATTGGTTTCTGATAGCGACAAATATGACCTGCCATTTTTCGAAACCGGTGGAGGAAAACTGAAGGAAAAACGATAACTTAAGCCGCCTTCAAAGCACCAGAAAACTTATTAAATTCGAAGGACAACATACAATTAATAAGTATTTCATGTGTTGAAGAATATCTTATTAAGCAAATGGTATTGGTTTTAGGTTTAAAAATATCGGTTTTAGGTGAAAAAATAAGAACGGCAAATGTTTTCGAAAAACAAACTTGCTTACATTCAGTCTAGCTAGTTCAGTTGAACTTCACAAGAACAAGAGACATAATTATTGATCCAAAATGATAATTTTATTTGTCAGCCTTTGGAAATGTATATTTTTTTTATTTTATCGACTCAGTAAAAGACCAAATTATGACATGTTATAAGCTTACGAGAACATGTTGTTCAACAACATAAAATAGACCTTCATTCATGTGCAATTACTAGCTGGAAAAGTTAAATAAATGGCAAATATGTGGCGGAATATGTATTCCTTTTTATATTTCAACAAGAAATTAAATTATGTATTAAAATATTAAAACTATTGAGAGAAAGTCTTCACTTTGATTTGCCGATCGGAGGCGAACAAAATAAGTTAAAATATACGATTGTTCGCTAAAAAAAACTACCTGAATTCTTGAAGACTACTTCTTGATCCATAAAAATGTTTATTATGTGTCGAAAAGCAATGTTTTTTTTATGTATTTTGGAGGGAAAGTTTGCTTTTGAATCAAGCGGGAACCCTGTGGTGGTACACGCCGTATCTACATACCAGGGGGGGTTGGACACAGCGCGCGAAGCATCAAGGGACAAAACGTTAATTTGAATTCATTTGCTCCTGGACGTCGAGAAGTGAAGAGCTCCCGACGGTTTGAAACTTGATGTAAACAAACAAAGGACATAAGAATATCAAAAGTTTATGAAGAAACGGGAAGTTAATTAGCTATTTTATATATCATACACAAAATTTGGAATTTATTAAAAAAAATTCAAAACTAAATAAAGCGAATTATTTGTAGCCGAGCCAAACCTACCGAGTTTTTCATCTCTAATGATTGCTAGGATGCCTAATATATTGAAGTAATTCAGCTTTTTAACAAGTAAATAACTGATCTGATCCTTTTGGCAACGGAATGCTGGAAAATTATACTGAGGTTTTTAAAGGAATCGACTAAAATAATATGATGAGAAATTTCAAAACTTTAGAAAAATACCGGCGTAATTGAGTTGTCAAGCCAAGCGCCGATTGATAGAAGTCAAGAAACTAAAACTTATATGACACGAAAATAAAGTACTAAAAAAGTTTTTTTTACTTATGGCAAGAAAACTATGTTTAAGAATTATCAGAAAACTACTTGCCTGTTCGTAAAATTACCCAAAATTTTCAGCAGCAGACTCTGAAAGCCCTGCAAGTGTCACCACAGATCGTAGGTAAAAATTGAAAAACAAAACAAACATGAAATCTCTAAAAAGCAACTCGTAATAAAGTAGAATACCTCTGATTTCACTCATTTAAAATAAAAAATATACTTTTCTTTTTTTTGGTCTTTTTTCCCCACAAAGCAAACACCTTAAATAAAATATTGTTTTAGAAGAACTTTTTTCAATTACAATGAAGAAAAAGAAAAAGAATAAAAAGGCGCCCATTTGGAGCATCGAATAGGTTCACTCTTCGAACAGCAAGTGCATGCAAAGTTAAAAGACAACAGTGAGATGTCAACTTTTATCTCACCAATTTCACCTTGACAAGCTTAATTTAGGTACTGTACCTATCTTGTATTTGCATGATGATAAACTGATATTATTTCGACATTTATCTGACCAAAGTGGTACAACACTATAAAATTTTCCTCGTCAAATATTGGAAGAACTGAGTTACCTGCTATACGAAGGCTACCTCAAGAAAGGCTTCAATATGAGTCTTTATATCTCAAAAAGTACTGGGGAGCCCTGGGGAGCGCTTATACCACATGAAAGGTAATTTTCTCCTTTACATTTTGTTATAGTTTCAATACGAGATCCCTTATATTTCAAGAGTAAACGACAGAAGTGTGAAGCAAGCAGTTCTAGACAAAATGACTCGAGATCAAAATTAACACACGTCAATGAATGACGATAAAAAATACTCATAAGCAAGATTTTGAAGCCAAACTTCTATGACACCTTCAATATAACATACACTTTAATCGTACGAAATTTTATCGTAAGAAAAAACAAATAAATGCTATAAAACCTACTAACTTTAACACTTGCCTTCTCAGTTCTCTCTGCCATTTTGTTTTTCCCTCTCTCGAAATAGAGCGTTCTGATTGGTCAGTTTTCACTACCGTGATGCTTCGCGCGCTGTGTCCAACCCCCCCTGTCTACATACGGACAAGGTGATGGCGCAATCAAGCCATGAAAAATCAATTCAGTGGGTTACCATTTTTTCTTAAGTATGGAGCTCCGCTCGCGCGGGCCTTTGGCCCACGCCGGAGCTCCGCTATCGAGATGGGCTATCAACCTCTTGTTTTTTAAAAATCGCCTCCAACTGCAAGAACTGCTGCTTTCTTCTCCGTTAACAATTGACTCCACCGGAATCATTTACATTTTCCCCAATTGTCAAATGAGAGGACTTTAACATGTTAGGATTTAGTTTTGTGACAAAGATTAATTTATTCTGAAAATAAACCACATCTCTTTGACGGGCTGCCTGTAAATATTGGTGTGTGCTTGTGCGCATGCGTATTACCAACACCCAACATCCCACATGGTTAGTTTGTGTTGTGAATTCAGCCCCGCACTCCCCTGCTGATAATCAAAGCCGCCCCCGACTTTAAGAATGAAGGTCTTACCCTGGATCTCAAAACCTACATAAAACAATATAATTTGGGTTGGTATTTAAATGAAAGTCAAGACCCAACAATTTGATTAGTGAGGATGTTTGATTAGAAGGCGGCGGAATCAGGTCGACGATCAATGTTGAAGGATGCAATTAAGTAAGTATACAGTTTAAATGGGTTTAGAATTGAACGTCGAACGTTCATACCCCAGAGTCCGTGAAGCAGAGGGTAGAGAGGCACAAGGTAAAAAGATTGGGGATCTTTCAGTTCTTATCTTAGGTAATAATTAAATTAAATAAATAAATAATTGATAAATAATATATGTAATGAATGTTTAGAAACACTGAGCATGTCATTCCACATCTTCAAATCCTTTTCAAATCCTGCTCAGTGGGAGTGACATGCTGAATGTACCCAAACTTGAAAGCTCTAGATCTGTTCTGTAATCTGTCAATTTGATCAAGATATTTAGTATACGATGCTACTTTCCAAACTCTTATACGATAGGTAAAAATGGACATAATTAGTGAACTTAAGAAATAATTTAGATCATGTGTAGAATATCCATTAGCTTTACATACTCTGAGAATATGCACTATCGTATTCTCGGTTTTCACTGATCACGTGACTAAATTGAAAATCTTCGTTTAGCTTAAATCTAAAGTAAAATATCAATTACTGTTAACAGTCTTGAAGAATATCTAGAAACTAACAATCATACAAAGTCTTATGCTTAAAGATGGTTTGGCGGCCGAATTATGAGCGAGCGAAAATGTTGTAATTTTAGTAAGAATGTATGCGACGAACTTCAGATTTTGCATACGGATATTACTGTTCTTAGAGCTTTATAGAATGTCTAAACAAAATAACATGTCCAAAACCTTGTAAAGAGATTAAAAGCCTACAATTCGGTCAATTTTGGAGAAAGCAGGACGTTTGGCTTTCGAGTTATGAGCAAACAAATAGGAGGCTGTATTTGGTAAAAATGTATACGTATGGGAGACACCATGCTGGTGTACAAGAGCTGTGCAACAACATGGCCGACAGAATTCGGGTATCGTGAATTGAGCTAAAACTCATTCCTGTGTTAGAAATAGGCTATTTTTGAATTAAGTTCAAAGTTTAAACATGATTAAAGTAAAATTTTAGATTTATTTGAAGTTATCAGCAAGTTTTGCTTCGATTTTAAATACGTGACGTGGATTGCGTGACATAATTCAAGACGCTGTAACTCGCCCGGTAAAAGTAATTTTGGTTCAAAACTTTCAGGCAAGACTTATATCACAGATGTCTACAACATACTACAGAAATACTTTTATAGGGAATATTTATGGTGAGTCAGGATTCCGATGACGTCACATGAAAACCGAGAATTGGCCTTATTCATTAAACTTTCAAACCGCAAATCCCAATAGGCCCTTTGCAGCTAACAGTCATGTGATGATATATCACTTCAATAGCGAATGGATTGAGCTCATGGTCCCTTGTAATGGGGAAGGCTCTACTGGAACGCAAACAAGCTGCAAAGGGCATATTACATTCAAAATTGAACGTTCCGAATTGAACACTCAAAAGTATTCAGTCTCTTTAACTTCAAAAAGACATATGGGATAATTCATTGTTAAAAGGGGAGGAATGCTAGGTTTTTTGAAGCGCCATGATTTTTAGGGTTCCTGTTAGATATTTGGAGAGGGTTATTTACATCCATCCATCCATCCATCCATACTTCTGTCCCTCCGTCCCTCCGTCCCTCCGTCCCTCCGTCCCTCCGTCCCTCCGTCCCTCCGTCCCTCCGTCCCTCCGTCCCTCCGTCCCTCCGTCCCTCCGTCCCTCCGTCCCTCCGTCCCTCCGTCCCTCCGTCCCTCCGTCCCTCCGTCCCTCCGTCCCTCCGTCCCTCCGTCCCTCCGTCCCTCCGTCCCTCCGTCCCTCCGTCCCTCCGTCCCTCCGTCCCTCCGTCCCTCCGTCCCTCCGTCCCTCCGTCCCTCCGTCCCTCCGTCCCTCCGTCCCTCCGTCCCTCCGTCCCTCCGTCCCTCCGTCCCTCCGTCCCTCCGTCCCTCCATCCATCCATCCATCCATCCATCCATCTATTCCTTCGTTCGTTCGTTCGTTCGTTCGTTCGTTTACTTATTTGTGTTTTAGTTAGTTTGTTTGTTTATGTTTTACGTATAGACGCAAATTGTAATAAAAGGAAAATCTAAGCACGCGATTGTGGCGACCATTTTTAGGAAAAGTTGAAAGCCATAAGTTCGGCTCGGCTGTTAGCATCAGATTTGCATATTTTTGACTCGCAGTAAGCTGTTTCAGATGGATTACCTTGCATATATTGCGGCATATCTTGCAGCATATCTTCCTGTAGATTTGTCGAAGCAGGATGAAAGACAGTGAAATGATGTTAAAAGGAACTGGAACAGGATGGTATTTACTGTAGGTTCTGATTGTTGTGGCCTTTTTGAATAACCACTCGTAGTGGGCGTTGTCCTGAAACACAAAGAATGGGACTTATGGCATGGCAACACCTATATGCCGTCTAGTTATTTTACAGCAATAATTAAAATCGATTAATTATAAGTAATAGCATGACTTGAGGGTGATTAGTGATTAAATGTCCCCGAAAGCCGAGGGAGGTTTTGTTGAAGTCCCGACGCCGAAGGCGGAGGGACTTTAACTAAACCTCCCGAGGCTTGAGGGGACATTTAATCACTAATCACCCGAAATGTCATGCTATTAGTTTGTAATATTATGATTACCAAGGAATAAAACTGCTCTTAGGAAATATGTTCGCTTTTGTACGATGCATAAATTACAAAGTTTTACAAAGCTGTTGATATGCGGCATACTTAAGGGAATTCGCCTTTGTTAAATGCGACAATGGCGAATTGAACCAGCATTCATTCATTCGTGGTGCTTTATTCTAATTCACTTTGGTTGGCCTAGAGCGGTATTAATGAAGTGTTTTGAAACCGTCTTGATTACGTCACAAATAGTAAGAAAAATTATCGGCTAGTCAACGTATGCTTAAAGATTATTCAATGGATCCCACAAGTGCTGGGGTGTTCAATAGTGTGTACAGAGTCCAGAGTCATTGCGCAAAAGTTTCGATTGGGTCGATGCTACCCAGCCATGGTCCCGGTGATTGTCAAATGAGGGACCATGCCTCATGGATAGTGATGAGGGATATTTAGACTAAATATCCCTCATGATTATATTCATGAGGGATATTTAGTCTAAATATCCCTCATGATTATATTCATGAGGGATATTTAGTCTAAATATCCCTCATGATTATATTCATGAGGGATATTTAGACTAAATATCCCTCATCACTATTCATGCAGGGGGATGTTAGACCTTAAACATCCCGCTGGAAACAATGGATCCCGAGGTAATCATGATATTACGATATTAATGACGTTGGTAGCTAATCGAATATATAATGTCAATTTTGTGGAAATTAGCACACAGTTACTTCAATACATTAGACTTCCAAAATGAAATAAATCAAATACGCCCTATGGCGAACTCGTGGATACGACTTGGTAGAACTAATGTTTATGGCTGCCGATCGAGAATAACTTCTTTCCTTTTCCATATCAAGCAAGGAACTGGGTACGAGTGTTTAAAATTAATTTGATTATGGTTCAAGAAAAAAATAACTCCATCACATGGAAGAGTAACCTAATATAAACTTATTGACCAAGTTTCAGTATGTATGTATGTATGTATGTATGTATGTATGTATGTATGTATGTATGTATGTATGTATGTATGTATGTATGTATGTATGTATGTATGTATGTATGTATGTATGTATGTATGTATGTATGTATGTTGTATGTATGTATGTATGTATGTATGTATGTATGTATGTATGTATATAGAAAAAGATTGATGAATATACAAGTTTTGCCAAAATTGCAAAGAAATGTATGGTGTCCATCCAAAACATCCTTCCAAACCATACATTCTTTTTATTTTCAAAATATTTTAAAATATTAAAATTTCGTTGTAATTTGGGCAAACATGTTCAAACTTTCAATTCTTACTACTTTATATTTGTTCTTTCCCGTGAAGGGGTTTGTTTTTGAATTATGTTGATTTTGAGAAACTTGGTCCCAGTCGTTTGCTTGACATGGGAAAGGCTAATTTAAATACAGTGACGCAAGTTTCTCGCAGTTGAAAGTTCTGATTTTTCCTCTAACAAACAGCGTTGCGTTATGCGTGGCGATACTACTTTTCTACTCTTCTACGGCTCGACAAGACTCGATGTCTGACTCAAAATTCATACCAGGCCCGTCCTTAGGGTTGGTTCGATGGTTCGAACGGGCCTGGATATTCTATACAAATTCGTTTAGAAATGTTAATTAGCTGGTCTGTAGATCACTGATCTACTTCTGGAGGAAATCCTCGCTAGTTGAGGCGGCATTCCTGTGACATGTTGTCTTGATGTCGGGCCGATGTTTGATCAGAATGCTTTGGTTTGACAGGAAGACTGGCTGATTTCTCTTCAAGATTGTCGGGTTAAATAAAATTTACTCGAATGATGCGATACTGATTTGATATTTCAGCTCGAAAATTTCTCCAAGGTATACCAATAGAAACGGCCATAACTTTTAAAAAAATCAAAACGTACACAGATTATTGCTGATTTGTATCAATAAATGATAGAACTCTTCGATCATATAGGAAAAAGGTTGTAGACAGGTCCCACTTTTTCAAATCAAGCTTTTATATTTTGCTCATTTTCAGCCCTCGTTGGCAGCGTGTGGATTAGGGTTAACATTATCCTATTTTTCTTGCTAACGGCTACTCCGATTGGATGAAGCTTTTTATTTCATGAAACTACAATAGTGTTCCTACAGATCGGTGTAAAAAAAGATTCTGAAATCTACGGAATGATTTGTGTACAGCGCTGTGAATAAGTGCTAAATTTTCGGTCGTCAAGGGCTCATCACAGGCCCCAGGCAGTCAACAATTTTAACGGTTTCTAGCGTAACCAAAAAAAGATTTTTGAACAAAACCAAATTCGTTTCAGTGATCACCCCAATAAAGTCTTTCAATAGCCAGAGTTTGAGAAAAAAAATTTTTTTAACCAAGTTGAGTGGGCGGTTTTTACTGAGACAGCCTCTTAATATGTACAAGTTCGCCACAACTAGTGCTTCATACGTGACATACGTAAGACCTAGAAGCTTATTAATGAGCTAGCTAAGTTCTCGCCAGTAAAAAAACACAGACATTTCGGAAGTAAAAATCGAGGAACAGAGCATGACCTCTGCGGTGGAAATTGCAGATGCATTCAATTCTCATTTTGAAAGTATTGGCAAAAAATTGGACAATGAGATACCTAGAATTGATATTAAACCAGAGTGGTATATGAAACTTACAGATAAAACGTTCTCTTTTCGTAAAATCCAGGAGTGTGAAGTATACAAGTTAATAAGTGGATTAGACTCAAATAAGGCTACTGGCTTGGATAAAATCCCATGTAAAATCTTGAAATTGGCAGTTGAAGTTGTTCTGCCTAGCCTTACATTGATCTTCAATCAATCAATTGAAATGGGCATATTTCCCATTGAATGGAAATCTGCTAAAGTTTCACCCATTTTTAAGAAAGGCACTAGAACAGAACCGGAATACTATAGACCAATTTCTGTTTTACCAAATAAGGGGTGTAAAAACTTGTTTGGCAGAAAAATAACCGTGCATATAAGTATGCGAATATATTAAAAGTGGTCATACTTTTGCGCGTCGCGCTGTAAAATATCTTTAGGGGTATGATAACGAGAGTCGTTCAAAGTTGGCTAATTTTGGACAAATTATTTACTCGGCTGCGCCTCCAGAAACATCGTAGTCTTGGGACCACAAAAACATACTCTTTCCCTCGGTCTCAGTAATTTTAATTACTTAACAGTATTAATTATTTGTTTTACCTCAATCTTCTTGTAAGTGCTGGACAACAAAGCGATCATCATGTTCATCAACATCAGCACGCCCATTATCAAGAACAGACCATACAACATCTTAGCAAGATCTTCTGAAGGTTCGTCAGAAGACTGCAGAGGAGTAAGCTCAGGAAAACCCAAAAGGGACCAAGTAAGATGCCTTATGAAACTCCACCAACTAAAATTTAAAAACAAACAGTGAATAACTATATAGTAAATGGCACTAGTTACACAATACAAAAATATATAAAATATGACAAAATTACCAATCAAGTCCATTTTGACTTTTGCACAAACTGGAAGAAAACAAAAAAGAATAATTCAGTTTATTATATAAGAGGGCATGTCTGTAAAAATCAAATTAGTTCATATTTGGTCCAAACATGTGGAATACCACATGAATAAACGTACTGGTGTTCATTTTCGATAATTTCACTTTTATTTTGAAAAAATCGATTTTGGTCGCCGGCGGCCTCAATTAAGCCCAAATCGAAGGCGAAAATGGTAGGTCTGAAAAAGGCGTTCGCGTAAAAAAATGAAACAAACTAGAGAAAATCTGTTTTGAAATATTAATAAAAGGAAGGTTAAAGATAAATTTAAGCTAAAATATTAATAGGGAAACACGATTTAATAAGTGATCAGAAACTATTTACGAACTACATTTTTCGGGTTCTTATATATTTAAATTTCACCCTTAGTTTGCAAAGCTTATTTTCATGTACACCGGGAACTCGGATTTATCTTAAATTCCAGCCATAATAACTTCGAATATTAAGCTAAATCATATTTCAATAAATCATAAATCAATAATTCAATGAGCGCTATAAACGAAACTTGGTTTCGACTTGGCATCCAAGAAAACCTGTTCGAGGCAGACATGACTGTATCCCGTTATATTTTTATTATGCTTCATTTCTGATATTTGTCTTATATTAATATTAGATACTGAATGTAATACATTAAAATTCTTTGCTCTTGTTGGACTTTCCTTACATTTCGAAATAAGCATGTAAACACATGCACAGGCAAGATCACCGTAAAGAATATCTTTAAATATGATTTAGTTAACGACCAATCCACTTCACACTTGTTTTGATTTTAGTAAAATCTGATATCTCGCTAGCAATTTACCATCGCGATCGAGAGAAAGAGACGCGAAACAAAGCTGGAGATGTTCAGTAGAAAACCTTGAACGTTCATGAGCCTTGTTGTGGGAATTAAACACAAGACGATCATGAATATCGAACTTTCCGGCCAGTTCAACATGAGTTTGAAAGACAGTGAATGTCAGTCTCCTCTTCATATTTCAATTTTCGAACTTGCTGAGACTCACAAATGTTATGTACGTCGTCCACAATAGGATGAGATGGAGTTGCTTCTTCTATGACTTCAGCACAGATGTCACTGAGGGCCTCTCCCTTTCTATATTCTGAATATCTTCGTCATCAGTGTCTGCATCCTCTTCCGCCGTGTCGTTCTTATTCTTGTTTGCTTTATATATATCTCTTCTAATTTTTGTTTTAAAAAGTAAAGATCTTGTTGGTAAGATGTTATTAATTATGTAAAATTTTAAACTGGAAGGCACGTAATTTTGACGCCATGCAGACTGTAAACGGAATTTTATAATAGTAACATATTTCCCCTAGTTTGCTTCATTCTTATATGCGAGCGCTTTACTCAGACCTACCATTGTCATCTTCGTTTTAGGCTTAATTGGGGCAGCCGGCGACCAAAATCGATTTTCTCAAAGTAATTATCCAAAATGAAAATCAGTAAGTTTATTACTCGTGCTCAGGCCTTTGGCCGGCACGAGTCTAAAAATGCAGCGCGTATTTTTTTTTTTTTTTTTCTGAATTTCCACTTCGGAAAAGTGCAGTCGAGAGGGACTGGGGATAGTATCCCAGTACAGAGGTCTTCGCAGCCGCCGCCATCTTGCTTGTGTTTTCAGTCGTCGTAGAATTATTTGCTGGCGTATCATTTATAGACAAAGGAGAAAGGCCATCACAGAGAATCGACAGTCTATCTCCATCGTTATTGCTTTGTATGGTTATTTCCAATGTGAAGCACACTTAGATTACGAAATATTCCTGACCAAATTCACTCGAAACATGCAAGGAATATGTTACAAAACTACGAAAACGACCTCTATTCCTCCAACGTTCTTATACATCGTAGATGATTTAAAGGAGTGCTTACCAGTCAAGGCTAGTAGGCAAGGCAAGACTTTCAAATTTATATTCTGTAAATTACAGGCCTCTATATCGACATATGATAAATAAATTGTGTAGGTTACTCATTGTCCTCGAGTGATTTCTGGAAGCCCTAAAGTGGTCCCTCGACATCAGATTTATCTATTTTTATGCCACAGTTACAAGTGTGTCTTGTTGATACGATTACAAATTGCCGATAAAAATATCGGTTTCCTTCGAATTTTTAGCTAGCTTAATTCTTAATGTGTGGTTTGATAGATCATAACAGTGGTCCCACTTGCTTTACAATGGGTTTAGCGTCCCCCGTCTTTTTTAAAGGACAGAGTATCCCGGGAGAACGAAACCCCGATGTATGGAAATCTGACCTATTCCTTTCAAATCAGCAAGGTCTCCAATACCCAGCTAAACACATAGCAACACTACTCCCTTGGGCACGAGTTAACCTTGGTGGGTCACAGGGTCTCGTTTATGTGGTATTTCACAAGTTTGGACCAAATATGAACAAAGTCGACTTTTTCAGTGTGGCCACAACATGTTTGATTTTTGCAGACATCGCCTCTTAATATCTTAATGCTTACCCAATGAACGTTTCGTTTTTCCCTGAACTGTAGGACACTGCTGTAATGAAAACTTTTGTAATAGCGAGAGAGAACGCGAGGGTTGATAACAAAAACTGGCCAAATATTATGATAACATCACCGATGATATGAAACAAAGCTATCTGGATTGATCCTGTGAATTCTTTGTATTCCATAATGTGGCCAAACACTCTAAGAGTAAGAAACATAGCATTGAAGCCATACAGGTATCCAACAACGGCAAGTAGGCGGTTCTTTGATATGGACGAATGTTGAAACCAAATGAAGACCCGAAGACCAACAAGAACTAGAAAGACAATCAGGGTAACAATATCAAGTATGTTCCACCAGTCACTAGAGGATAAAGATAGAAGGAATCAGTGAATGGAAATGAACGATAATAATGATAATAATAATAATAATAATAATAATAATAATAATAATAATAATAATAATAATAATAGTAATAATAATAATAATAATAATAATAATAATAGTAATAATAGTAATAATAATAATAATAATAATAATAATAATAATAATAATAATAATAATAATGGAATGGAATGGAATGGAATGGTAATAATATCAGGTTTAATAATAATAATATCAGGTTTATTAGAGCCTTTTGCAGAATGATCTGAATTACAGGCTGGCTGGGTCGCACCGACCCAATCGATAATTTTGAGCAATGACTCTGCACTACATACTCTTCAACACCCCAGCACTTGTGGGACCCATTGAGTAATATTTGCGCATGTGTTGACTAGAACGGGAATTTTTCTTACTATTTGTGACGTAATCAAGACGGTTTAAAAACACTTCATTAATACCCCTCTAGGCCAACCAAAGTTATTTAGAATAAAGCACCACGAATGAATGAATGCTGAGGAATGAGGAATTATCCCGCACCATAGTGATACAGCCAATCAGAAAGCAGGAAAGCCGTTGTATATTCGTCGGTATTTAACTCTTCCTTCCCATCATGCACATCGCGTTGAATCTACGCATTTGTATTTTCTATGGTGTGGGATAAAATGGTTACACAATGGTTTCTCGTGGCATACCGTGGATATCCCACTCGTCACTTGTATTTTCTTTGTATACAAACTCGCCTAAAGGTTCGTGTGTACACTAGAAACTACAAGTGACTCGTGGGATATTCTACGATATGCCATGACAGGATGAACGACGAGCATCAACTTACTAGAGATTAACATATGGGGAGTATTTAAATTTATTTTGTCTTGTCCTTGATCTATCTACAATCCGTAATCTATATATATATATATATATACAGCCTTTTGCAAACATTATGGCCGTTTCAAGTATGTATAGAAGTATATCAAAAGTGCATCAGAAATTATGGGATATTATGCCTGCTATTTTTTTCAGAAAGCCCTAGTGATAGGCAACCCGAAAAAAATATCAGCGATGATATCTGATATACTGTTATTTGCGGTGTCATCGATGTGTTCGGATGAATTTAAAATGCGCTTGTTATGATTGTCGATAATCTGTTTCGTGCTATTCATTCAGCTGTAACTGATCTTGATGGTATTGCGGTTGAAGATTTTTCTAAGCTGGTGGTCTCTAGGGAAGTGTTTGTCTACTAGGGCAAGGAATCTGTGTCCGATATTGATGCTGACGTTTTTGCTGAATTGAGGGTTGTGCAAGAGTATGTTGTTCCGGTCCGTTGTCTGTTTTTCCTTTTGGTAGTCGTAGTTGGTTCGTAGTGTAGATTGTATCGGTATCCGTTTTCGTCGAGAGCTTTTTGGAATGGAGGGGCGGCTTGGTCGCAGGATGCTTTGTCGGATGAAAGGGATGACAGTCGTTTGTTGATGCCGTCGGGTATGTTCTTAGATTCATCCGAACACATCGATGACACCACAAATAACACAAAAGACAACAAAACATGCAACTACCGACAAAAAAACACATGCCCACTTAACTGCCTCCAATCATCAGTTACCTACCAAGCCACCGTCACACGTAAGGACAATAACCCTGGAAGCGTACATCGGACTCACAGAAAACGACTTCAAGACAAGGTACAGAAACCACACCGCATCATTCCGACATGCAAAACACACAAACTCTACCGAACTCAGCAAACATATCTGGATTCTTAAAAACAATAACATTGACCACTTTATTTCATGGTGTATTCTTTCTTCAAGCTCACCCTACAACAGTTCAAGTAAAAGATGTAACCTCTGCCTCAAAGAAACATTTCTAATCATTTGCCGACCTTAAACCCATACACGTGGTACGAATGGTGCGCTCACATTGGTTTATTAGCTCATGAATTATTAATGAGTTTGAGAAGATAACAGAATATAGCAGAAAGCCTGATTCAAAATTACAGCATGACCATAGCATTAAATAACAAAATCATAATACATAGAATATATATTTGAAATTACTGTCATCAATGTTGATTGTAAATAATAAATTTAACTGTAAGCTGTTGCTAAATGGCTGGCATTTGGCCAAGGTCTTCAAAATCCTACAATGGCCGGCATTCAAAATGTTTTATTTATGTTCAAGCAATTGATGAAACCTATAGAATCTGAACTACCCAAATTTTATTCTGATGGGTGAAGCAAACCCAAAAATCTATGTAGATTTTGTTTAATACTTTTTGTTTATGATGGGCGTAGAATTCGAAGGCAAGATTTGTGACAATGATTATTGGAGAACTGCCATCTAAAATCCCGAAATTCCCATGCAGTTCACTGAAAAATGTTCAGTATTTGCAGTCATTCAAATCAAACTATTGGGTATTTTGGGATTTTGGTTATCAGTCGTCAGAGAATTGTAATGTCGAATGGTTGAATAAACGGGACGATCAGACCGGCCAAGTCAAGTCAAGGTCCTTCTGGTAAGGTTGTTGGACTGATAGGATCTGGGGGGTCCGGCTTGGCAACCAGCTGACACCTATGACAAGATCTGCAATGTTCGGTTTGTTTCGGACAACTCCCAGGTGTCCTTCATGGGCCAGCGCAAGGGCTTGGGCTCGCACCTTTTCAGGTAGTATTATTCTTGTATCCCTCATCACCAATTGGCCAATGATGCATAGTTCTCCTGCTACTGGTGCGTACGACTTGCACAAATCTGCCAGTCTTTATGGCCTTCTTTACTTGCGTCAGTTTTTCATCTCGAGAAGACTCCAACTCAATTTCCTTGCTCGGCATTACTTTTGGGGTTGCACTTACAGCCACGAATCTCACACATTCTTCAGCTCCGTGGTCGTGCGTCTCCTTCCCTCTCACCAGGCGAGAGAAGGAATCAGCAATATTCTGTTTTCCCTGCACATGCACAATCTGGAATTTGTACGGTTGCAATCTCAGTGTCCACCTTCTAACGGCTTGTGGTCCGTCACCAGGTCAAACTTCATTCCGTAGATGTAAGGGTGGAATTTCTCACAGGCCCAAACTAGGCCGAGTGCTTCTTTTTCTGTTTGGGAGTATCTCCTTTCGCAATCAGTCAGGCCTGGGCTCGCGTAGCATATTGGTATTTGCGCACCGTTCTGCTCCTGTACTAGCACAGCACCCAGTCCCACTGGACTTGCATCCGCTATCACCTGGGTGGGAGTGTTCTTGTCAAAGTATGCTAGTGTCGTTGCTTGTGCTAGTCCCTCCTTTAAGGCCTTGAAGAATTTCCTTTGTTCTGGTCCGAACACAAAACGTTCATTCTTCTTTGTCAACCGCCTGAGGGGCTCTGAGAGCGTGTCGAATCTTGGGATGAAACGGCTACTGTAGCTTAAAAAACCAAGAAAACTCTTCAGTTCCGTGACATTTTCCGGTTCTCTAGCTTCCAACACTGCTCTTACTCTCTCTGCTGTTGGTCCTATTCCTTTCTCTGAGAGGAGGATCCCCATAAACACGATTTGGTCCATGTTGTACTGACATTTCTATGGGTTCAAGGTCAGTCCACTGCTCTGTAGACGTCTGAGTACAGCGTGTAGGCGTTGATCATGCTCCTCTTGGTTCCTTCCGTGGACTACTATGTCATCAGATATATTCTCAGCTCATTCAATACCTGCGATCACAGTTGAAATCTCGTGTTGATATTGTTCGCTCGCAGAGTTTACTCCAAACAATATGTTTAATTGATGAAAATCTCAATTGGAAGCCCCATGTTTCTCAGATTGGAGCCAAAATCAAACGTGGTATTAGTGTAATCTCTAGATTACGTCGCACTTTCACCAAAATTATTCTTTTAAATCTTTATTATTCTCTAATATATCCTTACTTAATATATGGGTTAATAGCTTGGGGTAATACATATGACTCAACCTTAAAACCACTCTTCAATCTTCAAAAAAAAGTTGTTCGCTTGATAACATTTAGTGACTACAGAGCACATTCAAACCCATTATTTCACGATTTAAACATCCTGAAAATCCAAGATCTTGTAAAGTTTCAAACAGGTATACTTCATTTATGACTAATATATAGATTTAGGCACTGCCTAAAACCGGAGCTCCCATAAATAGTATATTTAGTGCTAAAAACGTGACACGGCAATTGTGTGACGCGGCATAACGCTGGTTATAGCGTTACCACTTCGTTTGATTTTACCAGAATCCAGGAGAAAAAACTAAAAGAAAAACCATTATTTTAAGCCTTCAAAAGCATTAGAAAACTTTTCAATTCGAAGAAGAATAATTATAGATTGTAGAACATATGAATACATGTATAGAACAAAGAATTTTATTCAGCAAATCTTAGTAATCAAAGTTGTAAGTTTTTTAGGTGGCAAAGTGAACTACACTGAAAATTGTGGAAACATATTACTGATAAGCTTAAGCTTACGTTCACTTGAACTTCACATGTAAAAAGAGACATATTCATTAATGCAAGATAATAATTTTCTTTGTTAGTAAGTTGGTCTTTGAAAAGTTTTTTTTTCAGATTTATTTTTAACTTTATTATCGAGCGAAATATCTTACAAAAGCATAAGCTTCTCCATAAAAAAAAACAAGCTCATCATTTTTGCGATTGTGTAATAGTAATAGCTGGAAAAGCCCGATAAATAGCAAATATTTGGTGTGATATGTATTCCTTTATCATATATCAACATTATCTAATTATCTATAAAAATGTCAAAATATTCATATGATTATGAAACTGGAATCTTGTTTTGACTTCGCGTGAGGTTCGCTGGCCGTCAAATATATTAGAAAAAATACTTCTTGATCCATCTTTGACTTTATTATGGCAATTTTTCTGTGCATTTGTGAGTAAGCAAAGCGCGCGGGAACCCTGTGCAAAGTGGTACATGGACGGACGTATGTATGTATGTACGTATGTATGTATGTATGGACAAATCAAGCCATGAAAAATCAACTCGATGGGTTACCATTTTTTCTTAAGCATGGTGCTCCGCTATCAACATGGAAACCTTCCCGAAGTATTCAAAATGTACTTTACGCATGCAAGTACATATACTGAGCATAAATACAATACAAGATTTGCTAGTAAAAATAATTATACTCTCCCCCTTGTAAAAACCAATTATGGTAAATTTAACATGAGATTTGCTATTGCAATATTGTGGAATTCATTGAATGAAAATCTGAGAAAGGAAAAAAGAGCTAATGTTAAGAGTAAATTATTTTCTACTTTTATCAGTTCATATAATTCATAATTCACACTGATTTGTAAACAACTTTATTACCTCACATGTGTTGCCTATTTTTTTTTTTTTTTGTTCTATATAACTATATTTCTGTTTTTGCTTGACCATTATTTTGTTTCTTTCTCTTTCTATATTTATTATATTTTATTATTATAACTACTTTGTATTATTTACAAAATCTCTCAAGACTCTTTTCTGGGTAATTGTAGGTAATTGTGTAGGTCAGTCTTACAGCTGTTACAATAAACCAATGTTCATAAAATATGTAAATTTATTCCTTCATATGTAAATGTAGTAATCTTTAAAAATAGGTGCTTGTATCGGTATAGACCGGCGTGTGAAGCAAAGTTAAGGTTGTTATTTCTTTTGATTCCGGGCTCAGCTCAAGCTTCAAATCTAACTTCGAGAACAGTTTGGAGTCACTGATCCCTTGGAGAATTTCATCGACCGTAGGGATTGGATGTCTCCCTCTCACTACTGCCTCGTTGGCACTCCTCATGTCGACACACAGTCTTATCTCGCTTTCAGATTTGGGAACAATAACAACCGGGTTCACCCAGGGGGTTGGCCCGTCAACTTCGATTCTTCAAGGATGTCTATCTCAACCAGCTCCTTTATCTTGTCTTCCACTTTCTTTCGGAGATTAAAGGGTGTGCGTCGCAGGGGTTCGGCGACCGGTTCGACCTCAGGGTCGATGTGCAGCTTGACTTGTTTCGTTTTCAGCTTACCGACGCCGTTGAAGACTTCAGGGTATTGCATCCGTAACATTTGGGCAGTGTCAGTAACTGCTGCCAAGTCCTCTCCTATCTTCAGGGCACCCACTTATGTCGCAGTCTGCTTCCCCAGTAGTGGTACGCCTTTCCCTTTGATGACTACAAACTCAGTTACGGTCTGTCCCTTGCCAATCATGACAGTTGACTCAAAGGTTCCTTTTACCGCTGGGGGCTTGCTTGTGGCATATGCATACGGTTTCTTTCCTTCGTCACCTGGTTTAGACTTGCACTTGATATGCTTGCCCTTGAGTCACTCCCACTTTTGCTCGTCTATGATGTTTCGGGTGGTACCGGAGTCAATGAGCACCTTTAGATTTACTCCTCCCTCACAAGCACTGAGTGTTGCTGCGCCACACCTCTCGGTCACATGAAATGAGTAATCATCACTGTCATTCACACCGACGAAGTTAGATTCATCTCTTCCTTTCTTTTGCTTGGTTTTACACACGGATGCAAAGTGGTCCTTACCACCGCACTTCTTTTCCCTTGGCTGGGCAGGCAGGATCTTTGCCAAAATGGTCCGTGTTGCCGCATCTGTAGCACTTCTTCCCCCTTTCTTTTCCTTTGTTTAGTCTCAGCTTTCTTTTTGAACGGTAGTCGTGCACCCTGTTGACATTGCTGGCCTCTATTGCATCTTTCCCTTTCTCCTTTGAGAGGGATATTGCTGCTAATTGGTTTTCTACTTTGTCACATTGCTGTGCCAACATTAATGTGCGTGTGAGTGTAAGTCCTAGGCCTTCTTCCAGTAGTTTCCGGCGTAAACAATCTGATGTACATTTCTGTACTACTTCATCTCTGATATGATTATCCGTGTCATCACCATAGCCACAATCTTGGGCAGCTCTCCTCAAACGAGTAACAAATTGAGCAACGGTTTCATTCCTTTCTTGTTTCAAATGACGAAATGCGTGTTTTGCCAGTGTCGAGTTTACCTGTGGAATAATATAAGTGTTGAGAGCATCTACGACAGCCTTGTAGTTAGAACAATCTCCAGTGTTTTCGAGTGTATAGAAGATATCCTGTACGTCGGGTCCAGCGAAATGAAGTAGTTGGGCATGTCTCCGTTGTTTGTTTTTATCCGAGTCACTAGTAATTATTAGGCCTTGAGCATCTGCGAACAATTCAAATGACTTTAACCGACGTTTCCAACGTGTTCCGAGGGTCGAAGGATTGGTATAGCAATCAAACTTTCCGATGACATTTTTCTCGACTTCTATCGTCATCTTCCTTTGGTCTTGCTTCCAAATTCATTTTAGCACCTTTTGTGGTTTTCCTCGTCGCCAATGTAATATCGGATGGTTGAATAAACGGGACGATCAGTCCGAATTCTATCAGTGTATTTATTTGTCAACCATTATTATTTGTCCATTTAATATTGTGTAATAAAACCAATGTAATATCAATAAAAATGTTGTTTAGTTGAAATTGCATGTTAAACTTTTTGGTGTTGGTACTTCAAGATACTTGCATTGCTATTTTCTACCAATTTTAAATGGTACATACTACCAATTAAATTTTGACCATAATAAAATTGGTTAAATTGACAGGAAGTAACCCCCAAAAAAAAACTGGTTATCCGAGCTGCATAACCTTGACAGTTAAAAATTGGTTATTGTGACCAATAACCTTTGGTTGAAATAACCCACAGTTGCTTAAAATAGCCAGTAATGTCATGGTTATATCAATCAATATATTTGGTTATTACAACCAATATTATTTGGTTGTTATATCCCAAAGTGAATTATTTATAAGGTATTGAAGTTGTCCTTCAGTAGCATGGTTATATAATAAATAAGTTGAGATTTGGGGCCATACACTACTGTAAAAGGTTTTTATTCTCTTCTCGAGCTTTCGTCGGACGCCGACATCATCAGGAGATAGAATTTACATATACACAGTGAGTTAAATAGAGTGGAGAATAAAGGAAGTGAACGGAATGTAAACAAATTAAGGAAACAAAGGAGCTAAAATAGCAGCTCTTTTAGTTCGCTACATTCGTCACGCGAGTTGATCTTAGGTTTTTTGCTGTGAATGTGAGAAGCTTCGAGTAGTCTTAAGTTAACAGGATCATTGTTTCTGTCCAGTATTTTGACGTAACTGTGAATATCTCCAATCAGGGCAACAAATCTTTTGAGTTCTACAAAAAGAAAGCTAAAAAACCTATGTTCATACATCAGCAATCAGCACTGCCTGACAAAACCAAGCGTAACATTATCCTTAATGAGAGGAAGCGCATAAATCAACGATGTTCTACCAATGCTGCCCAAGTAAAACACAACCAAGAGTTCGACAGCATCCTCGCGCTCAATGGGTACTCCCATGCCACCATCGAGAGCACATACCCTCAACCCATGAACCCAAGACGACAACAACTCCACCAACAACTCCACCAACAACCATCGTCACAACAACAACAGCAGCAACAACAACAAACCGATCCCAATCAAGCTTCCAACGAAACCCGCATGGAATACCTATACTTCAAAATTCCATATATCAACGACGATCTCAATTCCAAAATCAGACGGCTGTTCAAGAAAGAAGAGCTTCCAGTCCGAATTACACACAAGACAGCATCCCTCCGCCAAACCCTCAAAACCAAGACAAAAACGCAACAATGCACCCGAAATGGATGTCCTATGGCAAACACCAACCTTTGTCTCATCAAAAACACCGTTTACGAGATCACATGCGTGAAATGCGAAGACACCTACATCGGCAGTTGTATCAGGCCTCTACACGACAGAATAAAAGAACACCTTAACTCAAGCGCCTCTTCATTCTACAAACATCTAACCAACTGCTTGGACAGACCAGGAGCCACGAAGTTTTCCGTCAAAATACTGGACAGAAACAATGATCCTGTTAACTTAAGACTACTCGAAGCTTCTCACATTCACAGCAAAAAACCTAAGATCAACTCGCGTGACGAATGTAGCGAACTAAAAGAGCTGCTATTTTAGCTCCTTTGTTTCCTTAATTTGTTTACATTCCGTTCACTTCCTTTATTCTCCACTCTATTTAACTCACTGTGTATATGTAAATTCTATCTCCTGATGATGTCGGCGTCCGACGAAAGCTCGAGAAGAGAATAAAAACCTTTTACAGTAGTGTATGGCCCCAAATCTCAACTTATGAATTATTTATAATAACCAATATTATTATGGTTGAAATAACCAATATTTAATAACCAATAGATATGGTCATTTCAACCATGAAAAAAACTGGTTATTTGAGTTGCATGGATTTTACCAATTTTTTTTGGTTGTTTACGAGAAGCAAATAAAAGGCTTTATTTACCTGAAACTTGATCGTTAATCCTTTCGTTTAAAGCGATCGATGCATTAAAAAACAAATCCGACTATCTCTTTAGCTAACGCTGTGAACAGATTGACTTCTAGTTTTTTAATGTGCTTAAACAGGAAATCTTTTTGTCAATGTTGAAAAGTGCACCAACAAGGTTGTCACCTTGAAAAACGTTACGTCATCTGTGTCTGTCCTCTTATCATAGCTCATAGATCATAGCTCTCAGCCAATCAGAATATGTGTTATTTACGTGAGATGTTGTAAAAAAAATTGATTGAATTTAGAGTACTCACTCAAAATAAGTCGACATAGTATTCCATACTTTATCCCATGATTTCTTCATGACGTTTTTTTTTTTTTTTTTTTTTCCTTTGCTTATCTTGAGACAAATATGTCCAGTTCCAGTTCTTCTCCTTGATTACCTGATTGATTTCCATCACTAATCTTCCCAGAAAGAACAGTGAGATGATCCACTCGACGGTAGTGAAATGGAGCGTAGAAGGCTGTAGACACATGAAGACGTGAAGGCAAAGTAGTGCCAGGTAACTCAAGTTGTCACGGAAGAAAATGAAGTAGGGTGTCTTGAAGTACTTGACATAACGATCTGCAACAAGTAAAATATTAAAATATGATGTGATAATGATGTCTAAAGATAATGGTAAACATAATGATCGTAGTGATGGAGATGATAGAGGTGGTGTTGGTGTGTTGTTGTTTTTTTTTTGTTTTTTTTTTTGGTTCTTTTGGGGGGGATGGCTTTTTTTCGTGGCTAATCATTCTTTCCTGCAGCTGAATAGCTGAAATGTGAAGAACGCAACTTAACATAGGCATCCCCATACGACTCATGTCTGACTACGGAGTTCAGCTCAATCTGGAGAACCCGGAGAAAAACCCTCGAAGCAAGAAAGGAACCAACAAACTCAACTCACTTAAGGTGCCTAGTCCGGGGATCGAACCTGGGACCATAGCGGGTGTGGGTGTGGGTGTGGGTGTGGGTGTGGGTGTGGGTGTGGGTGTGGGTGTGGGTGTGGGTGTGGGTGTGGGTGTGGGTGTGGGTGTGGGTGTGGGTGTGGGTGTGGGTGTGGGTGTGGGTGTGGGTGTGGGTGTGGGTGTGGGTGTGGGTGTGGGTGTGGGTGTGGGTGTGGGTGTGGGTGTGGGTGTGGGTGTGGGTGTGGGTGTGGGTGTGGGTGTGGGTGTGGGTGTGGGTGTGGGTGTGGGTGTGGGTGTGGGTGTGGGTGTGGGTGTGGGTGTGGGTGTGGGTGTGGGTGTGGGTGTGGGTGTGGGTGTGGGTGTGGGTGTGGGTGTGGGTGTGGGTGTGGGTGTGGGTGTGGGTGTGGGTGTGGGTGTGGGTGTGGGTGTGGGTGTGGGTGTGGGTGTGGGTGTGGGTGTGGGTGTGGGTGTGGGTGTGGGTGTGGGTGTGGGTGTGGGTGTGGGTGTGGGTGTGGGTGTGGGTGTGGGTGTGGGTGTGGGTGTGGGTGTGGGTGTGGGTGTGGGTGTGGGTGTGGGTGTGGGTGTGGGTGTGGGTGAATGATAACAGAATACAGATGTAAACTCACCATAAATATCTTCCTCTTCTGTGTCTAATTAGAATGCAAAGAATGTTAAAAATCATAGCAATTATAAGGTTAATTGATCATGAAACGAAGAAATCCAGGAAATGCGCCATGGCGCCATCTTACTAGCTTTTCACGTGACAATTTTTGTAAAATCACAAAATCATTTCGCAATTAATGGATAAACAAAGGTTCCCACCAAATCCACAGCAAATCTGTCGGTATAAGCAATGTAGAGAATCGTTTACTCACACAAGGCTTTTTTCTTATCCCGCCATGAATCAATATATATAATATATATTTAAACAGTTTTCTTGTTGTCTAAATAATAGCTGAAATGGAAACGCCCATTTTAGGGGGTTTCACCCCTCAATCCCCAATCCTACGTCATTGATGTCTATTGTTTCCCCTGTCCCTGTCAACTAACCTTGTCCGTTGACAAACTTGACAAATTTGAAGATCAAATGTATCATCCAAAGCAAAATGTGGACCAGAGGAAAAAGGAACACATCGAAGAAAGTCCAAAAGTTGAGTAGAAACCACTTCAACCGGTTTTTCTTGTCAATGCCACACGTCCATCGCCTTGTCATCAGACGTTTGTTTACGGAATGTGAGATGAACTACCAAAAACGATATCAACGAAAACAACAAATGTTTAATATAGCAATGGTAATGGTACCAATTACAGTCTAAGATACACCAATGTTAAAGAAAGCGAGTAATAAGCCATGCAACTCTTTGCAATGTTTAATTTTTGCAGAAATTATATATATATATATATATATACAGCCTTTTGCAAAAATTATGGCTGGTTCAAGTATATATACAAGTATATCAAAAGTATATCAGAAATTATGGGATATCATCGCTGATATTTTTTTCGGGTTGCCTATCACTAGGGCTTTCTGAAAAAAATATCAGGAACGATATCCCATAATTTCTGATATACTTTTGATATACTTGTATATATACTTGAACCGGCCATAATTTTTCCAAAAAGCTGTATATATAATATACAGCGATATGCAGAAATTCTGATCCACCTGAGCGAAGTATATATAACTACATCGGGTGCATTGTGGGAATTTTTGCAAAAAATTAAAGAGTGCTCAATACACATATGGTGTAGAGCAAAGTATAAATGTAATAACGAAGAGGCAAGATTTGCTGTTACTCCGAGTTTCGTGCTTACGCACTCGTCAGACAGTATTTAATGAAAGACATTCCTATCAACTAGATATAAATACATGCTAAGACAATAGGCTAAGTGCTATATTACAATAGGTGATAGTTATACTAAATACAATAGGTGAGAAGTTAAAAATTACAAAGAAGAGTATATAATAGGCTATAGAATATCAAAGCGTCAAGTGTTCTTCAAGTAGAATTTGTTCTCGTGTCGGCATTTGGAAATAAGCTCGGATCTTTTGTTTAGGAGGTTGTCGTTGCTGTGTTTAATAATCATCAGTTTTTCTGTAAGACAGAGGTCGCATCGTTTGGAGATGTTGTTGTAGGGTCTTGCGCGGCTAAGTATTGTCCATTTGATGTTGAATTCTTGTTTGTCTTGTAGTTGCCAGATGTGTTTAGAAAGTTCGGTGCTGTTGGTGTGTTTTCTGTGTTTAAATGTAGATTTATACTGCGTGAATCTTTGTTTGAATGTTCCTTCTGTCAGTCCGATGTAGTTCTTGGTTGCGTTGTTGGTTGTAATTTGTGCGTTGTAGATTACACTGGAAGTCAGGCATTTGTTGTCTAGCGGGCATAGTTCTTTTTTACGGCAGTTGCATTGTTCTCCGGTGCTTGCGTTGACGTTGTTGTCGGCGTTTGTTATTTTCATGTTGTGTTTGTTGATTACAGTTTTCATGTTGTCCATACAGCTGTAACTGACTTTAACATTGTTTTTGTTGAAGAGGCTGTGGAATTTGTGCTGGTTCGGGAAGTGTTTAGTTATGAGCTTGAGAAATGTTCTGCCGATGTTAGTCTTTACGTTATTACTAAATGGGGGGTTGTACCATATAATGTTTCTTTGTCTGTTGCGTCGTGGGCGTGCTGGTTGATTGTCTTTGTTGTAGATTAATGTTTCTGTGTATCCGCTGGCTTTCAAAGCAGTTTCGTAGATTGGTTTGGCCTTGTCGAATTCGTGTTCGTTGCATGAGTTGTCGGATATACGGCGATTGATGGATGCTGGAAGTTGCTTTATTATGTTAGGCGGGTGGTTAGACTTTGTGTTGATGTACTGTGGTTCGTCGTTAGGCTTTCTGTAGGGGCAGTAAGTACCATTTGTTAGGTCAAAGGTGACGTCCAGGTAGTTAACAATTTTCATGTTAGTCTGTATGGTAATGTTGAGTCCATATGTCTTGAAGCTTCTTGTTATGTCTTTCCTAGTACGTTCTGCTTGTGGACCGGAGGTGTTTTTAAAGATGGCGAGTCCGTCGTCTCTGTAAAGTCCAATGTTTTCTTTCCCGTATGTGTTACAGAGGTCGTCGAGAATAAGTAAGCCCACAAGCTCGCATACTTCCGCTCCGTCGTAGCTGCCCATAGTAACGTCGAATGAGCCGTTGTTTTTCTTGATCCAGGCGGTGTTATTGTCGAAGAGAAGGGATTTTCGTGAATGCATGATAATGTCGATGTCGCGGTCTGTAATGGTAGTGAATTGTTTGGCGAAGTTGATTGCGTCTTTGAGAAGTTTCTCAGTAATGGAAGGGTAGAAGTTTTCAATGTCAAATACGGCGAAGGTGTGTTGATCTTTGTGTTGTATAGAGGAGAACCAGTTGATGACGGATGATGAGTTTTTCCATTGGTTTAGGCCAGTCTTCTGTCTCACTGTCGTGTTAATGTTCGCGAGTCTGATTTCTTTGCTGATACGTCCGATCTCACTTTTTGCAGGGTTAATAAGTCTACATGTAGGTTTGTTCAGGAAGTTGTCTTTGTGGTCTTTGAGAGTTATAAAAGCCTGACGTTCAGCCATACGTTCTGCGCGGTCGTCAATGACTTTAGCTTCTTTGTTAATAGTAGTAGTCGTGTTAGAATTTGCTTTCATGTACGTCAATGTGATATTGTCCTTGAGAAGCTTGTCGTGTGTAGCTTTGTCTACTTTGTAGTAGTTGGTTGTTTTGTCAGCAGGTATGAATGTTTTCGTGGAGTTGTTTATTTTCCTGATGTCTTGTTGTAGATGGTCTTGGAAGTCGTCTCGCGTTTGTCTGAATTCAATGTTCTTGATCATTTCGTACACGTCAGATTCAAAGTTGTTTAGGTCTTCGTTTTGAGGAGGGCTTTTTCTTGATTTAAAACCAAAGTTGTTGCTGTCAACGTTGTCGTCGTAAACAACTTTTAAACTTTGTAACTTATATGGACCCATCCCACTTGAAAACCTTCAAGACGGTACACCAGGTGTATTCACAGTAGTGAGGAACTTTTTCTCCAAACACAAACATGGCACAGATCTACAACATCTCAGTGATTCTGACTTTGAAGCATTAGTACGGTTATGTCTTAGCAGTGACGTTATCCTTATAGAGAAGAAGAGTTACACCCAGAAATCTGGCCTAGCCATGGGTAACAACCTAGCGCCCACGCTAGCTATCATATATATGAATGACCTAGACCACGGCATTCTGGCTGCCTTTGACAATAGTGTATACCTCAAACGATACATTGACGACATGTTTGTTGCTTGGGATTCTGAAGACACCAAACCGGAAGTAATACTATCTACCGCCAACGATCTTAATCCAGCACTGAAATTTACACTTGAATTACCTGAAGATAACCATCTACCTTTCCTGGACACTATGGTGACCCTTGAACAAGGCCAATTTACTACCAGACTCTACGTTAAACCCATTCACAGCAATTGCATTACTCCGTGGGACAGCTACACCCCCATCTCTACGAAGAGAGGCATCCTAACTGGAGAAATCAGACGAGCCATCTCAAGATCCACGGACGCACATTCACGCACACTCTCACTTAAAATAATCAAAAAAACTTTTGCTAAAAACGGATATCCTATGTCATTTATACTTTCTACCATCAAACGCACAATCCATAATGACAAACACAAGAACCAAGATCAAGAAAACGAAACCATCTACCTTAAAATGCCATTCGTCAGTGAAGATCTTAAGAGACGAACACAATCACTCATTAATCGAACTGGACTACACAACATCAAGATCTTCTATGCCAGCGGACAAAGATCTGACTCGTTGTTTACACCCAAGAAAGATAAACAATGCTGTACCGATGATTGCGAGACATGCAAGTGTGCTGACACTAAGAAAATCTGTCTGACAAAACATTGCATCTATAAGATCACCTGTTTGGAATGCAAATGCATCTACGTTGGGGAATCAGGCAGGACGGTTGGATCGAGATTGAAAGAACACATAAGGATGAAACAGCAGACGATCTATTCTCATCTAAAGACACACGTTGAGAACCCATCGCTAGCAGATATTACATGGTGCGTGTTACACAGAAATATTACCAACTATCAAGAAAGACGCATTATAGAAGCCATTGAAATCAAAAGATTTCATAACAACATCATGAATGGCTGTATAGGACGATTCCTTTCTATACTATAAATACACTATTGTACTATAACTACTATACGAGACAACAGACCATTGTCTCTTATATGCAAATTATAGATTTTTTCAGTTATAAGATACTTTACGTTGTACGCTCAAAGAGCATTCACTGACGAAGCCGTGACAGGCGAAACGTTTGGATTAAAGCCAATATACAACAACATATGCCTTCCGAAGTCTTTACTCCTACCTACATATATATATATATATATATATATATATATCTGGATGTGTCTATTCTGACGGTGAGGTGCTCAATACATTGACATGTAGAGCGAGATTAAAGACTGTCTGAAGATCGCGTAAGCGTGAAACTCCGAGTAACAGCAAAAGTTATGTCTTGTCTTTGATCTATCTACAATCCATAATCTATATATATATATATATATATTATATAAATAAATAGCTTCTTAAGGCAATTTTTTTCCCTGGTTTATTTTACAAACGTTTCGCCTGTTACAGCTTCGTCAGCGTGTGGTAATTATTTTCGATATATATATATATATACAGCCTTTTGCAAAAAAAAAATAAGGCCGTTTCAAGTATATAATATATACACAAGTATATCAAAAGTATATCAGAAATTAAAGGATATCATCGTTGATGTTTTTTTCGGGTTGCCTATCACTAAGGCTTTCTGAAAAAAATATCAGGAATGACATTCCATAAGAAATAATCTCCCCTTTTCTCCTTGGTTCTATGACGCTTATAAAACCCTCCCTTTTGGTTGTCACTATTTTTTCAAAGCCATTCTTTATTGGAGCTCGGACCATATAATCCCCCCTACTCGCTCATCCATGTCTAGTCCCTTGTGAATCCTACCTTTTTCTGTCGATATTTCAACGCTTTATCAAAAATACTATCAAAGTGGTCTCCATGTAACATGTCCTCGTCTATCATTTGGTCTACTTCATCGTCCTCCAAATAGTCATCTTTTTTTAAGTCAAAAGCTAATTCAATTATAGGATCAAGCATATGGAAAGCAAAGTCTTCGACCGATGTTGCAAGATCCTTTACATTAAAACTTTTAGAATCGTCTTGACTCCTCAGCTTGTAGCTGACCTGTTTGAAAAAAAGAATACCAAAACCGAGTGCAATTAAAAGGTTAAAATTTACCGTTATATTGCTCAGCTTGATAAATCTGAATGCAGCTGCGTGGGATTCTTAATCAGTAAATAAACGCCATGTTACACCCCGAAACGTATCCCAGGATGCATATTCACATTTGGTCTATCATATAGCTACCAAAAGTAAAGCTTATTACAGGAAAGAAAGCAGGTGAAATGTTAAAAATTAAGAACCATGGAAGCAAAAATAAGCGCTTTGCCTCAATAATGCATGTTGACAAATCCAACTCCTAAAAACGTACCTCCAAAGACTTTTCGATGCAGTTCGTCCTACAGCTTGTCAAATGTTGCGGGGTAACCCACTTCTTGATTTCCTTGAAATCACCAATTTTTATCGCTTTATCCATTTCTTTTTCTGTTTTTTTATTTTCTGTATAAAGTTTAACAATACTCAGATTGTGAAATGAAAAACAAATCGGCAAAATAACAACAACAACAAACAAGTAGACAATCATGATCAAGCAAAATAGTGAGAAATATGGCGCGCGGAATGTTTCAAAATTGTTATTTCGATTGTAATTCAATTCTTGTTTGTCAATTGCGTTACTTCTCTTGAAAGTGTATAACTTACGTATCGATTGCATTAGATAACCATTCCATATGTCTTTGTCAATCATCACCCATAAAAAAATTGGTCAATCACCAAAACTCTGTCGATCTCCAAAATTAAGTCTGTCGATTCAAAAACCTATGCGATGCAAAAAACTCTGTCGATTCAAAAGCCTCGCTCTGTCGATTAAAAAAAACTTTGTCGATTCAAAAAACTCCGTTGATTCAAAAAACTCGGTCAATCACCAAAACTCTGTCGATTCAAAAAACTCTGTCGATTCAAAAAAACTCTGTCGATTCAAAAAAACTCTGTCAATCACCAAAATTCCGTCGATTCAGCAAAAACTCGGTCAATCATCAAAACTCTGTCGATTCGAAATAACAATTTTGAACCATTCCGCACACCATAGAGAAACAATAAAAGTTTATACACTTTTCATGATACAACTATATATAATTATTTTACTGTCCATTCAAAAGGGGATGTTAAACCTGTCATTATGTATATTCCAAACTTTAATATAAGCCTGTCATTATACATCGCCAAGATGGGCTAAAGGCTTGCGTTTTCTGCGCTAAAGAGTTGTCTTTGTTATTTAAACTCTGTAAATGACGTTTCAAGATAATCAGATGCCCAGAAAAATATTCCAAAACTTCGCGCCTTAGGTGCTCGATCGCGAACTAAACTATCTCTAGCTTCGGAAACGACAAACTCAGTGGCAATATATAAGTATCAAGAGATTGTACCGGCGAAATTGGTGTCTTGTTAGTAGGGGGAATCATACAAAACATTCTCTAAGGCGTAAATTAGAACACAATCTTACAAGCCCTTCCCTTCCTCTTCCCCCTTCCCCCTTCTGATCCCTAGCTTCTCAAAAATTTCGATAAATGTTAAATACATTGCAACTTTTGGGATCATAACAGTTTGGTGACTTACTTTTTGTTATTTCCTCGTCTTTTTGTTCTTTCTTTTCCTCCTACATCATAAACAACAACAATGATCATCTATTGCCCTATTTTCCTATGACGTCACATCAAAACATTCTATTGTTTTAACGCTAAGGATCATGGTCGCCAGAGGGGGCAATATATAATGGTAATTGAACTGAGTGGAGTGCAATTTGGTTTGAAATCAAACAAGTGATTACAAAATTGCACGACCGCGTAGCGGGAGTGCAATTTGTTAATTACGAGTTTGATTTCAGACCAAAATTGCTCGACACGAAGTTCAATTACCACTTAATTATATCCATTTTGAAATCACTACTGTAGGAATTTCAAATTTAAATCCAATTTTTCAATATCACCCATTTTCACCTAGAAAACCTCCTTCAAAAATTGATCTCATGCTTTGAATTGGCTTTTGTTTTCTGTGATCTGATTGGTCAAATTTAAGGTTTTCTGCAATTTTATTGGCTCTTCAAAAACAGTGCGATTTAAAACTCAAAATGGTGCGATTTGTGAATAAATCGCACTGCTGAGAACCAATCAGATTGCAGGATTTGCTAGTGATTTCAAAATGGATATAATTAAGCAGCAAATCAAATGATATCACAATATAATTTAATTAATGATTTAGTGGAAAGTGAGAGCAGCTAAATATTACACTAAATATCCCGAACGAAAGAAGAGTTAGCGCAAATTCTATTATTCTTGTCAATGTAAAAAAATATGTGACGTCATATGTGACGTTATCGGAAAATGCATAGTCTTGATGCTTAATAATGTTATCAACAGCAGAATTAAAAGAAGTTTGGTTTCAAGACCGTTTTTGGATAATGTAATTTGCACTGTGTTACACTTTTTTGCACTGTGTTACCGTTTTTTGCACTGTGTTACACTTGAACTGCACTGCTCTAAGTCAATCAAATTCGAGTACTTTTTTCATGTATATCATTAATTAATTGATGCCATGTAAATTTTGTGTGGTATAAATAAACCAAACTATAAATAAAACTATTTAAAAAAAAGTTTAAATGTGTAGGGGTTATTGGCCCTTTACTCGCTTTTAGAACCATCTAAAAGCACGTTATAGAATATGCGGCCTCAGAACAGAGGCCGAAAAGCGAGATTTGGGTAGATGTGTTGAAGTTAAATTGCGCAGAGTCGACAAAACTGGGGGCACGAAGGCGTAGACCATTAATTAATACTCAAGTCTAGTGGAAATATGAAAGATCACTATTATTCGGCTTATCATACGACCTAAGAAATTTCTGTAATCTGATTGGCTAAGAGGAGTTAATCAACCCCAGAAAATTAACTTATGTGTGAACAAATTGTGCGGAGACCCATTCTTACCTTCCCTGTTCTGTAAGACGTTCTCAAGCTAGGAATCGACAAACTCAATTCAATCACAGATAGAGTAGAATAATCATGTACATATGGCTATAAAAAGTCGTCGTCAAAGCATCAGGGTAAAGCATCAAAATACCGAGTAGTAATAAAGCAGTCACGGGCTTTATATAAGCCTTTCTTAATATTCATAGATAAAAAAACTTTGGCCTCGCATCGGTTTCTTGTGCCAAAAGGCTTTTACACGCGTACGCCTTATTTGGAAAAAGCAGCCAGCTTTGCATCGAAATGTGTCGGTTTAACTTGATTTAACGTAAAAAGCCAAGAACGTAAAAAGAGTAGACTTGTATGATGCCCTATTGTTGTCATCCATTTTTACCACTCTATTATTTAAATTTGCATTCTTATTCCTATTCTAATTTTGATGTTGAGTCCTATTTTAATGTGAAAATAAGTTTCATCTTACTCTCAGATTGAAATTAAATCTCAATTAAAAGTGTCTTATTATTTGCAAATATTCTTTTTAAATTTAAAAAAAAATTCGACGTCGTCGGTCCAATCATTGTTGGACCATCGTTGTTCGTGCATAAAAACAGGGCATCGATTTCGATCGTCTATCATTTATTTATTCCAAGAACATTCCCGAAGCCGCGACTTACAAACTATGACTTGCAAACTAAAGACTTGCATACAGCGACTTGCGGTTTTTGACTTACGCTCAAGCCGCCGTCCACAATGATACCACGAATAAGACAACCCGACCGGGACGATGGCCAGGCTCGTGACCATGGCACCTGTCATTATCAAAGTATCCCATCATCCTGCGCGAGTACAATACATGCAAAGCCGCGTGTGTTGCATGAGATTCTAGCTCAGTGAAAACATTAATTATCCCCAGTTTGCGTTAAACAAAAACACACAAAAACAATAACAATGGGCCACCATAGTATGACTTAGCAAATAAACAGTGTGCTTTGAACGCAAGCGAACCCTATTGAACATACGTACGGCATGTTCCGAACTGAATCATCGTGAGGGAATGACAAACACAAATCGAGATTCAATTTCTGGCATCTAGCACAAAGGGATCCCAAACGTCAAGATTAGTGTCACTGCCCGCCTGATGGCTCGCAGAAATTAGTATTTGTCTTTCAATTCGAATTCAGTGATAACTATAAATGCAACGGATATTTTGAACTAAAAAATAATAATTAAATTTCCCTTAATGGACAGTCAAATATCGCAAGGTCGAATATCGAATGTATACAGGACTTAAGAGTGTAAGCCCTAAGCAACAAGGGTACAGACCAGCCCGATAGGTAGATCAGTTGTGCCTGGAGCTACACATTTTATAACTAGAAAACGGTTTAACAGGGAAACAACCTAGCCCCATGGATAAATCGAGTGTCTGCAGTCTCCACCCTATAGGATGCAAAGCTTAGATGATCAGGGGGACAACATATCTCCACTGACAACTTAATACAGAAGACCTCTGTTAATAGGAATATGTATACATAAAATAAACCATTTTATAGTTATAATATGTGTAGCTCCAGGCACAACTGAATAAAAGCGATATCAGACTCTTAAACATGTGATAATCTCTATATATCATATATCAATTCCCTATATTTTGAATTCTCATAACCCTTACCGTTGTGGAAGAATCAGAAGAATCAGAAGAATCAGAAGAATCAGAAGAATCAGAAGAATCAGAAGAATCAGAAGAATCGGAAGAATCAGAAGAATCATATCCATTGTTTTCTTCACCCGATGTAGTCGATTTCCCTTCCATTTCAATGATTTCGTCGTTATTATCAGCCATCACTGCATGAAGCTATCAATATCTCCTGCAAAATCAATCATCAAAAGTTGATTTTGTTTGTTTGTTTGTTTGATGGTGTGTTTGTTTGTTTGTTTGTTTCTGTGACGCGACCCTAACAGCTGGGTGCTGCGTTGAAAGGGCACCCAAACGAGAAAGACCGCGAACAACAAAAAGAAAACAATATCATTCAACTGAGAAATTGTTTTGGATATCTTCAAAGCTCCAGTAGGGGCACTGAGGAAAAGAAAATAATATTGTTTTGTTCGGGTTATCTTCGAGGTAGGGGCACAAAGTCGATCCAGGGGGGTGCGATCCGACCCTGCAACTCCAGACGCATTTGTGTGTCTTTTTATGTACTGTTTAATAAACGAGCAGGAGTGTTTTATCAGGCTTAATCTAATCTAAAAAATACCTAATAAGTAAACAATGCCTCTCCACGAATCTTACAAACAATAACTGGCCTCATCTCTTATAGTAGTTACACTTAGATGGTGATCAACTCGAAAGTGTATACTCCTTTGCTCACCAAACACACTTCAGTCTATGGGGAAAGTTGTTGTTGTATTATTCCAAATATTTATATATCTCTATTAGTCTATAATTTATGAATTATCAATTTAGTAATAAGGTAATTTGACATGTAATATTTAGTGTGTAATTTGATAAACCCTACTCACATATGGCATCGAGCCCGGCGGGACTCGGACCCAGATTGCATTGGTAAGAGAGAGCGCTCTCACCGTTACGCCACCAATGCTTCCCATAAAAGTGAAAAGTGAAATTCTAAAACTCATTAATATTCAATGAGGTTAAGAGCCAATCGTGTCGCCCAAACTAAACCCGTGACATATTATTTATACTGGGATAAAAGTCCATCAAACTAAAAGTCGGTTGTGGTTTTGAATATCTCAGGGGAGTTCGGGGCTGATTAATAATTCATATCCGTGCTGATACAATGCATTTGTGCTTGATGAACAGTTGTAGTTTTAGTAATAGATAGAGTGCTTACACTATGTCCATGAAATAAAATCTAAATAGTTACTACCTAATAGTTTTTATTTAGTGACTATTAGTCACTATCACTCGACTGGAACAGCTTTAGTAACAATACACAAGGGAAATCAAATACTCAAGACAATAGAAAGATAATACTTTATTTAATAGAGGCATATTTTATTGTTACTGAAGCTGTTCCAGTTGAGTGATAGTGACTAATAGTCACTAAATAAAAACTATTAGGTAGTAACTATTTAGATCTTATTTCATGGACATAGTGTAAGCACTCTACAATATGAGAGATCGTGTTGTATCAGATATACGACCACGAGCCGAAGGCGAGTGATTGTATATCTGATACAACACGCACACGAATATTGTATATTACTTATGAAACGTCTAGGTGTATACATTCATGTTCTACTAAAATTTTAAAGATAAAATTGAATTTGGCTGAGAAAATTGGAGTTAAAGTTTATGCAAATCAGGACGATTTTGTATCAGATATACAACCTCCTCCACGGACAATGATTTCTATTGTGTTTTCCTCATTAATTATTCCTGAGTTTTATAAAAACTGTTTAATAAACATGAGTGTTTTAACTGCATTCAAAACACTCATGTTTATTAAACAGTTCTATATCTACAACTAGCAATTCATCAAGCACAAATGCATTGTATCAGCACAAATAAGAATTATTAATCAAACCTGTACTCTCCCGAAATCAGTTCAAAACGGCCCTCTGTCTGATGAACCTTTATACCTAAAAATAGAATAAAATAAAGACAATGAAAGACAATATATACACAATGGAGAAAATAGTTTTACTAATATCAAACAAATGTGTACAGCTTTTTTATCTAAACTGACTTCTAAGTAATATATACAATATGAGTGGCCGTGTTGTATCAGATATACAACCACGAGCCGAAGGCGAGTGATTGTATATCTGATACAACACGGACACGAATATTGTATATTACTTATGAAACGTCTAGGTGTATACATTCATGTTCTACTAAAATTTTAAAGATAAAATTGAATTTGGCTGAGAAAATTGGAGTCAAAGTTTATGCAAATCAGGACGATTTTGTATCAGATATACAACCTCCTCCACGGACAGTGATTTCTATTGTGTTTTCCTCATTAATTATTCATGAGTTTTATAAAGTGTTTTACTCACAGTTTACAGTTTTATAGATTGGCTGATTGATAACGCTGTTCTTATTCACATTAATACCATTGTTTTCTGTACCGGAAAAAGTTCAATAATCTGGAACTACAATTTGAAATAATAAATCGTCACAAATAAAAGATTCGTCTGTCTCAAAACTTGAAATGTCTATTTACGATAAAATTATCGTCTGAAAAATCAAAGTTTAAATGAGATACTGTGACTGTGTGTTATGTAAAAAACTCGCATTCGTGTTTATCTTGGATATAAACATCACATAAAATCAAAAAAAACTCGTATTTATAGATTTTTTTACTTTCTTTTTTGTTTTCATTAGGAGGCCGAGATGTCACTTTATGATACAAGCGAACAGGAAAATCAAGCAAAAATATACGGTGCAAGACACTGATTCAGTTATACCGCATACATTAATTGGTTTTCTTATACAATTCCCCAAAGATATTTTGAACTTTTTTGTTTTTATCTACAACATGAAAGTTAACGTACTAAAACATTAAAGATACTTACAGCTTTGTAAAGTGGAGCTCCTGTCACTGTGATGTTTAACAAAAACTTAATGTCGTTTTAGCCTGTTGGACTTCATATATTATGCATAATAATTAATTCCCTAGACGTAATTTCCTGTATCGTGCGGAATGTTCATCAGCTGAATCGTACGTTTTCAGTAGAGTGCAAACACTAACTCTGTGAAACAATACTGTAGATTGATCTAGGGGAATTAGAGCATGAATATTCCGCATCAGTCAAATGAACAAAGTAAAAATTACATTCCCGTTTGCAAATTTGGAATTTCTTGAAAAGCTTCGAAACTTTGGGTTTTGTTTAACTTTCCTCATTTAAGTCAGCTTCTCGTGGAAGAATATGTAAAAAAAGTAAAGATACAAACCAGGAAATAATTGTTGAGTACAAGCACTAGATGTATCAATAAAATGCGAGCTGCAGCTTCCTGATAGTTTTTCCATCATACAAGATGTTATCAATGGATGTCATTGCTAGTCTCAAGTGATATTTTCACCAGCTGACTACCAGGTTTCCATTAGAAATGTGCATAAGATGATTGCGGAGCAGTCGGTTATGAAACCTATTCAACTGATTCATACCAAGCATTACTTTTATATCACGCAAACACTAAATCTATGAGATAGAGTGAGTTTATTTGATCCACTGATTACATATTATGGTAAAAGATATCTTGTAGACAGTATTTCTTTTTTTATTCGACTATATCAGTCATTGGCTTATAGCCCAACCTTTGTTTTCCTCATCAGAATAAATTGAACTTCGAGCTACAAACCCTTAACAGAGACTATAAATCAAAAGAGAATATCACAAATATCTGAAAGTGATCATGACTAGCGGTTAGTAGTTGGGACTGCGTGTGTGTGTGTTGGATAAAACAAGTGGCATAAGAAGGAAACTTGAACGTGTAAAAAAGTTGGAAACTATACTAACGTTTAGGATATTAGTCCTTCGTCGGATGAGTTTCATATTCAAATATCTGAAAGTTTGAAAGTAATATCTTGAGTAGTTTTGGAGTTATAGAACTATCAAAACCGAATAATTTACGGCAAGGTGCCGTTTCTTGTAAAAACTTGTACTATTGAGAAAATCATTTTTCGACAAATATTTAACATCATCAAATGAATGTTCTCTGTTGTCAAGGAATTATTAACCTCAATCTGCTATTTGGATTTATGCAGCCTCTTTTTCAGTCTCTGAAAATCAGAGACTTTGATCACTTGCTGCATCAGCCTAGCTTCGGCAAGCCGTTTTCACTTGAATGGGTTTCTTCTAGACAGTTTGTCTGGTTATTTGTAGATCAAAAGCAGCGCGGAAAAAAATCCTCTTTCCTAGCTCAAGTTTATTTAGATTAAATTAATATATATTAGTTATACAAACCAATCCACTCAGACCAGTACTTTTTACAAGTAATGATAGCTATATAATGATATGATAATAACATTCCTTCAAAACTAGTTTTGTTTTCGATTGGTCGGTAAGTACATATCATCACACGAGATGTCGTTTCTGAGGACTGTTTTTTCCGTTTAAGGGGAATTCGAGCATGAATATTCCGTGTCTTGAAATCGTAGGAAAAAAACAGCTGGTTTGAATTTGTCGAAACTTTGTTATTTTTCTAAGAAGCCCCTTTCCCTCTGCCTTTGAAAGTATATATCTAAAGTGGATAAGCAGTCAGAAATACGTCTAATTTCTAACGCGTATCCACATATCCACTTCGGATATATATATACTGTATATATTTAACACTTACTAAAATCACAAGCCAGACGTAAAAAGCCTCAGGTAAAAGATATTGGTCACTGAGAACTTTGCCAAAGACATTCTGAAGAACAAAACTAGCTAGCCTTGTAAGACACTAGATCACCTTCATTGTCGTCTGCTATTTCAAAATCAAGCAAAAAAAAACTTATATTTTACTCATTTTCTCGTAAAGGAAAACAAAATCACAAGTAAAGATGCACACTAGTATTAAACAAGAAATAAATCATTTAGAGTGCAGGCACTAGATTCATCAATAAAATGCGAGCTACCACTACCTGATAGTTTTCCATCATACAAGATCAGCTATCAATGGATGTCATTACTGGTCCCGTGTGAAAAGCTCACCAGCTGACTAGCAAGGTTTCATTCTGTAATGAAATATATTCAATTGATTGATACCAGGCAATTGTTCTCTATCGCGCAAACACTGCTAAGGGAACGATTGTTTATTACGTCGTAGAGGTAGCGGTGATCTTAGAGGGGGTACAATTTTCAAAATCAACAGAAAGTGGGTAGGTTACTTTTTTTGCAATTTCAAAATACTGGGGGGTACAGTTTTAGGTTTTATGCTGTCATGCAGCCGACTACATTTTTTTTTTTTTTTTTTTTTTTTGTTAAAACAAGGGCACATTTTTTCAGAATAAGGATGAAGAGGGTGGTGCATCTTTAATTGAGACATATTTACGGGGGCAGTACAAATTGTACTTAAGGTTTTTTTCAGAAAACCACCGCCCCCATTTTAGCAATGTGAGTTATCTCCGTAAGAATGCTGGGTGACGACCAACCTTAACTCATTTTTCTCGTCAAAAATATGCTAACTTGACCACTTCAAATGGGTATGTATGGAAAGGAAATTTATATAAATACATGTCAAAACATGTTAACAATATTTGTAAATCTGTCTACTTTGCTTTAAAAAACATTGGCATAATCAGAAACTACATTAATCACCCTGATTATGAGAGTTTGATACATGAAATTTGTTCTATCAGAAATCGTTTCCCCGATATAATCTCATACATTTTGATAACTTTTAATATTCTTAATTTTTTGCTCTACCTGCAGTTAATTTTATTCCAAGTCTCCGTTTTGAGGGGTATTTTTGACCTAATTTACAACGAAAAAGTGTCCGTTGTCCGATTTATGGAGGTGTCCGCCTTAGGGGGAGTTTTATTACAGAGAATATATGGCAATTCAGCCGGGACCAGGCGAAGGTGTCCACTTTAGACAGGTGTCCGCATTGAGGGAGTTCACTGTACATTTTTGTCGTCCGACTGTTGTTATATTATATTATATTATGTTATGAAGAAAAAAAAGCAGTATTTCAAAGCTTGCATTACCTCCCTACTATACACCCTTTTTTCGATTTTCGTTTTTCAATATAGAACTCCATCCATATACACGCCACCAAAAACAACAAAGTATGAAGTAATTTTATAGGTCCAAAAAGAACACGTTGACCAACCCCCTGTTTTCATCTTATTTCTGGAATAATTATGAATTAATTGCAGAAAAGATTGAGTGAGCTTAATAAAATCATAATAAAAATCATAAATAATAATAAAATCCGAATACCAGCTACTATAAAAAGACAAATGAATTCAGTGCAGTGTATCTGATCTATTCTCAAAGGTACTGAAATATTGTGTGACTTTGTGTAGCTTATGCATAGGATAGCATTAGTTTGTGCTACGTCTACCATGGCCAGTAAAAGGTGATTATTCTTCAAATCTTGAATGCCGACTATTTCTAAATTTATTTTCCTTTAGTTTCTGCGGAATTTTAAGGAAAAGACAACAACAGCAATACATTATAAATATGCTTAAACAATCAATGTTCTAGACAAAAACAAAGATTAATCTTACTTACCATTGTGCGAAGCTGGACCAGCTACAGCCGTTCAGTAGAAGCTCTGAAATGGCTGTAAGTACAGCAGCTACGATACAACTTTCTTGAGTCTCCACTGCCATATGTAAACACAGTATAAAATAAATATAATTTTTGTTGAGAGTTAACTTGAACATTTCTTGAGCTGAAACACTGTCGGGTCGAAGGTTGAAGTCACCAAAATCTTCTGCTTTCTAAGCTCTTCTATGAAACTCTTTTCAAAAACATGAAAGAATGCTTGGTCGAATAATCCTGTTGAACATTTACAACTAGTTTGTGGCTTAAAAAGTGGACAAATCACCATAAACAAGCTGTAATAATATCTACTTTCCATTTTGCAGGATGAACATGGCATGCAAACGTGGTTTGCTTCAGGCAATAAAAACTTGTTTAACAGGTTTCAAAGTTGTAGCCAATCAAAATGATTTTGTTGCGTTACTTGCGTCATTCTTCAAAATCAAGTCACGTAAGTGTCACGCAAAAGACGAAATAATTATTAAAACATTTAGGGAAATAATGAAATCGGATAAAATTTATAATATTGTAAACAATAAAAATATTACGATATTATAAAAATCAAAAATTCAAGGACTAAGCTAGACAATGCTTATTTATATATTTAACAATTTGCCATAAATAACGCAATTACAAAAGAATATTCGTACGAGGTCCCTAGCCTGTATTCATTGTCATCCTTTTACTCCTTGCATTATATAAACGAAGGGTTCCTCTGGATATCAGCCTTTTGAGCTGAATGAGCTGTAATTAAAGAATATTACTTAGTACTTACTTATTTACCCTTCTTCTATTCGTCTTTTACCCGCGATCGGACGAAGGACTACAATCCGAAACGTCAGTACCGCCAGTTATACCAACTTTTTACACGGTGTTAAAGTTTCCTTCTTATTCAAATGTTAATTGCAACTTGTCTTGCGACTTTGTTTGCGAGACAAAATGCACGAGAAATTGTCTATTTCACATATCAAGGCCTACCTTTCGCAACGATGTGGTTGAATTTTTTAGAAATTACCTACCGTAGTGTATCACCATTCCTTTAACTTGTCTCCCGATGATTATCAGCCAATAATTAATATTTCATTGCGCGTGAATTATTTAACATCCAAAAGTTCTTTATTACAGTACAATAAGTGACACATGAGTTGTTTTTTTTATACAAACATGGCTTTCAAGTTTCAACTGAGGGACATTGCCAACTGTAAAATACCTTGTCTACTTGTGCAATGATAGTTTAAAAAACGATAAACATGGTATGCGTATGATGTGTGAATGAAATGTGTATATGATCGTACCATACTGTGAAATGTGCTCAGAAAAAATTCTGAGCCCCAGATGGGAATCGAACCCACGACCCTCCGCATGCTAGTTAGAAAAAACTAATTATTATTACCATATCTGTTATCAATTCCTATTATATGTTTAGAATTTTTAATCATTATCATTATTATGATGCGCTATTTTAAAAAAGGTTGGTGTAGGTTTTGCTGCATGTTGCATGTTGCATACCAAGCTTGAAATGTATTATATTCAGTAAATAATGTCAGCACAGAATAAAAAATGATGGGGAAACCTGCAGACAGAGTATTGTTGTGATCTTTCGCTCGTTGAATTTACATCACCCATACTGCATACTGCATTTCGGGCTTAATATGCGACATGCAAGGTACAACAAGAAACAAAACCTTTACCAACCTTTTTTGAAATAGCTGTTTAGGTGCCACCAGATAGTTCCGGGTAAAGTAGATCTTGATCATAAGGCGTTGTCATTATGCACAACAAATCCTTTATGTCTAGATGTGGCAACTGCTCATGGTTTCTTATTGCAGTGCTAATGATCTTGACAGACCGTCTATTTTCCATTCAAGCTCGCTTTGCCTCTCACTCACCATCTGCAGTTGCTCAGACATCACCCACTGTTGCGCAGAAATGGTCTTAAGAATCTCAAACACAGGATCAGTGTCCGCGTTCGCGTGAGGCAATGAAACTTTAGGACACATCTAAAGGAATAAACAAACAAACGGCAGAAAATGGTTATGCTAAGGACCAACTGTTTCTAGAAGAAATCTGTTTCCTAGAATAACCTCCTTCCACCCCTAGTGGCACCCGCTACCCTGCTAGCCGAGGTCCCTTTTCTCCCGTGATTCGTGATCGATAATACCCCCTACTCCATCCTGTTTTTGTCTTCTGTTTCACTGAGTCTTCTCGCTCTGACGAAAAGAACCTCTGTATTTACTCGCCTTCTTCCGTTTGAGCATTGGTCACCAGGTTTGTCACACAGTAAAAAGCGAATGAGTGAGTGGTCTTTTTAGTGACCAAATATATAACGTGGTCAAGTTATACGTGGTCAAGTTATACGCACGCATGTTTGCCGTCTCACTATTTGGCAGAAAATGTTTTGTAGGTTATGCGTGCATTATATCATCCAAGTTGTTAGATGACAACTCGACGCGACGGACTTTTCGCTCGTGCTTCCCGCCACATTTTCCGAGCCAAAAAATTCAGTCGGTAAAATATAGCCAATCACAATGCTCGAAATCTTAGATGCCAATCACGTCAGATTAGTAAGATTATCTCCATCCGTATATGTTAACACATCAGGTTGACATCATGAGGTCAATAATCTACGGTAGCATTGGGTAGTAGCTTGTCAGTTATTAGAACTAAACAGTCACCACCCGATATTGTGCATCGAGAAATAAATATAAACGAAAACCGTAATCATTTGGCTTAGCCTGCTGAAAACCGATACTCCTGGTATCAAATTCGGAAGTTCTGGGAAACGCAAATGAATTTCCAGCAAGCCCGACAAGTCGACCTCTCGCGAATTCAACGCTCGAATGAAACACTCCCGCAAGTCTAAGCAGAGGTTCCTCTCGAAGAATTAAACAAAACAAAAAACAACGAACAAACAAAAAAACAAAACGATAACTGACTTCTACTAGCAGTGTCCAGATACATGCTAAAACTTCTTTGCCCTCCCCCTCCTCATCTCCCTGCTGCTTTTGTAGTGTGCAAAAATATTTTTACAGTAACCTACTCACCCTGAACAGTAAACTGATCCCTTCACATCCCATTCCAACATATGGGTAAAAGGGACCCGAGGGAAAGCCAGCATGGTAGGTTAGATTAGCTTCTCCGACGACGCGGCCATTCAAAGTGAAAGAGACAGGCAGTTTACCATCTTTCTGTTCATTATAAAGTATTTTGCAGCCAATAAGATCGCCTCTATAAGCCATGGCATCTGAAATACAAACGAGCAGCTCAGCTCAGTACTGCACATTTTGTACCAACTGGTTTCTTTTGGGTGTTTTGCAGAACGTTGGCAATGATCCTCTGGTCACTTGATACATTGAAACTGAAACTTCTCAGTACTTAGATACATATCAGTCAACTTTTGGCTTTATCGCAATAAAAAGCATGAACAGTTTAATATATTTTCTATATTGTAATATCATACAATTTGTGAATTTTTTATTAATTTTGTACGAGTAAACTATTTATAAATCTTACCGTCGCCCTCTTTTCCTAATTTTGAGTGGGCACTATCAAAGATTTTCCCGTCATCAATGTGATATCCTGCAGTATTCCCCTCCCAGCCTGGAAACTTGTGAATCTCGTAATTTTTAGTCACGACTCCAATGGCAATAAAACGTCTTTCGCCACTCTCTTGAATTAAAACCTGCAGAAAAATTAACAAATTTATAAGATACAGTGGAACCTTTCTAATACGGACACCAAAGGGCAGAAGAAAACTGTCCTTAAATAAATATGGAAGTGTCCGGTTCATAGAGGGGATCCGCTGTATTAGCATGAAACATAGTTTGGTCGAAAATCACTGAATATCGTCAAATGCTTGAGAAAAAGAGGGAAAGAGAATCTCAAATATCCCTAAAAAGCACAATACAAGGAATGGGGACAGCGCGCTTTTTAACAATTCTAATACTAAGAGTACACTTCGAGCGGCAGGCCTAAAGCAAAAACGGAGGGCAGAATTACACCCATTACGCGACCTTGATAGCTCCAGTTGTCTGGAATCTTGGCTTCCGACAATCAAAGTTACGACGCGCCGACTTCATTTCGATTGCGAGCAAATGAGGAAACTCCGTCGACTCGACAACTATTTTCACATGTTGCTATAAACTGATGGTTACGCTCAAATAAGATGATCTACTGAGAATAAATAAGTGTCAATTTGGATAAACTCAGGAAATCGATAACGTTCAAGATCAGGAAAAACAACTCAAACGTATTCATTGAACGGCATTTTCTTTTGTTCTTTACAGGCGTGAGAACGATTGTCTCTGATTAGTTGAGCGGGAATTTCATTTAACTCGGCCCGTGCTTACTTGGATTGAAGGAAGCCAACATTTTAGACGACTGGAGCCATCCAGGTCGCGTAATTTTGAAAATGAGTGTGAGGGACATCTGGAAGCAGGGTATACTGATGGCACTTCTAACAAATTTATTACAAGTGCAATGCTTACCTCGAATGCTGGATATTCTTCAGACAGGAGGTTGCGATATTTTGCTCCATGGTGCTTAACTTCACCCTTCAAAGCACACGTTCCGCATTGACAAGTAACGTGCAAAAGTCGCTGACCATCAACAGCGATTCCTTTGGTATCCCAGTCCTACAAAAAGTAGCTGTGTTATCATAATTAAGCACATTTATTATTTTATGGATTCAAGGGAGGTGTAGCAGTAGTGCACTCGTCTCACCTCTAGGGTCTAAGGTTTGATTCCTGGACTTGGCATCAAATGTAAAAAGAGTTTGTTAGGTCTCTCCCTTGATTCGAAGTTTTTCCTCGGGTTCTCCACCCTTCATCCCTCCACAAAACCTAAATTCTAATATGATCTGTGAGTTAGCCGTGCCCTGACTTTGATAAGCCCAGAGGTTGTTTCAAGGTATCGATAACATTTGAAAGTTTTTCGGTCCCGAAAACTCCAGACGCTGAACGTTCTCTTGTCTATAATGGTATCCGTCAACTGTTATCAATTGCAGCCCAGTCATTTTATACTTACAGGATTCCCATGTAATTCGAGTCCCTTCCTCTCTCCTTCGTCATAGCGGAAGGCACGCTGAGCAATGTTCCCAATCAGTTGATGACAACCTTCGGTTTCTTTCAAGACTTTATCCATTTTGTTGTCATCTTTATCAAGTCAAAAAGGCAAATGGCTTTTAGAATTACAAGATGGGTCACTGTGTCGGAATAGGGATCCCTGTGTCATGGATCCGGCTTCCTGTATTTCCCATCATTCCCAGGGGAGACAGAGAAAATGGCGGCGGCCTTGCAAAGCTAAGATGTGTGCTACATTGCATGAAACGATGTTTCACCGAACAAATTATCGACCGATACCTTTCAAATGCTACTACTTAAAGGCTACTTGTAAAGAAAGAAATGATAATCAATAGAACGGATAATGCTCAAATATGAAATAACTGGATTAATCATATTCCACAGCCGAAGCACGAAACGGGAGATTCTTGCGTCTTATAGAAAAATAGCAGCTGAAGTTCTGTGCGATCAATTGATCATGAAGGTGGCGATTTCGGATGATAGAAACAACACAATTGTTTTGCAAGAGAAAGAATTTAATTTCCCAGAATAAAGGGATTCTATTGTTCTAGCTGCCATCTAACATGGCCGCCCGCATATGATCATACGAAAGTTATACAACCAAGAGTAGCTAAAAATAGCTTCGTCGGCTGCCAGCAGCTCTGAAAGACTAAATATATTATTAACTTAATAACGTTAATCATCTAGACTTGGAATGACCTGGCCCCGAACTTGTTTAAAATTCCAGGAAAAAGGTTCGAAATAACTGGGTCCACGACACGCGGCCTCAATTAATTCGAGATAACGGGAAGCTCATGATAAACATGTTTTGTATACGAACCTGCCATAGGGAAAGCATAGCCGTACACAGCAAAGTAATCAGCCTGCAGATCTTCGACTAAGGAGTCAAATAGCTGTAAAATATAGAATGATATTATGGCTCGTACAGCGCCTCTCAATCACACGCGCGAAATCCTACCATTTTCTTTCGTGACAAAATATGCCTTTAATGAAAGTCAATTAATGTGTTTCCATAACATTGTCGGAAAACACAAAGCTTTCGAAGGAACATGCCTGAGGAATGCCATGGAAGGCGCCTTTAATTTATTGACTTCCACCAAATGCTAATTTGTCGCGACGTCGGCACATTGTACGATTTCGCACCATTTTGACAATCGCTGTAAGTCAGCTCCAAATGAACATGATGACTTTTGATTGATTTTGAGTCAATCAACTTAATTACTGAGAGAACTTACCGACTTTTTTTCCTTTCTAGTCCTCTTTTTCTAAAAAAAAAATATCAATATATAATAGTTACTGTACGATTGTTTGTGTATGCCTCACTCAAGAATGGAACGACTTAAGTATCTTATACGAAAAGGCACAAGATACATTCCATCGATGACAAGAAAAAACTACACAATGTCAATTCAATCCAAAGTCTACAGTCAATGATACTCAAGCACGTACTTTTGTAGTCTGCGTGCATCCCGACCTCAACGCTGGGTCAGAGACCCCCCCCCCCCCCCCCCCTTTAGCCATAAATGATTTTCCGTAAAGATTTGCCGAAAGCTTTGACATGATTTAATGAATAAATATGTTGCAACTACCCCTCAAAACCACGGCACTGGGAATCACATTTCCGAGAGGCTCAATTTCAAATTTTTCAGGGAGGTAAAGGCATTCCCCAAGACCCCCCAGATAAGCCACCCCCCACTCCCCCTGACTGTCCGTTTGGGTAAGTGAAAGATTCCTTATTCTGGACCCCCATGCAGTTTGACGATGTAATATGGGCTGCACTCAGCCTAGTAGGTTTGCAGCGTGAAAACCAAGTTATAATCCAAAGCGTTGTACTGTATGATTATACACACCTCCATCTTGGACATCTCAATCGGGGCTTCAGAGGCAGCAGTTATTGGCTAAAAAATATATATTATTTTCATTAAAAACATATTTCTTGATTAAGGACGTTCGCGGGCAATTGAAGTTGTTATGTCAATTTTATGAAACTTGGCACAAAGTTACTTTATCATATTAGAGTTTCTAAAATAAAATAAAAATATGGGGGTAAAAAAAGTTAAAAAGTTTAAAAAGTTTTTGAGTCTAAACTTTTATTAATAAATTCTATGCTTAGAGGTTATAATTTTATGGAGCCACAATACAGGAAAAAAAGGAATAAATCCTTTTTGCTGAAAGTGGCGACGCGCTGCTTTTGACAAATCAGAGTTTTTATAAACCTGTTTTAGATGAGTTACCGACTGGGCCTTGTGGCGTGGCTTGTTCCTCTTGCATTTGGTACAATTTATCGTCCTGTAGATGCGTCGAAGCAGGATGAAAGATAGTGAAATGATGTTAAAAGGGACTGGAACAGGATGGTATTTACTGTAGGTCCTGATTGTTGTGGCCTTCTTGTATGACCATTCGTAGAAGGCGTTGTCCTTAAACACAAAACAAAAATAAGTAGGATTTATGATGGTTCAGGACTTTCATGAAACGAATTTTTTTTGGTGGAAACATTTTGGCTTTATTTCCCATTCTTGATCCTAGGTCTCCAAAAAATGCTCAATTATATCAACTATGTTCTAGGTAGTCTAAGTTTTTATAACATTCTCAAATAATTCTGGGCTGGTCAGATTGATATTTGGCGTGTTGGGTTGTATGGAAGCAGGAAAATCGGAAAACCTAGAGAAGCAATTATTGTTTGTAAATTGGCCTAGTGAAAAGCCCTATGGGGATTCCAAAGAAATATATGTATGTATAACTTTATTCACATGATGAAAAGGCAATAATCCTTTTAATTATATTTTAAAGATGGTCTTTTTTTGTTTTACCTCAACGTGCTGGTAAGTGTTAGACAACAGAGCGATCATCATGTTCATCAACATCACCACACCCATTATCAAGAACAGACCATACAAAATCTTAGCAAGAACATCGGAAGTGTCGTCTGAAGATTCCAGAGGAGTAAGCTCAGCGATGCCCAAAAGGGACCAAGTAAGATGCCTTGTGAAACCCCACCAACTAAAATTTATTTTAAAAAATAACACAAAAAATCACTATAGACAAACATCAAGAGTAACACGTTACACGTCCCGAACCAGCGAGAGTAACACGTTACATTTCGCCAATAGGGACCAAGTAAGATGCCTTGTGAAACCCCACCAACTAAAATTTATTTTAAAAAAGAACAGAAAGAGTGACCGTAGACAAACACCAAGAGTAACACGTTCACGTCCCCAAAGGGGACCAAGTAAGATGCCTTGTGGAACTCCACCAACTAAAATTTATATTTAAAAACCCACAAGAAATGATAATAGACAAACGACAAGATAACACGCGTTGCTAAAATCAAGAAGAATTACCAATCAAGTCCGTTTTGGCTTCCACACAACCTGAAAAGCACAGAGATTGAAAAACATTAATATGACAAGATTTGGCTTGTGATTGCTTTGGAAGGTAGAAACGTTTAAGCGAACTTCACAAGCATTTCGGAAACAGTAATGCCTCTATCCAAGAAATACGTATACTTTGGTACATTACGCTGAAACTCTTACTAAACACCTTCTGTTATACCATGGTTACGTCGGGTTCCGGCCTAGTATGCAAAACCTCAGAGGTGTACTAATATGTAGGCATGATTTATGTGACAACTTCGAAACGTCAAAGCTACTGTTACTGCTGCTGTTGCTGCTGCTGCTGCTACTACTACTACTACTACTACTACTACTACTACTACTACTACTACTACTACTACTACTACTACTACTACTACTACTACAACTACTACTTACTTACCCACTAGAAGTGCCGTTTGTCCCTGAATTATAAGACATCTCTGCAACATAGATTTTTGTGATAACAAGAGAAAATGCCAAAGTCGCTGCTAAAAACTGACCAAATATTGCAATAACCGCACTAATGATCTGAAACAAAGCTATCTGGATTGATCCTGTGGATTTTTTGGACTCCATGATGTTGCCAAACACTCTAAGAGTAAGAAACATGGCGTTCAAGCCGTACAGATATCCAGCAACGGCAAGTAGGCGGTTCTTAGGTATGGAGGAATGCTGTGACCAAATGAAGGCCCGAAGACCAACAAGAACTAGGAAGACAATCAGGGTAACAACATCAAGTATGTTCCACCAGTCGCTAGAAACAAAGAAAAAAAAAGGAATGAAAATGAAGAAAAATTCAGATTAGTCACACAACTCCCAAACAGAAGCAATACTGACGTAGATCAAACACATAAGCGAACATCAATACAATACATCCTCCAAACAGATGATTTGGACTATCGTTCAATTAGAAACTTTCAGCTATCTTTCAATAAGATGCTGTGCTTTCTGTCTTCCAATGAAATATCCTTTACTATCACACCCGCAATCAGGTACGTCAAATCGTCCAGTATTAATGTCGTTTTTCCATTTCCCAATATTGCTCTTTCATGCCAGGAGGATTTTTACCCTCTTTGAAAACAGTAAACTAAAATACAACAAATATTATAAACTTGAAATTAGCCTATTACTCACTCAAAATAACTCGAAATTATTCTCCATATTTTTTTTAGTTCTTGTGTTTTCTTGTTGCTTTTATTTTGTTTTTCTTCTTCTTCTTCTTCTTCTTCTTCTTCTTCTTCTTCTTCTTCTTCTTCTTCTTCTTCTTCTTCTTCTTCTTCTTCTTCTTCTTGTTTTGGCTTTTCTTTTGCTTCATGGTCTTGTTTTGGCTTTTCTTTTGCTTCATGGTCTTGTTGCGACAGATCATTAATCTCTGTCCAGTCAGAGTTCTTCTCCATGATAAGCTGATTGGCTTCCATCATTAATCTTCCAAGGAAGAACACCGAGATGATCCACTCGACAGCAGTGAAATTGAGCGTAGAAGGCTGCAGACACATGGCGAAGTGAAGGCCAAGTAGTGCCAGATAACTCAAAGTGTCACGGAAGAAAATGAAGTAGGGTGTCTTGAAATACTGGACATAACGATCTGCCACAAGTAACCAAAAATAATGTAGTAGTAACATTGGTGGTAATGGTGTAGATGAAGGTGGGAGTGTTGTTGATGTAGATGGTGGTGGTGGTGGTGGTGGTGGTGTCATATTGTTATTGTTGGTAAAGATGATGAACGGAGTGTTGTTGTAGATGTTGGTGGTGGTTATGAAGATGTTGGTGGAGATGATAGTAGACATAGACATACATAGACATATATTTTATATTAGTACCTCTTATGACATATTTCGCATTACAATTATTATTATTAACAGAAAGTTAGGTACACGCTGTCTATAATAACTGAAAATTTAACCAAGATAGACAGCTGCATATATTAGATTTGCCAGGAAATTGCACTCAGAAGAGGTTATATAAAGTACACAAATAATTGCAGTAGTGGTGGTGGTGCAGATTATGATCTAGGTGGTATTTATAGTGGTATAATTAATGTAGGTGGTACGGGTTTGTGTAGATAAAGGAGGTAGTGGTATTGATGGTATAGGTGTTGGTGGAGATAATGTAGGTGATAACAACTCTTACAGTACGAAATATGATATTGGAAGTAAAATGGAGACTAATAGACGTACAATACATGAGTATTGTTTACATGAGTAAACTCACCATAAATATCTTTTCCATTGATGCCTATTTACATTACAAATAAAAATATATATCAAAATCACTTTAATGACTGGGAAATAATTTGATTCAGAAAACCTATGTGATATTTCCTTGGAATAATAGTAAAACGGTTGTTACGTGTAAACTTGCAGTCTTATTGACATTCTTTTGTTGGTGAAGCCACATAGTAACATAGTTCGCGATATGTTCTCGACATCGAACAATATACACCTCTGTCTCACCCTTTCTCCTTCACCACTGATATGGAGAATAGTCTATTTATATTGCTTTTTGCCTTGTACCTAGTATCAGTAACCCCATGTTTGAAACAGAAAGAACATTTGAAAAAAGAAAGAAAAATATAATCGAACACTGAAAACATTTCTGGGCCGATCAAAGCCAGGGCATGGTTAACAGATCAAATTGGAATTTAGGGTGTTGAGTTTTGCGGAGGGAGGAGGGGGGGACCAGAAATCGGGAGAAAAAGCCGGCTAAGAGAGAGAGACAAACTCTACTCACATATATGTGATGCCGATTATAGGAATCTACATGCCGGCATTAAACTCACATTCTAGAATCTTGGTCTTTTTTCTTTCATCTGGGTTGCTGTCGTCATTAAATATCAAAACGACATTTTCTTCGCTCGTTGCCATGGTGTCCAATTCCTTGATATCAGGGTGTACGCCAAGGCCAACAGAAATCACTTTGACATTCTGCTCTTTTATGGATTTCAGAAGCTTGTTGTTTGGAGCGCCAAGCTTGTCATCCGTCATAACGACAAACACCTTAAGGTAAGATAAAAATTGTTATAAAAAAGCCCTCCACACGTTACAACCTAAGTAAAAATGCCAAGCTATTAAGAAATGGCCTCTCAATATTTCAGCCACAATCTTTACCGTGCTACAAAAACAAATGCCGTTTGGTAGATGTACACATTGAATGAACACTCGTACGTGTTATTTTCATTTTTACCGTCGTCTATTTATGTAAAATTTGCCATTTGCCGCAACTACTTTCTTTTCAAACCTTCTCATTTTCTAAATTTCGTCGTCATTATAGAAACTTGGAAATTTTAAAAGTATCATTACCGAGGCAAAAGCACGAGGGAGTCCTGCCCAAATGGGGCCCTCACTGCCACTCTCACGTCACCGTATCACACCCAGAACCTCCGCACCTTACAGTGCGACGTGCCAAACCGTGGCCGCCCAATTAATTTTTTTTCTAAGAGTTGTTCAATGTGGCATATTAGCCAGCAAAGAGACAATATCGCCGAGGTAAAGGTGGCAAAGGGTTAGGCGCGTTGCACTACTGATAATTTGTCACTGGAATAATATTATTATAGCTTTACTGATAAACACACCTTCCTGCTCTCTTCAGTTTTCTCGAAGAGATCTTTTGCTTTCTCCAAGCAGTCTAAAAAACCTACGTCGTCCTTTACATCCTTGTTTTTGTTAACTTCACGTGTGGGATGTCTCACGTCGTTAGGCATGTTCCGTATGGCAACTTCAGAGCTGGTAAACTCCTGAACTATTGGTCCATTGTAGTCATGTGTTATCGTAGCACACTGAATTCTATCAGATTGTATTTTCTGCATGATGTACCCTGCAGTACTTTGCATTGCACGAAGTTGTATATTTGCGTATTTCCATGACGCGTTGAACAGGAAAACTACTCGAAGTTCTACAAAGTACGAAAAAAATCGCTTTTGAGGATTTTGGGGACTTGGTCAAAACAACTGTCTAAAATAGGGACCCGATCTTATTGATTAAGGTAGTGCACTGGGTATCGGAAAATTAACCTTTTCTTCTTCAGAAACCCGTTGGGTGTCCGTTGTAACTATATATTTCTATACACAAATACCCATGATACAAAAAGTGCAGGAGAAAAACCAACAACTCTACTCACATACGATACTGACTGGCGGGTCACGTTTTGCTGAGAGGATAGCGCTCTAAAGCGCTCCCATGCTTTCAAAAATAGTATCAGGTCACTGATATTACAGTCCTCGTGGTCGGGTGCCGTGCCCTTAACATTATCGAACTCTGAAACAACTGCTGCGCTAATCGAAACCAGGACATGGGCTATATCTGGATCCCCCTTTAAACCCATTTTATGCAATATATATATAGACTCTTTGAGCATGACGTCAAAGCAGCTGAATTTAGAGGACAAAACAAAATAATTTAATTTCAATCTCCTGAGAATAGGAACCTATTGTTTTGTACTTTTGTTTTGTATTGAGATGCATTCCGACGTGCTGCAAAGGGTCTATTCAATAAAGGTTGATGATGCAAATTATTTCTCCGTAATTTCTTTCGATTTTGGAATGATCTATCGCCTTTAGCTTCAAACACCATTGATAAGAAACCATCATCTTTCATACACTCCACTAACCTTGTCTCTTCTTGGCAAATTCGATGATCAAATGTATAACCCACAGCAAAACGTGTACCAGAGGAAAAAGGAGCACATCGAAGAAAGTCCAAAAGTTGAGTAAAAACCACTTGAACCAGTTTTTGCCATATCTCACTTGGTAAAAGTCACCCGTCCATCGCTGTCTCGTGAGAAGGTTATACACCACGGGATGTGAGACGAACTAAATAATACAAAAATGCTAATGAGATGCTAACAAAACAGAAAAGAATCATAGGCTGAAGTAGGAGAGGGTAGCAAATTTCAATTCTTACTCACTCCCTTGCGAGTGATACCTTTTTCTGTCGATATTTTACAGCTTTATCTGAAACGCGATCAAAATCTTTTCCTTCAAATATAGCCCTCCTCAAGTCATCACTTTTGAGAGGCTCGAGTAGTTGAACAGCAAAATCTTCGACTGATGTTCCGAGTGCGCTTAGATCATCTGCATCAGGACCTTTAGCGTCGGCTAGACTCTTCAGCGTGTGGCTGACCTGAATTGGATAAAAAAAATGGAAACTTGTGATCACCGATGAGAGTTCTTTGCCTAATTGTTCAGCCGAGTGAATCAATAAAAAAACGAACAATAAATGTAAAAAATAACAAAGGCCCTAAGACTGAGCACTGTGGAACCCCTTCTTCAATTTATCGTCTTGTCCAATGAAGCAAAGAAAGGATAGATTGGCATTTGGGTAAATATTTTACAGCTTCAGAAACGTATTATTAGGAAAAAGGCCCCGGACTTGAGCACTGGAGAACTCCTTTTTAAAGTCATTAATGTTAAGTTGTCAACGTAATGGCAAGCCGAATAAGTCAATGAAAGGATAGATAGATAATATAAGGTAATAGGTAGGTAATATTTTGAAGCTGAAGAAACGCATTTTGGAGAAAAAAGGTTCTAAAACTGAGCCCTGAGAAAAACCTTATACTCATTCACTATATATACGTTTACCGCCTAGCCCAATAAAACGATGAAAGGATAATTAGATAGATGTAGGTAAACATTTCAATGTTTTAGGTCGAGCAACACTTCTACAGGGAGACACATACAGGGAATGATTGCTCAATCTCCTGAACCAGAGGCTCATTACTAAAGCACTCGACGCCAGATGGAATTGGAATTTATAAGTTTATCTTTTGCGGAGAAAGAAAAACCAGAAATCCCAGAGAAAAAACCTTCTAAGAATAAGAGAGAACCAACGCTGAGGTGGCGCATTAGCAGCGTATACCACTCATAGAAAAAGGGTCTAAAACCGAGCTCTGAGGAATACTTTCTATAGGCGCAAATAATAATTTTAAAAAGGATGAACACAATCAGAAAAGTTCTTTCTTAATCAAGAGAATTAAACGAATTTAATTCATAACGAAAAGTTACCTCAAGAGACTTTTCAAGGCAGTTCGTGGCACATTTAGTCAATTTCTGCGGGGTAATCCATTCGTTGATGTCATCCAAATCTTCAGCCTCCAATACTTCATTCATCTCTTTTTCAAAGTCTGTATAACGTTATCATAGACACAGGCAAGGAAAACATTTTTGATGTGTGAAAAACATGACATGGTTAGGGTACAGGTTTCATGACATCCGTTGATGACACAGGCAGCCTAAGCAATTCTTAATTTGACCGTACTTTGCTTACTTCGAGCTATGCACATGTGAGAAAAATCTTTTTCCCTTTAAAGTAAGATCTAAACTTTAAAGTTCCCATTTCCTCAGTCACGGTAATCGCCACTATATAACTAACCACAAATATTGAATATGGGCTGTCTGTGGCAGGAATGTTAGGGGCCTGCAGTCCGGGTCAGCGGAAATACAGGCCTCTATTTGATGTTTTTTTGATGGTTATACAAAATATGCTGTTATGCATTTACTACAGTAAAACATATTAAAAAAATTAATTTAATGGGATGCATGAATAAAAAACGTCTGCGCATGCTCGTAGTCTGTAAATTACGTCTGTAAATTTGCCTGACAAATGGACTACACAAAACGTTAAAACCTTAACTCAGTTCTTGAAACGTAAGGACAATTCCTTCATATTGTCTTTATAAATACAGTATGTTAGGCCTACAAAAGCATACTCATGAAATTTCTTGCATGTTCAGAGAAAACGGAATCTTGGGATTCTTGGAAAACATGCTGAAACGCACGCATGCGCAAACGCTTTTCTCTAGTGTCGCTGCATGCTGATTGTGATTCAAAAGCAGGGATAAGAAAGCAAATAAGTAAAGAAAATATATAAATAGCAAAAACGCAATCACAAAACAAAACTCAAGTAAAAAGCAAATATCAGGTAATGATTCTTCACTAATGCTACTTATATTACGAGATTCTTACTGCCTCTGATACCTACCTAAACGGTTTTGCAGACTCAATCTGTCTTCATCTTCTGTGGAATAAACCAAAGAAAAAGATCTTCAAAATAAGTCAGAACGGTTGGAAATTTGCAATAGACATCTTTAGCTTGGGCATCTTCTTTGAACCGTATTCATATTCACTTGTCTTCTCAAGCGCCAAAAATTAAACAAAGAAATAATACTCTATTGAATGACACCCCTCTTCCCTCCCCTTCACAACTAAACTGAGAAATATAACACTGCATGCACGTGTACTGACTAAAGTATTATGATTTTTTCACGTTTTGGCAGTACAATGACAAAGTGCATTTTGTTATTGGTATAATCGTAATACAAGTAAAAGTCATAATAATTCTTTACTTTAGTTTAATTGGGAGTTTACCGTATTTTGCTAAATTCATAATCCCCCTCCCCTCTCTAATAAGCCTGCATGAAACAAATAAGCCTCTATTGGAGGTCAGGTCAAATCTTACCTTTGAGATCCTTCTGTCTATCCACTAGTCCGCCATCTGTTTTTTCTGGGACAATAAGTTCTTCCTATAACAAAATAGCAGCAATGGATAAGAAGATTATCAACCTTACGTTAGCTTTAGAAACGCCGTTTAACCTTAAAGCGTATATCAGGTCTACGACTTCTTGACGGTTCCAGCATCTCTAAATAATGTAGATTAATATCAACCAAAAACATTTTCGAGTTCGAATTTACTTTCCCCTCCAATCAGCCTTCAAAGTTGCCTTTCTGACCACGCCCATCCATGTTAGCCGTTGTTTGGGAGACTGGTAACTAGTGACGTAAATTCCAGAACTTTTGGTATATCGTCGCTGAAATACGGAACAGCCTCCAACAACAAGGACAGACGCGAGAGTCAACCTGAGTCACCGAATTTACGTCATAACAAACAAGTGCCAGTCCACACTAGAATTCCAGAAGCAGCGGCCAACATGGCTGGGCGTGGTCAGAAAGGTAATTTTCAAGGCTGATTTGAGATGCCAGAACCGTCAAAAAGTCGTAGACTTGATATACACTTATAATGTTAGGGCATAGTTAATGGAGTGGAATGGTTTGGAAACCTATTGTTGTAGGTTTTTGTTCGACTTTTTCTATTGTTATATGACGTTGACCGTGCACAGAGAAGGAAAAGTTGCAGCGTTTGTTCATCGTAAATTAGGGAACATAGACGATTTTTTTCTCAAAAATATTCTAAAATACGAGATATTTGTTGATTAATCCTATATGACAGAGGTTAATTGTTTACTGAAAATGGAATCACCTTTTTGAACGTTTTCTTATTTATCATCTAGTAACTTAACTGTATCTACGCGGAATTATTTATCCTCTTCTTTGTAATCCTAGCATGAAAATTTTACTCTTTCAAAATGTTCGTACATGAAAATAGTACGGAAACTAGTATTTTCAGCCATACTTGTTTTGGTTCATTGTGCACGGTCAATATCACGTGATGGTACGTTTCAACATCGCTCGCCAAACAAAAGCCTAGAACAACAGGTTTCCAAACCATTCCACTCCATTAACTATGGTTAGGGCAACCACAAGTCCTGTGTGTAAAGCATCCGCTTCCGGACCAATTAGAAAGCGATATCAATAGCAGTTCTTGATTAATAAAAAAAATACTTTTAATAAAAAAACAGCAATATAGTTGCTTTCTTGTTTTACATTACCACGGAGGCTACCTGAACACGTTCTAAGGCCTGCGAAATAACAAAAAAAGAATACTTTATAAACTTGGAAATGACCCAACAATATAGAGAAAGGATCCCGATCGCGACATTTCATTCCAGGCTAGGAAATTCGGGTCTGCCCACCGGACCGTATTTTATCAGCCGGAGAATTATCAATGAAAGCCAGAATGGACTTCTGTCAAAGTTCTTCAACCCCTCTCAAAAATTTCAATAATTAGAAAAAAATACAAATACGAAATCTAAATGCTAACAAAAGATGTAACACCTGCCCATGGTATCAGAGGCCCTATTAATACCCCGGAAGGGACTGGAGCGAGAGAGCGTGCCCAACCTTCCCCTCTCTCCTACACACAAATCATCTCGCCAAGAAAATAATGCACTCCCTTACGAACTTGAATGCTTCTAAAATTAGAAGAAATAATCCTCGCCACTTTAACACAAGATAATACTAAAAGATGTAACCAAACTTACAGGTTCTCTAGTGCTTGAATACTGGAATAGAAAAAAACAACGAAATTAAAGGGGGAAAGAGAATTTTCGTTTTACATATCTAAGTCATGGAATGGACGCGCGGGGTACTGAAATTGTTTTCCCGACGTATTTACAGTGCAGACAGACTAACTGGGATCACTTATACAAGGTTAACCAATCACGATGCATATATATATATATATATATATGGTAAAACGAAAGCAAAACAAGCTATATATGTCAAACTTATAGTGCCTATGAAACATTTGACTCCATTTTTGTAGATTCTACATGAGGTGAGCTGTTCAGTGACCAAAACGAATTATATACTTTGAGCGATGCGTCTTGAAGTTGTAAAGGGTTTTTTCTTGTGTTTCTTGCTAATTACTGTGACGTCAGGAGAGTCATCATTTGATATACAAAACTTAACTGGTACACAAATCAAATTTGGAAAGCATCACTGTTTCATCTGTGGCTTTTATAAAAACTATTGCTAATTAGTTTTCGCATAGCAGCCAGTGTTTCGAATTACAGGCAACAACAAATAAACATAAACGACTCCCCTGACGTCACAGTCATTAGCATATGACGAAGCCTGGATCTGGTCATATGTCCCACAAAGGTTACTGTTACCAACAACAGTTCGAATGAAACATTGCATGTGAAATATTCCCAGTTAATTAGTGTGTCTGCATGTCTATAAACAATAAAAACGCTAAGAAGAAGGAAATATATATCATAGTTTAGCGCAAAATGTAATTATGTAGTGTTGTAGCGGGGGTATTGGACGGATGGATGGATGAAGTGAGGGAGGGAGGGAGGGAGGGATTGATGGATGGGTGGATGGACAGACAAACCGGTGGGACAGCGCGCAAATGCTGTGTGCAGTAATGAAGCACGTGCCTCGACCAATCAGAAAGCGAGATCTATGGCAGTTATTCTATGAAAGTCTATATAAGTGAGTAATGGAGTGAGTAATGTGATCGTCCGGGTGAGTGTAGACTATAGAGTGTATAGTGTAGAGTGTAGAAAGAATGTTGTTGGTGAATACCCTCTATATAAGCTACTATGGTTCCTGCTAGAGGATAATTAAAACCCTACAATTTTCAGCAATATAGTTGCGTTTGTTCTTTTACATTACCATTTTTGATGTATCGAGACGTTCCGTGACCTGCGACAAAAAAGAATGTCTAAAAATAAAACAATGGTAATCCCTAGGGATGGTGGTGTAGAGGGGAATTTGACATTCAGGATTGGTACCTGGTTAGGAGCTTTCACATGACTAATTACCCAAACCCCCAAGATAGAATTGACACTTAAAGATGATGCAACATCTATCCCTGGTGCCAGAGTCCCTATTAATACCCCACAAGAGACTGGGGCAAGAGAGTTGTCCCAACCCTCCCTATCTCCTACATACAAATCACCGTGTCTGAAAAAAGGATATATTCAAGATAGACACCGTGATGGTTTTCATATTGTAATGCAAGTTAGCCATGCAGTATTCCAGGAGGCAAACAGTGGGACAAGAGAGAATTCTTAAAAGATCGGCTCATCTTAGAGATTTTACTTTTGTGCCAAATATTCCAACAGGGATCCTGGCTTTCCTTTACCGCATTCGATATTCATTTTTCTTTAATTGCTCTTTTTGGGTTTCCTGTGGTATGAGATCAGCTTCCTGTGGTTTGGGATCGGTTTACGGTTCATAACCTGTAATCAGGTCTGGACTGTAAATTGATAGCCGATTAAATCCAAATCATTAACCATTGGTAACGTGCTCTTTATGGGTTGCCTGTGTTGTTTGAATCTAACGCACTTTCTAGTCTGCTTACTAGAGAATGCGTTAACCAACGGTTATTTTATGAAAATGTATACAAGCTACGATGACTCCTGCTAGAAGACTATTAAAACCCTTCAATTTTCAAAAATATAGTTGCTTTTGTTCTTTTACATTACCCGGAGGACTGGCGCGAGATCTTCCAAGGCCTGCGACAGGACAAAAAAGAATTTTTAAAATTAAAACAATGGTAAGCCCAAGGGATGGCGGTGGTGAGGGGGGATGCGTATACCCTGAGGAATTTGATATTGAGGACTGATTCCTGGGTAGGAGTTTTGACATGATTAATTACCCCCTCTCATCCCCCCCCCCCCCTATCCCCCCAAAGATAGGATTGACACTTAAAATATTTAAAATAAAACTGAAAATGAACCACTAATAAAAATGAAGAATAAAATATTTTACATTTAATAGATTCTACAGGTGGGAAATTGGTCTGCCCAACGAGACTGTATTTTATCAATAGGAGAATTATCAATAAGGGTGATGTTTGAGGTTCTCCCACGTGAGGTGTTCATGAAATTGAATCATCAAAACCCAGGCGTCCTCAATTACGAAAAATACAAATGCGAAACCACAATTACTATGAAAAAGATGATGCAATATCTGTCCCATGATGCCTATTAATCCACCTCGCAAAATAAAAACCCTCCCTTACAAACTTGAATGCTCCAGATATTCTAGTAAATAATCCCCGTTAATTTCAATACAAGATTTTGTAACTAAACGCTGTTACCAAAACTTACGGGTGTCATTTCTTGGCACTGGAATGGAAAAAAAAGTAACAAAATTAATTGGGGGAAAAAAAGAAAGAGATTTTCGTCTTACACATGTAACCCCTGGAGTCGAGGCGCTGGGCATTCAGTTTGAGTTTGATTTCCCGACGTATTTACAATGAAACCATTTGTATAAGGTTAACCAATCATGATGCAGTGTGTTCTATGGCAGTTATTCTATATAAGCTACAATGATTCCTGCTATTAAAAGAGTATTAAGACCCTAAAATTTTCAGCAATAGTTGCTTTTGTTCTTTTACATTACCATATCGTATGACTCGGGACGTTCCAAGTCCTGCAACACGACAAAAAAATTTTTTTTAATTAAAACAATGGTAAGCCCTACGGATAGTTGTGGTGAGGGGGGGGGGGATACGTATACCCTGAGGAATTTAACATTGAGGATTGATACCTGGGTAGGACTTTTCACATGAATAATTATCCCCCCCCCCCGCCCCCCCCCCCCCTCCCCCCCAACCGCCCAAGATAGGATTGACACTAAGATTTTTTTTTAAAACTGAAAATGAACCACCAATAAAGAGGAAGGAATCTTACATTTAATAGATTCTACAGGTGGGAAATTGGTCTGCCCAACGAGACTGTATTTTATCAATAGGAGAATTATCAATAGGGGTGATGTTTGAGGTTCTCCCGTGTGAGGTGTTCATGAAATTGAATCATCAAAACCCAGACGTCCTCAATTACGAAAAATACAAATGCGAAACCTAAAATACTATAAAAAGATGATGCAATATCTGTCCCATGAGGACTATTAATCCACCTCACAAAAAATAAAAACCTCCCTTACAAACTTGAATGCTCCTAATATTCTAGTAAATAATCCCAATTTATTTTAATACGAGATTTTCGTCTTATACATGTAACCCCTGGAGCCGAGGCGCGGGGCATTGAGTTTGATTTCCCGACGTATTTACAGTGAAACCACATTAAACTGAAACTATTTGTATGAGGTTATTCTATGAAAATCTATATAAGCTACAATGATTCCTGCTCGATAAGAAAAAAGACTATCTGAATAAAAAAAGTAGCAATATAGTTGCTTCCCAATAAGAGGTAATGCTATTTCATAGTTTACCCCAAATATAAATATGTAGCGTTGTAGCGGATAGATGAATGGATGGACGGACGGAAGGACAGAAAGGCGGCGTAAATGCTGTGTACAGTAATGAATAGAAGCACGCGCCTCAACCAATCAGAAAGCGAAATCTATATTCCAGTACTGATTTCTATATAAACAACAACTGTTCCTGCTAAATAAAAAAAGCAGCAATATAGTTGCATCCTTCAGTTGTTTTACATTACCTGGACGTCGTTTGGCTTGGCACATTCTATGGACTGCAAAAGGACAAAAAAAAATATTTTTTAAACTTAGAAATGAACCACTAATATAGAGAAATGATCCCGACATTTAATTCCATGCTAGGAAATTAGACCCGGTTTAGACGTCGAACTTCACATGTGCTGAATCTAATGCAAATGAGCAAAACATTGTTTGACTTCATTTGCAATAGATTCGGCACATGTGAACTTCGACATCTTAACCGGGCCTTAGTCTGTCCACCGGGCCGTATTTTAACAACTGGAGAATCATCATTCAAAGCTCTTCAACCTAATAGTATCGAAAATAAAATGATATGTAAATCATTACAAAATCCTGAGGTAACACCATGAAATAACTGGTCCACAATTCTCACCTCTTTGGAAGAATCGGAACCTCGTCGTTGTCTTTCTTTATCGGGTTGAACTACAGCCACCTCGGGAGGGTCTAGAAGTGGTTTACTCGAGTCGTCTTTGTTCAAGTCATCCATCTCGACGTCTTTATCCATTGTAAGCTATCAAATATATGCTGCAAAAATATTTGACAAAAGAAGACTTTTTATTAAATTAAAAATTCAGTTTTCATCTTGTTTTTGGTTTTCCCTTTTGCATATTAGATTGCCGGCACTTTATTCGTGAAAACCAAACATATAGTAAGTACGGTAGTTCCATATATTTTATACTACTTAACCAGAAAATCACAATTTTTCATGCAGCTTGGAAACTCCATAGAAAGCACAATGGACAAATGGAATACCACTAACCCATTACGCTGAAGTCCGCCGAAATTAAGTATCAATTTGTGGATATATATGATATATTACCGTTCTAGATAATATTAAAATGGTCTTTTATCAAGACACTTTTGCTTTTATATATTTCTATAACCAGAAAATCACCATTTTTCATGCAGCTTGGAACTTCCATAGAAGCACGATGGACAAATTGAATACCACCTTAATACCCATTACCCTCAAGTACGCCGAAATTAAGTATCAATTTGTGGATAACATATTACTTTCTAGATGGTATTAAAATGGTCTTTTAATATATGATTATCAATGAAACACCTATATTTCTTTATTTCAAAAATTTGATATTTTCACATGTGAAAATATCATCATTATGGTAAGATACTTCTTATTGTAAGGAGAGATTTTTCCTAAAGGACGGAGGTCAATAAGAAAATACGGTAACAGAAAAAATATATATATATTTAATTAAGGAAAACAGTTGTTCGCCGCAGCGCCATAAAGTCTGAAAAAAAGACACTGATATTTGAATTTCCAAGGTAGAGAGCAGAAGAAAACACGACAGGTAAAAAGGCTGTTCAGAAACTGCTCATGTTTGCGGAATCGAGATGTCAGTACTAATGAAATTAATTGCGGCAAAGGAATGATTGACAGATCGGCAGATCCAAAACAACAAGTCTTGATTAGAAATGTTGCCGAAATGACATTTTTAGATAATATTACCTTGTAATTGTAAATGACAGTTTAGGGTTTTGCTGCTCGAATTCTGTTGAAATATTCATAGCTGGGCGCTGTCAGCTAACGCCTGATATCCCAACTTTGGAGCTAGCCAATTTCGTTAAATTTCGTTTAAAGACTAAATTCTAGTTAAGTACCTGTTATATCGCTTAATGGTCTAGCGAAGGTATAGTTTTTGTTTAACCTCAAGTACGATGAATAATAGAATTTTTACATAGTTCAAATTCCTCCTCGGGAATTGGGAACCAGTCGATTATGAGCCGAAATTAAGTATCAATTTGTGGATAAACACCTGTATATTACTTTCTAGATGGTATTAAAATTGTCTTTTATTATATGATTATCAATGAAACACCTATATTTCTTTATTTCAAAAATTTGATATTTTCACATGTGAAAATATCATCATTATGGTAATGCACCAGTCAATGTAAATCCCCGCACCCCCCAACCCGGGAACAAGCGGGGACTTGGACAAATGTGGAGAGAATGAGAGAAAATGACCCCGCCCCCAGGACAATATTTTTATTCCAATGTCCTCACCCGTCCCGGCCTACCAGGGAAATTATTATACACTACCACTTGAAGATTATCACATTTTCGTCCGCCATTTTCCCGGCTTCTGAGTAGAACCCAGTCCCTATTGGAGACTAGGTCCAGACTCCTTTCACCCTGCAAAGAATCCCCGGTTTGGAATGCGAAGAAGAAAATCTCGTCCAAGACCCCGGGTACCGGGACACTCTCGATAGTAAAATTTCGTATAATTCCCCGCTAAAGTCCCCGTATTTCCCGGGTTGGGGGGGGGGGGGGGGTGGTGGGGATTTACATTGACTGGTGCATAATATACTTCTTATAGCAGAAAAAAGCTCGAAAAAGCTTTCTTTTCTTTTTCATTGATAATCATATAATAAACAGAATATTTGGAGATACGAATTTTATCTTCTCGTGTTGAAAATATCTAACTCGTTACGTGAGAGATCTTTTCAACACTCAAAAATAAAATTCGTATCTCCGCGCGCTCATGTAATATCCTGTATTTTATCAAAACCCGTTTGCTTTCTATGCCTAAAAAATATACAAATACACTTTTCACGGTTATATTGCGTGCAGATATGAAAATGTCATTTATACTCTAAAATGATTTACAGCGCGACGCGCCTTACCGTAGCCACCCAACAAACTTTTTTACAAGTTAGCCAATCAGAAAGCGAGAATCTGTTAATTTGCATGTTCAACTTGCTTTGTTGTTACCGCAAATATTTGAACTTCGGAGCAAGAACTTGAAGAAAATGCTTAAAAATCTCTATTTCTAAAACCAGTTTTGCTCTTTTGACTTGCTAACACTTAATACTTTCGTAGGCAGTCTTTTTCATGTGGAAATTCTTTGCAAGAAGTGATTTATCGTACTTGTTCGAAACTTTGGCAGGGTGGCCACGGTAAGGCGCGTCGCGCTGTAAATGTATTTTTTTCGAAAAATGAATTAATTTTCATTAGTTTAGAATTTGTCACATTTGATATTACAAAAACGCAGAAGCACGATATTTAATTAAACGCATTGGCTAAATGGTAAGCATTATGTTAATCAATCATGTGAAACCTCTAATTGATTGAGTAAAACAGATGTGCGAATCAAATGTAAATTTGGAAATAATGGATTATTTTTTAAAGGAGTTCACGAATGACGAGCAATTTTTCTTGAAGCAATTTCATCCAAAAAAATTCGTTAAGACGAATAATTTCCTTTTTGATGTTCAATCTAGCCAAAAGCACTGCTCTAACTAGATCGAGTAGTCGTTTTTGTTTTTAATAGACAAACAGAAACATTCACGCTTCACAAAACCACTGCATGACCTCTGTGTAATAATTATTATAACAGTTTTTGAATGAGTCCGTAAAGTAGGGCCTTAAAATTGATGGGAATCTTATAAATAAGGGACAACAGTTAAAATCAGTAGTTTTGGGGATAACTTAGGATAAGTGAGAACTGAAAAAAAGGATTTTAAGGGACATTTTCAAGAGTTAATTGAATTAATTAGGCATCGAAAAGACGCCTTTAAGATTACGGTTTTAGTCAACATTACCGGGAAAAGACATATCTGAGTCCCCTTCAGAGGGCCCCATGAACATAATATATAAGTAGCTATTTACTAGAAGAAAGTTCACTCATTGGGAGCCATAGTTATTAAGTAAGGAAGCGCTCAGTTAGATCCAGCAGTTTAGAGCCTCTGCATGATAGGAAAGAAGGACAAAACTACTATCAACTACATCAGTCATGCTTTAACAGGTTTTAAAAGTCATTTCAGGCTCTCATTTCTTTAACCATTTAATCAGGTTGACGTCCAGGACTTGATTATAGCTATCTAGCGTGAGTATGATACTCAGACTAGATAGCTAGATAATGAATAAACCAATATATGATCATGAGGTCAGGTCTTCCGTGCGAGCTGAAGGCTATCCTTCCTGCTTTCGCTCCCAGTACGTCAAACTAGGTTGCTCTTTCAAACAATTTTTAAAAAGCCTTAGAATAACTTACGAGAAACCAAAGCTAATAGTAAATTGTTCTCGAAGAAACACGGAATTATCGGGATATTAAATAAAGAATTGAAGAAAATTAATCATAACTTAAAGTATTTGTTTGAGCTCTCTTACCTGTCCAAGTTTTTATAATAGTTTGGGCACTTCCGTGGAAATGTCTAGCAGACTGTTAAACTCGTCTAGTCTCGTGATTTTAACTGTCATTTGCTTTTTATAACCTCTTTATTTTTGTAATTTTACTCAATGACCAGCTGCTCAATGATGACCTTGAAGACCTTGTAACACTCTTGAGTGACACTACATCATGCTTGGCGCTGATTGGCACTTGGAATGTCACGCTTAATGAGTGTTGGGGTTGCTGTGGTAGGCCAGGATGCTGAGGATCAACATGGTGGACGAAACAAGATGGAAAGGGTTCAAATAATCAATGAAATTTCAACGTTTTTAGAGAAATCAAGAGAAGATCTTTACCAGATTTTAGACAAGATAGGATGGGATAAAGAAGGGCTAGAGAAAGTATGTTATTTTTTAATGATTCAATGATAATAGCTTATAGTGAGCTAAAATACCTTCTGCCTTATAAGACGAGGAAGCTTCGAAGGAGCCTGTGCAAATTTTGGGGGAAATATCGACTAAGTGGTAGTCAAAGGGTGTTTGTTGGGGGGTGGGGATGTCAGAAAGAAGTACTGTGAGTAGGAATCCTGAATGCCATAAGGTCTCTTCAAAGTCTTTTTTTTTTCACCTAAAAGCAGAGAACCTCGAGAAAAATCATCCATGCACAGGAGCAGGGCTTTCAGATTAAGCCAGCCACTGCCAGAGATCTAGCGATTGTTTTGCTGTTAACCGCTGGCTACTTTTTCTTTTTCCACAAAAGAAATCATCAGGTCTATTAAAAAATTATCAGATCTAAGCCAGCTACTTCAGACTTACGACCACTTACTCCAAAACATCCTGAAAGCCCTGAAGAGAAAACCAACAAGGTCATTTAATGTAAAGTCAAGGGATCAACCCTATGACCAAAGCACCTAGGGGGACTCATATATAAAAGGGCAGGGATGCTCATTGAAAATTTTGAAAATGGCCCCTAAAAGGTACCTTGAGATGTACCAAATCACAGATCTGGAACCATAAAGAGTACAATGAGCATCCCTGTCCTTTTTCATTCCAAGGGATGATGCATTAGCAGCACACGCCACTCATGCTTTCTTAACTTTAGCTGTATTCATTTTAAAAGGATGCGAAGAAAGCTGTTTGTCCTCTTGATAGCTCACATGTCATGCCAAGTTCATCCTTAACTAATCACATGGAGAAATGTAGATTGAAAAAAGAATTAATAGACCCAAAGGTATGTTACAAGATTATCATGACAATACATGATTGTATAAAGAGGCAGGCTAATTCACAGATTTGAACCCTGAAAGCACCTCAGGGTTGATCTAAGACATAGCATGGCTAACTCACAGATTGTACCCTGAAACAACCTCAGACCTGATCAAATTCAGGGCATGGCTAACTCACAGAACAAACCCTGAAGCAACCTCTGGGTGGATTAGATTAAAGGGAATATCTAACTCACAGATTGAAATTGGAATTTAAGTTGTTAGGTTTTAAGGTTTTAGATATTTGGTGCTAAGTCCAGGAAACAAACCCCAGACCCCAGAAATGAGAGGCAAGTGAACTACTTCTTGATGGGTACCCTCGATGCATGCCCTTGATTCCCTACACCTTTGTATAGAGCAATAATTTCTCTATTTTTATCCATAGGAGGTCTGTCCAAGTTCTCATTTCTTCTATAAAAATTCAATGGCAGTTGTACCAGTATTATTAGGTATTTTAATAAATAAATTTGACATGATTAAAATTCAATTTTCTTAAATGTCATATATTTTAGTTTGGATTCCTGTATTTCATTATTTGGACATTTAAGCCACATCTATGTCCAGGAGATAAAACATACAAATAAAATGACTATAAAATCTATTTTATTAATAGATTATATAATATTTTACTGAGGAATACTCCACCTGATTTTTCATATGAACTATGTCTGGGACCTCAGTAACATATTTTCCATATTGTTTTTTTTTTTTCTTTTTTAATTTTTTCCATATTTTCCATATCCTCACACATGAAGATATCAATATGTCATCATATCCTATCTTTTCTCAGTCAGGATTTTTTTTCGGGATGTGATATAATAAGAAAATTACAAGTTGGCTTGAAGATATGAACCTTTTCTTCAAGTGGTGAAAATATTTCATGAATGAGTGCAGCAAACAAGTGAAACATTTTCACCACTCAAAGATAAACTTCATGTCTTTTCACCACCGTATAATATCCTCACTATAATAGCTTAATTACAATATGAATGACAGCTAAATGATGAACATACAAAAGAAATAAAACTAGATAATGATAACTATACTGCTAAACACAGTTTTGAAATGCTGTAACTGTTTGTTTAGATTTGGTTTCAGTCGTTGATGTCTAGATTGAATTAAAACCTTTTTCATTTGATTCATTTTAAAATCAAAACAGATAAGAAAAAGTATGAAAGTTTCAAAAGCATCAAGAAAGAACCACATAGGTATGTGAAAAACTACACAATGCTACCATTAATTATTAATTATTAATTATTATACATTTTACTCACTATCTCACTTCTGATTGGCCAAGAGCCCTCAGCTAATCCCTGATAATGTGTGAACTCAACATGATAAATGTAACAGATAATTTTACCTACAGATAATACATTTATCATGTCAAGTTCAAAGGTCAAAATTATGAAAATGGACATACGTTTGCTATTTTTTCAAAAGCAGAATTAATTCTTTATTCTTATTTTACAAAATGTATAATAAAACAATTATTGAATTCGGTTTTCGCATGATATCATAAATATCAAGACCTTGGTATTGATAATTTACGATATAATGCTCAACCTCATCAATAATTGTCTATTATTAATTATTAATTATTAATCATATGCCAATGTATGCTTGGCCTCACAATGATGCAATAAAACATGGTTCCTGAACAAACATCTTCTAAATTTTTGTGTGCCTCCAAAGGAGGCTTTGCACATGACATATATCTGCGTATGTAAAGATTCTATAGGTTGTCACTTTCTCTTTTTGCTATGATTATAGACCCCTTGCAACATGTCAGAATGCAGCTCAATTTGGAGGACAAAACAATAGGTTTCCAATTCTTACATGTAGGAGTTTGAAATTCTTTTTGATTTGCCCTACAAATTGAGCTGTTTTGACATTTAAAATTTATGCCACTTTACCACACTGAGGTGGACTGAAAGCCTTACATCATGTGAAAGGGGGTCTTTATTATAATTTTTGAATCAAGTTACTTTAAGATCTAAGTAAATTTTTTTTTTAATAGGGAAACCAATACCACAAAAGATGTAAACAAGGTAGTATATGTTATTTGATATTAACTGACTTTTCTCCAGACTGCTGCACCAGCATTAATGTATTACCTCCCAAACTCAGTGCCTTTAGGGTGTCAGTAAGGTGTTGGTAGGGTGCCAGTATGGTGCCAGCTAGTAGGGTGTTGGTGGATTGTTGCTAGGGTGTTCATGTAGTGTCTGTAGAGTGCCGGTAAGGTACTGGTAGAGTGTTGGTATAGTGTCAGTAGGGTGTTGGCAGAGTATCAGTAGGGTATCAGTATTAAAGTGTTGGCAGGGTATTGAGAGGGTGTCAGTAAGGTTTTGGTAGGGTGTTGGTTTTGTGTTTGTAGGCTGTCATTAGAGTGTTGGCAGAGTGCTGCTAAGGTATGGGCAGGCTGTTGGTAGTGTCATTATAGTGTTGGCAATACAATACAATACAATAACTTTATTTACGGAGGGATACATAATAACCATTAACAGTTTTCTAACTTATGGCCCTCGATTCATGGCAGTGTGTTGGTAGGGTGTTGGTGGATTGTCAGTTTTGGTTATGACCCTAAGAATATAGTCTTTTATCTAACCCTGGACAATAGACATGATATCTAGGAAGATTGCATACTAAATATTTAATATGAATTGTAAAATATTTCCAGCCATGGGAGTGCATACCATCTGACTTGGAAGATATAGTTGAGGGTGCGTCAACTAGTCCACATTTGACAACTAATAATGAACTGTCAAATATACAGGTAGAGTATCCATCCATCCATCCATCCATCCATCCATCCATCCATCCATCCATCCATCCATCCATCCATCCATCCATCCATCCATCCATCCATCCATCCATCCATCCATCCATCCATCCATCCATCCATCCATCCATCCATCCATTGCTTTTGCTTCCTGCTAAAATGATGACATGATGATGGTACCACGATGATCATAATCATATCTGTTGTTTGAATATTTTTAGAACACAAGACCAAATCCTGAATCAGCAATTATCACTACTGCACAAGGGAAAATACCCTTACACGGTACATAAAGTCTATTTTTATCCTTCCTCCACAGAAATACTGCAGCCTGTCTCTTACACTTGTTTTACCGTTTTTTTTCTTTTCCAGGTGGAGAATCTCTGCAAGATGTGCAAACATCATCAGACCTTCAATTACCAATGTCTAAAGTACAATTTGACCTGAATTCAGGACAAAGATTAGCAGTGTATGATTATGTAGTTCAGGTATGTATAGATCCCTTTCATGTGACATCAAAGCAGCTCAATTTGGAGGACAAAACAAAATAATTTCAATCTCCTGAGAATTGGAACCTATTGTTTTGTCCTCCAAATTGATCTTCATTCCGCGGTGCGGCAAGGGGTCTGTAGTGGAAGAATTTGCAAAATGCCAAAATATTCAGATTAAAATAATGTGGCAAACTCTTCTCATACTATAATTTGTACTTTAAAAAACCAATCCCATTAAGGTTGTTGACTTGAAAGTTTACACTAATTCAATAACCACATACACTCTATTATATTATACTTCCTTGATTATTATATTATATTTATTTTTATGTATAATTATGTAAATTTTTTTCATATTGTATCTCTTCAATTGTAAAATGTGTGTGAATCTATTATTAAACCTATTAAAGCTAAGGTCATTATGTTATAATTGCAGACAGCTAAAGCTATCAAAAGACGTGCTGCAGAAGATGAACTGGAAGAGCTTCAGAACATGACAGAAAATACTGGAGATGAAAGAGGTGAATTACAGCCATATTTTTTTAAACATGGAAACTCAGTTTTGTAATTCTGGGCTGAATGCTATGTTATTTTTGTCAGGTGAAGCAGCGGTATCAAAGTCCCATCTGGATACTCTTGCTGAAATGAGAGATTATAAACGACGCCGTCAGAGTTACCGTGCTAAGAATGTACACATGACAAAGAGAACCAACATTGAGGTGAGCTAGTGTACATTAGACTTCGTATTAAAATATTTGCTTGTATTAGGGACCATTTGTCCGAATCGTCTACGAGTCAATAGCCCATGAGGCCGAAGGCCGACTCGTAGGCCATGAGGGCGAGAGGTCTAATTGTTTTAGTAAAAACCTACTAATCGGTCCAATAAAAGGATGCAAAAAGTTTTGGATTTTGCTTTAAATATATATTTTTTGGTTTTCAAAACCGGCGCTTTTCGCTACTAGAGGTCTATCACTAATAGACCCCTAGTAGCTCAGCCAATCACAGGGCTCGATTGGTGATAGACCATTAGTAGGTTTTTTCTAATATATATATATCGGGGGGCGGGGCTCCCCTAGACATAAATAAGTAGATACTGTAGTATGTGTGCTCTTATTGGTTGTAAACTGTGCTGTATTAGTAAACAGTGCATGGTGTTGACACCATCTTTGTGGGTACATCCTACTTTCCAAAGAAGTGTAAACAGAAAATGTTTGTAGTTGGTGTAGTCGCTGTAAGTGCATTGTCAGGTCGCTGGTTCAAGCCCTGTGGACGTACGCCACATGTGGATTGAGTTTGTTTGATGTGTTGTTCTCTCCCTTGCCACATGGGCTTTCTCTGGTTTTCCTATCTTCATAAAAATCAACGTGTGAGTTCAGTGTTGAGTGCACTGATAAGATAGTAAATGTGGTAGTAGTGAGTGCGAGTGAAAGCAGGCCCACATCAGTGAAAGCTGTTCAAACAATCAGCCTGCTCTAACAAATAAGAAAATATTTCTACCGCTCGTTTCTTCACACTTCTTCTGTGCTTTGTCCCTTTCTGAATGCTCAATTACTGAACAGCGTAGAAAAAACGTCTTCAGTATTTCTTAAACATTGACCCCTTTTTTCCATATAGGTTATGCGGGATCTGATTGAAACCCAGATGAAAATGCTAGAAGAGCTTCATGAAGATGAACATAGTTTGCCCGAAAGTACCAAAGGTCAAAGAACAAGGTTAGATCAGGATGACGACAAGGACACAAGTAGATTAGAAAGCAACAGAGAACATGATAGGTACCGAGAAAGAAGAAAAGAAGAAAGGCACCGAAATCAGAGATAATGACATGGGCTTGAAATATAGCTATATCAAGAAAATACTATTTATGTCACTGCAATTCTGTTTGCTTTATCTTGACCTCTAGACCCTGGAGGAGCAGGTACTCCCATATTCTTTATTGGGGTGCATGTTACGTCACTAGCCGCCATGTTGGTTGGTTACGAACAAAATGTAAATGATTGGTTCCTCGTAGATCTTCTTGTGATATGCAATAAGTGACATGTTTTATCCCAATACTCAATTTTTTTAAATTATCTCACACTGTTGCTCAGGGTAAGCCTTAACTTTGTGTAGAATATTCATGTGTTTCATTGAAGGACCGTGGTATTCTAAGCTGTTTGCATCATCAAGTTGTGTATTCTTAACTTTACTGTTGGTATTTGGAAATATTTTGATGCTGAATTGAGGCTAACCCTGAGTAAATGAGTCTGTAATCAAGGAACACGTTTTTATGCCAATTTAATTTTACTCTGACCTCGACCTCAAGGCCGGAATCGTGAGGGATTATGGGAAACTAGGGAAAGGTCAATTCACCATTTTTCATCAAGAGAGTATGAAGTAAGAGAACACATCTCCATGCTCTATGATAATTATTTGTTCAAATAATTTTCATGGGGATAGACCTATGTATGGGAGATGTGCTCTCTTTCTTCATATTCTCTTGTTTTCCATATATCGGTTCACTGGTCACAGACAAAGCATTCAATCGAGGCTGCAAGGTCGTTTCAAAGGATTATTCAAATTTGAACGCACCAGCCTCGACTGAATGCTTTGTGTTTGACCAGTGAACTGATGTATGGAAAACGGTGCATAGTTCTTGACAGCAAGATACAATTAATAGAATTATAAACGCAAAACACAAATACGTTTACGGCTTCTTTGATTCGAAGATGTCGTGTATTATATTATAAACTGATGAAGAGTATTATTCTAGTATTTTTTTTATCGTAGTATGATTACAATTAAAAAAACAATTATCATTACCCTAACTATTATCATATCTTATCCTCAGTTTAAAAAAATAGTAATAATTATGATTACTATGATCGTTAGCATAAACATCGTCATCGTTATGATTAAAAATGCAACCTTGTTAAAACACGTTTCCGTTAATTCCATTAATATTATTTTCTATGAATACGATTTTTACGAAAGTGCTTATATAGTATAATATATACATGCTAGTTGTACAATGGTTTCGAGTGGCATACCGTGGAATATTCCACGAGTCACTTGTAGTTTTTAGTATAAACACGATCCTTTAGGCGACGAGTGGGATATCCAAGGTATGCCACGAGAAACCATTGTATAACCATTTTATCCCACACCATAGAAAATACATATGCGTAGATTAAACGCGCAGTGCATGATGGAAAGGAAGAGTGAAATACCGACGAATATACAACGGCTTTCCCGCTTTCTGATTGGCTGTATTTTCTATGGTGTGGGATAAATGTATCAGGGTTCGTGCTACTCCTTGTACAAGTGCATTTGAAAAGCCGTTGAAAATAGAAAAGTTGTTGAATACTCCTGGAAAGCCCTTGAAAAGCCCTCTATACCTAGTTTATTACCATCACCTGTAACCTATTTTTTGTTCACGATTCACTTGTTATTTCTATTGTAGCTTTCTTCCAAGAATGACAAGGTTGGTATGCTACTTTCCATTATTTCAAATAACCCTTTAATAATGACTTAGCTGTTTTTAATAATTGTTAGCAAAAAATTCCCAAACAAAATTGCCCATTGGAAATCGTCATTTTGGACCTTGAAAAGTCTTTGGGAAACGGTCCCTGAATCTTGTTTGGGAGTTGTAGCACGAACTCTGATGTATGCACACTGGCCAGATAGTTCTAGATATGATAATTCTTGATCATATATAGGGTTATTTAACCCTTATTTAACCCTTATATAACCCTTATATAACCCTTATATAACCCTATATAACCCTTATATAACCCTTATATAACCCTTATATAACCCTTATATAACCCTTATATAACCCTTATATAACCCTTATATAACCCTTATTAACCCTTATATAACCCTTATATAACCCTTATATAACCCTTATATAACCCTTATATAACCCTTATATAACCCTATATAACCCTTATATAACCCTTATATAACCCTATATAACCCTTATATAACCCTTATATAACCCTTATATAACCCTATATAACCCTTGAAAAGTCTTTGGGAAACGGTCCTTGTAGAATCTTGTTTGGGAGTTGTAGCACGAACTCTGATGTATGCACACTGGCCAGATAGTTCTAGATATGATAATTCTTGATCATATATAGGGTTATTTAACCCTTATTTAACCCTTATATAACCCTTATATAACCCTTATATAACCCTATTTAACCCTTATATAACCCTTATATAACCCTTATATAACCCTATATAACCCTTATATAACCCTTATATAACCCTTATATAACCCTTATATAACCCTTATATAACCCTTATATAACCCTATATAACCCTTATATAACCCTTATATAACCCTTATATAACCCTTATATAACCCTTATATAACCCTTATATAACCCTATATAACCCTATATAACCCTTATATAACCCTTATATAACCCTTATATAACCCTTATATAACCCTTATATAACCCTTATATAACCCTTATATAACCCTTATATAACCCTTATATAACCCTTATATAACCCTTATATAACCCTTATATAACCCTTATATAACCCTATATAACCCTTATATAACCCTTATATAACCCTTATATAACCCTATATAACCCTTATATAACCCTTATATAACCCTTATATAACCCTATATAACCCTTATATAACCCTATATAACCCTTATATAACCCTTATATAACCCTTATATAACCCTTATATAACCCTTATATAACCCTTATATAACCCTTATATAACCCTATATAACCCTTATATAACCCTTGCTATATAGGGTTATTGCCATAACAAATCCTTTCGACCTACCAAATGATTAAACTCAAGTGCTTCTTACGCCTTATCCAAGCAGTTCTAGCCTGTTCTTGACAAATGGTCAATTTTCCGTTCAAGCTCGGCTTGACGTTTTATAATCATCTCGAATTTTTCAGAAATGGTTTTTTGGTTTTTTAAAAACATCTGAATGACAGAATCAGTGTCCATGCTTGGTGTGTTGCTCAGAAGCTCACTTTGCTGCTCAGAAATGTCATCATTCTGAAACACAGGTTCAGTTTCCGTGCGAGGACACAACTACAAAATAAGGAAACCAATGACAGAAAGCGTATTGTCACATAGGTAAGAAAATCCTTTTCGGATCAGCCCCCCACCCCAGTTTTCCCCACAAAAGTAAAACAACTATGTTTAAATATTTATTTTGTTGTGATTAACGTCCCCTTGTCTCCTGCGCAGCCGCTGTGAGGCGCTTCCGGTTCTCGTCATTCCCCCACTAGTGTCTGCTCCAACTCGAACATTCCTTTCTACATGGTTTTCTGTTAGCCAATCAAATCGCTAGGTGATATGCAAATTATTTATTTTACTCAAAACCCCAACAACTCAAAACCTCACGACTCAAAAAACTCAAAAATCAAGCTAGAAGGCCCAGCCAAGGTCAAAAAGAAGTACATGTTACTGAGAAGACCATCACGAATACATGGCCATGCGTAGCTGGAGTTCAAGGGACCTACCAACCAACAGGCCACTCATTCAACATAAATTATTGGCTGTCTTACCCTGGCCCACTTCAAGAGAAGCCTTAAATTTAACACACAATGAGATGCAGCAATCCAGTGCATTCGAAGAAGGAAAACCATGCAGACTTAGAAAGAAAATAATTACCACAAAGAAAAAGAGGCAAAGTGTGGCTCTGGGGATGACAGCTTTGAGCGCCCGTACGAAGACCGACAGCGGGGAATAAGGCTCCCATTTCAAAACTGTCATCCTAGAGCGCGAGGGGAAAATAACGGCTACCCAAGGATTTACGAATGCCAAAAAATGCCAAAGACTGGTCATACAAAAGATTGGACGAGACCAGAACAGCATAGTGCACGTGCATAAAATCACAGAATGAAAATTTGCAAAGCCAATGCAAAGCAAAGCAAACACGTGTAAAACAAGACCGACGAAGCATGTATGGCTAAAGACGGCAATGAAATGGGTTTTATATAGAAATAAATTTATGGTAATATATACCTAACCAAAAAACCAAACACTTAGTTGTTCTACTATATATACTTGCCCACATGAAGCCGGTTTTCTGAATTTGAAATTGTTGCATAGCCTTTGGTTAGACTTGAGAGCGAAGGAGACACGTCCTGGCCGTTATGAAGGTTGGAAGTAAAAATTGATAGGATATGCTAATGGTTTCTCACATATTCGCCACAGTGAGACCGCTGAGAATAGTTAAAAGAGCGACAGCCTGTAGGGTTTTTTACTCGTACATATTGTAGCTCAGTATAAAAGAGGGAAGATTCACAAAAACGTCTTCCTTTTCTAAAACTACGGCATCTATGGCTTTTTTCTGTTGAATGTTAAACTTATTTATACAAAAATTCTGGGATTCTTTGCTATAATAGTAATCCATATATTCAATCTCTAGGGAAAGACGGCAAAGGTCATGGTCGTACCTATACGAGTTTTTGTGGGGCTCTCTCTGATATTAGTCGAATTCGTAGAAAGGAATGTTGCTCGAGTTGGAGCAGTCAGTCGCTAGTGGGGGAATGATGGAAACCGGAAGCGCCTCACAGCGGCTGCGCACGAGGCTGCCGCCCCCCAGTTTTTCAGGGGTTGCTACGGCCCTGGATAAGTGACTTTGTATCCCCCCTCCCCCCAGTTTTCCAAGGCTTACTACAGCCCTGTCATCATTGAAGAATCATCGAAGTACCACCCACCAGACACATCAACCGTACCTTTCCGCCCTCGTCCTGCTTTTGCAGTCTTCAAACGCTTTCTACTTTGAGTTTACTCACCCTGAACACTAAGCTGATTCCTTTCGATCCGATACCAACACATGGGTAAAAGGGACCCGGGTTGTTTTCATGAATGGCGTCCACTTTAGCTTCTCCGACGACTCGGTTATTCAAAGTGAAAGAGACAGGCAGTTTACCATCTTCTTCCTTGTCATAAAGTATTCTGCAGCCAATAATATCACCTCTGTAAGCCATGGCATCTGTAATACAAGAAAAAAATGATAAAATTGCTTTTATATTATTATAAAGCAGAAGAAGAAGAAGAAGAAGAAGAAGAAGAAGAAGAAGCAGCAGCAGCAGCAGAAGAAGAAGAAGAAGAATGTCTGAAATACAATAAATGGTTCACCACGTGCACATGTTTGCTGGACCTCATTGATTCCCACCTAAACCAACACGATCTTATGGAATTAAAGCGGGGCGCAATTGATCTCATCAATCCACGTCATACTGAGGTTACTGCATAATCATTCTGTCTATCAACAAGTTGTCAATTGTTCCACTATTTTCCTCTTTCCTATTTGTTTGTTTGTTTGTTTTTTTAATAAGGAGAAAGGTCGGGATAAGTGTGAGTCCCTAAAGTTATGGATGTACGCATGAGGTTGCTAAGCACGAAAGAAAAGTAAGGGTTAGCCTCCTTCGCAGACGTTCTTAGGGTCGTCACGTCGTCACGCAACGTGTCACTAACAACGTTCGTGGGGAGAGAAGCGTTGCGTGACGACCCTAAGAGCGTCTGCGTAGGACTCGAGGCTAGGTAAGGCTTCTTGATTAAGACCCATCGAGTAAGGCTCGAGCACGCTAATCGACCTTTTGCATGAAACAGTCACATACTGATCTATCACATCAATAGCGAATCATTTCAAACCAAGGTCCCTTGGGGAAGGCTCTGCTGGTGGCCAAACAAGCATGAATGGAAAATGCTTAGTATATAGAGATCGATAGCATGTCACAAGGGAAAAATAGCATTTTGAAAACGTTTTTATTCATGATACTAGTTATCAAAACAAAATTCAGCAAAATTTCTTTTAAATACATGAAATCCAATTTTTTTGCAAGTCAGTGAAACTGAGTCACATGATTATGTCCTGCAAAGGGTCTATTAACCAATCCAAGTGTAAGGTTCTTTTATAAAGCTTTATTGCAGTAATAATGCGTGTCGTTACGCTAGTACATGTGTCGTAATATATATATAGCTGTGTCCGATATGAGTATGTTTATCTAGCCACGTGACCGGAACTGGAGTGTCACGTTACACCAAGCGCGTGTGAAACTTTATTTATGTGATAAAAAATCGATGGCTCGAACTATTTTGAGGCTTGTAATCAATGTAATTGAAATTTTATACCAATATATTTTTCAAAGCTTACCAACTCCGTTTGTTCCATAATGGTTATCGCCAGTATCAAAGATTTTCCCGTTATCTATGTGATATCCTGCAGTATTCTCCTCCCAGCCTGGAAGCTTGTGAGTATTGTGGTCTTTAGCGGTCACAACTCCAATCGCAATCATACGTTTTTCGCCGATTTCTTTGATCAGAACCTGGAGAAAATTTGAAAATTAGAAGGTTTGAATTGGTATCACCCACAAAAGAAAAGGAAAACCTCATTTCGCCATGAGGTTAGCGTTATATCATCATGATGGATGCCATTCCATGGCTTGCCAGAAAATACAAGTATCAAGAAAGTGTGAAACCATCACACTTTAAAGACCCCTTTCACGTGACGTCAAAGCAGCTCAATTTGGAGGACAATCAACAAAAGAATTTCAATCTCCTCAGAATTGGAACCTATTGTTTTGTCCTCCAAATTGAGCTGCATTCCGACTTGCTGTAAGGGGTCTATAGAATGTAGGGGAAACGCCTTGCAAGGTTCACACTGAATCGAAAGCGCTATGCTGCTTACCTCAAACTCAGGACATTCCTTAGACAGAGGACTGAGGTATCTCGCTGTATGTGAGTCAACTTTACCATGTTCGCGGCACTTTGAGCAAAAAGCGCCAGCGTATTCAAGTCTTCGACCAATGATAGCGATTCCTTTTGCTTCCCATCCGTTCTACATAAAAACAAACAAACAAACTTCTGCATTCGGACATTAATATAGAGCTTTACTGAAAACGTGATTGCATCATTTCTCACAACTTCTAGTACCAAAACCAGACCTGAAAAGATTTTACATACGATGGTAAGGTTTTATTTCCGTTTAACTTAGACCTAAAGGTGCGGTAATACGAGCAACAAAATCGTACATGTTCCAGAGCGATTTTGATCGTATAAACACCAACACACGCAAGTTGTTGAAAATCGTTGTTGAAAGTTGTGGTTGCTTGTTGCAAAAAGTAGAAAGTGCTTGTACTTTTTGCAGCAAATTTTGCAACTTGCAACAATCAATTTTTGTTGCGTGATAAGTTTTGGAAGTGGGTGGTATTACGGTTAACATCATTCTGCAAGTTAAATGGAATGAATCGTTCATACACGTCACGTGCATGGACTTTTATACCCCATAAATTTTTCTTTATTAGAATCTTTATATAAAGAATACTAATAAAGACAACTCTATCAGAGATAAAAGTGCCTCTAAGTTTAGTTGAAAACTTGGAGCCTCATCAAGGTCAGTTTCACGTACGATCACTGACGACCCATGAATTGACTAGCGCTTCTGTCTTGAGACTGGCATGTTATCTTCAAAATGCGGGAGGTTTTCGGGACTGACTGCACATGACAGTGACGTATAAACCTTTTACACGCTTTTATCGGTGTATAAAAGTCCAAGTTCGTGACGTGTATGATGACTCTAATTCGACCAAAGATTTGTGAGTTATTAGCTTTTCGAAGTCGTTCAATAAACTCGCAGATCCTGTTTGATCATGATCAGGTCTAAAATCTGACTCTGCTACGCCTCGTGCTTTTAAATCTGATAAAACACTCCTGCTCGTTTATTAAACAGTACGAAAAATATTCACCAAATTTCTCACATGGATGACTGAGCATGAAGGAGGGTTTGTTCTTCACTAAAGACAAGTAATAAATAGACTTTTTAGGTCTTTTTGATGTTGCAGGAAGTATTGTATTCAAGGTTAGGATTCTTTGTATTGCAGGGTAATGTTTCGTTCTAAGTTTTTTTTTCGTGGCTTTATTGTGTTCATGCATCAGGTGCCCTGCAATACCAAGAAAGAGCCGACTTTTTTACCGGTACGGCGGCCATCTTGGATTCTATTGTTTTAAGTAAGACATTATGGGATGCCGAGGGGGGAATCTATTGGAAAATTTATAGACTGCACAGCTGTCAGAGTGTCTTCTTAAATACCTTTACACTATCCAATAAGAAACACATGCTACATCGAAAATCCAAGTGAATTTGCTGGTAGTTGGAGCGATAAATGAATCACCAAATCGTAAAGTTATTTGAAAAAGTAAAAATGTTATTAAGAATACTCGGAATAGTTTCCGTATTTTTGTACTTACACCTTGCCTATTTCTTTGGTTTGGTTGCTGGGTTTCTTTCGGATCGTAGAGGAAGGCACGCTCAGCGATGTATCCAATCATTTTACGATTGCCTTCGGTTTCTTACAAGACGAAAGGACAATGAGAATAGCCCACTTTCGATATTTTGGTTGAGTGATCACCACGCACAAAGCAATTCAAGACGAGGCTCCAGGGAAACAATGGAGTAAGCTAATATATTCTTTTGTTTCCCCGGAGCCTCGTCTTGAATTGCTTTGTGCGTGATCACTCAACCAGAATATCGAAAGTGGGCTATCAATGACCAGAATATAGACTAAACCAGCATCTACACGAGCAATTTTTCATTGACAAGTTTTCATTGACAAGGAAAAATTGCTCATGTAGATGGAGTAAAATGAACAGTTTTTCCTTGGCAAGGAAAAATTGCTCGTGTAGATGGAGTAAAATGAACATTTTTTCCTTGACAAGGAAAACCTGGCATGCTGGCTTTTCCTTGACAAGGAATAATTGTCAAGGATGAAATTTGCTCGTGTAGACGGACAACAAGGAAAATGTGCAAAGGAATATTTAATGAGATTAGTTCTCAGCCTGTTACTTCGCTGATCGAAACTTGTCAAGGAAAACTTGTTCATCATCTACACGAGCAAGGAAACCTTGTCAATAAAAAATTGTCAAGGAAAACTTGCTAATCGTCTAAGAGAGCAATGGAAATTGTCAAGGATACCTGTCAAGGAAAAATTGCTCGTGTAGATACAACTTAACATGTAGGGGAGCGGAAAACAAATTTTAGTCAAAATACGACAAGCATCCCCGCCCTATAACTAATTTATTTTACGCGCACTTTGAAAAGGATTAAAAGGAAACAAGTACACTTTATCTACGAACCTGTTTTAAGAAACTTTTGGCCATATTTAGCAAAATATTCAATTTGCAGACGATACCATAGCTGTGAAAAGTAGAAAAATATTAGCACTATTAAAACAGCCCTTTTTAAGCTAATCAACCTCAGTCTTGCTGCTACTCTGATTGTTGGATTCACTAAGTAGAGTTTCTAGTTGGTCCCTTCCCCTGTCTGTCTGTCTGTCTGTCTGCCTGCCTGCCTGCCTGCCTGCCTGCCTGCCTGCCTGCCTGCCTGCCTGCCTGCCTGCCTGCCTGCCTGCCTGCCTGCCTGCCTGCCTGCCTGCCTGCCTGCCTGCCTGCCTGCCTGCCTGCCTGCCTGCCTGCCTGCCTGCCTGCCTGCCTGCCTGCCTGCCTGTCTGTCTACAGAATCGAATAAATCCATTATATTATACTTAACCATTTTTTCTTTGTGAGTTCGTTCCTTCTATGAAAGCAAGTAATAATAAATGATAAATGCTTTTATATTCTATCTTAGTTGGCTTTTCGCATGAAAGTAAATAATAATAATATCATCATCATCATCATCATCATCATCGTGAAAACATATACATAAGCATAAAGACTTGCTTCGCAAACATTTTCCTTTTCCCTTCCCCTCCCGAAAAGAAATGTGTTCCCAAATTCATATTAAAAATGAGAACCATTTAGTAGTATTTATACAACAGACCAAGTTTTAAATCGTAAATGTCGTAAATGACAGCCTTTCTTCAAGACTATATATATATATATATAAATGTAATAACGAAGAGGCAAGATTTGCTGTTACTCCGAGTTTCGTGCTTACGCACTCGTCAGACAGTATTTAAAATATTTTAAATACTGTCTGACGAGTGCGTAAGCACGAAACTCGGAGTAACAGCAAATCTTGCCTCTTCGTTATTACATTTATATATATATATATATATATATTTTATTATTGACTCGCAACAAGCTGTTTTGGACGGATTACCTGTGGATTGCAACATGTGGTAGAGGTTATCGTCCTGTAGATGCGTCGAAGCAGGATGAAAGACAGTGAGATGATGTTAAAAGGAACTGGAACAGAATGGTATTTACTGTAGGTCCTGATTGTTGTGGCCTTCTTGTATGACCATTCGTAGAAGGCGTTGTTCTAAAACACACAGTAAAAATAAGCAGGGAATCATTCTGAGCGGGCAACAATACATCGATACACCGGGGAACAATCAAAAAACCAGAAGTGATTTTACCGGAAATGTAAGTTTTTCTAAGTTTATAAAAATCATATAATCAAGAAACTAACTTAATATTTACTCGTCTTGATCCCCAAAACACACTGTTTCCTTCGGTCCAGTATGTAAGATATAGTTTATCTTTGATGTTTTACCTGAACCTGCTGGTAAGTGCTGGACAACAGAGCGATCATCATGTTCATCAACATCACCACACCCATTATCAGGAACAGACCATACAAAATCTTAGCAAGTAAATCAGAAGTCTCGTCTGAAGATTGCAGAGGAGTAAGGTCAGCGATTCCCAAAAGGGACCAAGAAAGATGCCTTGTGAAACCCCACCAACTAAAAAAAGACAAAAATTAAGAAGTATTAAACGACACTAGTTACACAATAAAAATAAGTCTAAGTTTATAATTCTTAGTTTATATTTTATACAGTTGTATGTATACTTTTCATATCGATTTATTTTCACCATAATTGCTATTATATTGAACATTATTGTAATATTGTTGTAATTCGTTTCGCCAAAAACAGTAATAAATTACTGTTATTATCAATAGTTATTACACTGAGAACAGAACAGAACAGAACAGAACAGAACAGAACAGAACAGAACAGAACAGAACAGAACAGAACAGAACAGAACAGAACAGAACAGAACAGAACAGAACAGAACAGAACAGAACAGAACAGAACAGAACAGAACAGAACAGAACAGAACAGAACAGAACAGAACAGAACAGAACAGAACAGAACAGAACAGAACAGAACAGAACAGAACAGAACAGAACAGAACAGAACAGAACAGAACAGAACAGAACAGAACAGAACAGAACAGAACAGAACAGAACAGAACAGAACAGAACAGAACAGAACAGAACAGAACAGAACAGAACAGAACAGAACAGAACAGAACAGAACAGAATTACCATTCAAGCCCACTTTGACTTTTGCAAAACCTGAAATTTAAAAATTCGTTGACTCAGATTATCTTACTTCATTATCTCTGTACCTCAAGACTGCCCCAGAATTCTAGCTTGAGTATACAGATGTAGTAGTGACTCTAGATCTACCCAGCACATGGTTTTATCACAAGTTTTCAGTCCATTGCTTACCGTTACTTCTCGTTATTCTTTTTATTTTACAACTCTATGGCCACAAAAACATATTTACGATTATTATTATCATCATCATCATTATTATAATATTATCATCATCATCATCATCATTATTATTATCACTATTGTAGTAGTTAATGTCCGCAGTCCATAGGCCCCGCAGGCGCATGAATAAATTAGTAACAACACTAAGCAACAGCATGTCGAGCGCCAGCATTAACTTGTAAGTAATTTTCCTCATTTTTGTATGTTTTCTTTTCTTTTTTTTTGGTCTTATGGAATTGTAAATTATAGATAAGTGTATTTTCTTTATTTGTAGCGAATCGTATGATTCTAAAGATGATTTCCGAGAGATAAATAAATACGCATGTTGAAGTTTAAAGGCTCGACTACCTCACTGTAGTTGAAGACTACATTCATTCGAAGTTAATGGCATTTTTCACTGACTTATGCTATCAAGATCGCCGAAATTATCGAGAATAGAAGATGTTCGACCAGGATGGAAGAGATTTGGATAGATTTGGTCAAGATTTAAGAGAAGAATTCGGAGTAAAATCAGTCCACGAGCATGTAAGCGAGGAATCGCACGTGCGACACAGGGAGCCCAATCAGGATTTCCAAGAAATTAAGGGGGCTGCGTCAACAAAACCAAGCGTCGAGAATGGTGGAAAAAAGGTGACATGGCCATCATTAACGCAATATTTAGATGGTTTTGGTGGTGAACCGCGAGAGCCCGAAGTCAGAAGATCTGCAAGAGTAAAGGCAGCAAAGAAATCAGAAGAAGAAGGAGTCATAGCCGAACGAGCGGTTTATTGCAGACGTAGCAGATCAGGACATCTTGGAGAGCTGAGAAAGAATTGGAACAGAGTACAAGAATTAATGAAGAGTCCCGAAGTCGACGTGATAACACTAGAGGATAGTGTCCGAAAGTATAATGAGGCGTTCAGGAAGTTTGTGGACGCCCACGAAGTATGTGTGGAGATAGAAGACGACGAAGAGAGAAGAGCACTGTTAGTGGATAGTTATGAAAACCAGAGAGACATGAAGTGGCATTTAGAAAACCTGTTGAATGAGTGGAGAGCCAATAAGCACAGACCAAAGTCCCCAAGATCAGAATCCGGATTCAGCCGCGCTTCTAGTTCGTATAGTATAAAGGAGAAAACGAAATTCATGGAAGAAGCTAGACTTAGAGTGAACGCGTTGAAGCAAAAACAAGACTTGGATCGCCAAATGGAACAGATAGAAAAGCAAAAGGCTGAACTCAGCAGGAAAATCGAACTAATGGACGCGGAAACCCAGGCGAAGCAGGCTGCAATTGACTTGATGATAGAACGATATGTTACAGAAGAAGATGTTGAAGACTCTCGTCGAGAGATTGAGAAGCACGATGAGATTGCACCCCAGTACAGCTACACACGGCCCCGGTCCCCATTAGAAAGGGATGACAAACGTTCCAAGAAAACTTTCGTACCCGTAGTAACTAGCGAGTTCGTGGCTAAAAGTACGAATACGCAGGTTCCTGATACAGTTTCGTCGTTCCACCACAGCATTCCAAGCGTTTCTACAACTTGTTACTATACAAGCCCGCAAATGGCGTCCACACCCTTCAGCCTTCCAGAGAAATTCACTATCCCGCCTCAAGCGAGTCAAGTGACACCGAGGGCATCTACGTCGCCGTATGTTCCAGTTCTTCAGAACCCAACGCCAATGGAGTTTCGTCCCTCGTGTACCCCTCCATCACTACCCAGAGAAAGTTCGATGGTAGAGGCATGGACGACGATAGCGCAAGCAATCAAACAAGGTCCGTCCTTACCGAAAGTGGAATTAATGAAGTTTAGTGGAGACCCGTTGGAGTACGCGGAGTTTGTGACGAATTTCAAGGATAACATTGAAAGCCAAGTGTCAGACGAGTCGCAGAGACTTACCCGCTTACTGGCGCAATGTGTAGGAAAGGCTAAGGAAGCAATTCGAAGCTGCGTGAACCTTCCGGTTTGCGAAAGATACGTTGAAGCATGGAAAACCCTACATCAGAACTTTGGACAGTCACACATGGTAGCTGACGCGCACGTAAGAAGGCTGAAAGAGATCCAGATCAGAAGAGCTGACGCAAGTAGCCTTATGGAGTTCGCAAGAAAGTTAGAAGATGCAAGGAGAGTGCTTACTAGCATGGGTTATAGCTATTCAAGCCGCTTAGACAACGAAGAGACCATAGTTATGCTGATGAAAAAGCTTCCAGACGAAGGTTTAAAGAGGAAGTGGGCCGACAAAGCAGGAGATATTATCAAGTTGAAGGGAAGAGCCGAGTATGCAGACTTCGTGCAGTTTGTCAAGAATACAGCGGATAGAATTAATAACAGATACGGGCAGGAGCTAAGAGTAACTACCTCGATGACAGAACGAGAGAAGAGGGATCCAAAGAAAGAACGATCTGATCAAAGATATAAAGTCACGACTTTAGCCGTTCAAAGTGATCAGAGCCCACGCCCATCCACTACAGCTCACAAGTGCCCGCAGTGTTCAGGACCTCACGGAGTGTGGAGATGCTGGAAGTTTAAGAGCTCTTCTCTAAAGGATCGTTTCAAGTTAGTGAGACAACATGGCCTTTGCAGAGCTTGTCTCGAAGAAGGACACTGTGCCAAGTCATGTACGAAGGGATTCAAGTGTAGAATCTCAGGGTGCGGCAAAGATCATCACTACCTAATCCACAGCGAAGACGTCGGTGGTGATCGCGCCAAAGACAGTGGTAATTCATCAGCGAAGAGCGTCGAAAGAAATGCGCAAGCAAGGGAGGTGGCTCCAGAGATTCAAGAAGGAACAACATCAGTGAAAACCACAAGCCAGTCCACGCCTCCGACAGTCAGTCCGAACGCAATAGCAGTAGAACCAAATGATCCAGTTACAGTCAGTGCACTTGACGTTAGCAGACCAAAGGTATGCTTCAAAGTTGTACCTGTTAAAGTCAGCACCCCTCAGAGTGACAAGCAGATCATCACATACGCATTCTTTGACAGTGGTTCGGACGCAACTCTTTGTACGGAAAGCTTGATGGATGAATTACAGATTAAGACCAAGAGACAAGCAAGATTTACGATGTCTACTGTCAATTCGCAGGAAAGGAAATGCGGATATGAAATAGACTTAAAGATAGAATCTTTAGAAGGAGATGCACACTTCCGTTTAGAGAACGTATTAACCACGAAGAACCTTCCCGTTATGCCGAAGCACGTGGCAACCAACGAAGAAATAAAGAAATGGCCACACCTCGAAGACCTTACCTTGAGAGAGATCGACAGAAGAAGAGTAACCCTACTCATCGGTAGCGACCGTCCAGATATCATAGAAAAGGAACTGGACAGAAGAGAAGGAGGAAAGGGAGAGCCCTTCGCAGTGAAGACTCCCTTTGGTTGGACTGTTTATGGTCCTATAGCAGAATCTGCAGAAAGTCAAGTGAATGTTAGTCTGACTAGCACCGAGCACGAGAAGTTAAACCTTCAAATAGAACGTATGTACAAGGATGAGTTTGGGAACACTGCTGATGACATAGATGAAGGTATGTCGGTCGAAGACCACAAAGCCAAAGAGATTATGGACAAATCAGCTATCTTGATTGACGGACATTATCAGTTAAGACTACCATTTCGTCAAGATCGCCCGATCCTTCCAGACAGCAGACCAGCCGCAGAAAAGAGGTTAGAATGGTTGAAGAAAAAGATGCAGAAGGATGAAGTATTCAAGGAGAAGTATAGTCAAGTCATGGAGAAGTACAGAACTGAAGGCTCTTCGAGAGAAGTACGAGAAGAGGAACTCCAGAACCTGAAACCATTATGGTTCCTACCTCACCATGCAGTTTGGCATCCAAGAAAACCGGACGAACCGCGAGTAGTGTTTGATTGTGCCGCCAAAAGCGGAGGAACTTCTTTGAATGAACAGTTACTTCAAGGACCCGAGAATACGAGTCCGTTGATTGAAGTAATCCTCAGGTTCAGAGTGAACGAAGTTGCCGTTGCAGCAGACATCAAGAGAATGTTTCATCAAGTCCACGTAGCGCCCGAAGACTGTGGCGCATTGTGTTACCTCTGGTGGCCAGAAGGAGACATATCTAAAGAGCCCAAGGTTCACCAGATGCTCGTACATATATTTGGTGCAACGTCGTCGCCGAGCATCGCTGGATATGCAGTGAGGAAAACAGCAAAGGATAGCGAGCACGACTTCACACCAGAGACCACTAATGCTGTGTATAAAGATTTCTACGTTGACGACTTGCTGAAATGGTTCGCTGATTTTGCGCAAGCTATACGAGTGAGCAAACAGTTACAGACTCTGCTAGCAAGGGGAGGATTCAAGTTAACAAAGTGGGTGTCTAATCATCGCCAAGTCTTGTCGGAATTTCCAGCGGAGGAACGCGCACCAGCAATCAAAGACTTAGACTTAACTTCCGAGAGTCTACCTGTTGATAGAGCCCTAGGTATCCATTGGGACGTGGAGCAAGATACGTTCAACTTGGCCAAAAGCAGCAAGAAACATCCTGAGAATAGAAAGGGCGTACTGTCGTCAGTTGCAACTGTTTATGATCCGCTAGGATTTGCGAGCCCTCTTCTCCTACCTGGTAGAGAAATAAACCAAGAACTTTGCCATAGGAGATATGATTGGGACGAGAATCTCCCACCAGACGTACTTGCCAGTTGGGTAGAATGGAAAGAAGGACTTGCAAGTTTAGGAGATCTAAGTATTCCACGCTGCTTCAAGCCAAAGAACTTTGGTACCGTGGTGAGAACGGAGCTTCACCATTTCGCTGATGCTTCACAAGAACACGGTTACGGAACAGTTTCCTACCTGAGACAGATCAACGATAGAGGTCAGATTCATTGTAGTTTTGTGATGGGATAGTCTCGTGTTAGACCTTTGAAGAGCACCATGACAGTACCCAAGTTGGAACTCACAGCTGCAGCTCTACTGGTTCGCATGAATAAGTTAATTGTCAGAGCATTGCAAGGAAGACTCCAGATCGACAGTGTCAGCTATTGGACAGATTCTATCATCGTCCTCAGATACATCTTCAATGAAGTGCGAAGATTCATCACGTTTGTTGCAAACAGAGTTGCCGTTATACGACAAGAATCGGTCCCAGATCAGTGGAAGCACGTAAGGTCCGAGCTTAATCCCGCCGATTATGCTTCAAGAGGGATCAAGGCAACCGAATCAAGAAAGTTGTTGATATGGAAACAAGGACCAGAGTTTCTGTGGAAAGAAGAGGAAGAATGGCCTCCACAGCCACCAGAGATGTCAGCAACATTATCAGAAACGGATGAAGGAGTTAAGAAGGAGAAGGTGACGGTTGGAGCAACGACACTGCAGTTGGACTTCTGGAACTCACTGTTCAATAAGTACTCGACCTGGAACAGACTAAGGAGGACTGTTGCATGGCTAATCAGAGCTGTTCGAAAGCTGATTGGAGTTTGGCCGCGTAAAGCTGAGCGCGACTGCACCAAGAACTTGCAGCACAGTCAAGAAACCTTGTCAGTGTCCGAAGTCGAACAAGCGGAGAGAAGAATCGCGAAATTTGTACAAAGAGAATCGTTTTTGAACATTCAGGCCGGTGAAGACTGCTTGAGCAAAGAAGTGAAAGAAAGATTTATCCGCCTGAAGCCGATTTCAGAAGATGGAGTAATTCGGGTTGGAGGAAGATTGGATCGCTCACATCTGTCCTACGACGCTAAGCATCCGATTATCTTGCCTGGAAAACATCCAGTAACAGAGCTGATAATACGTCATTACCACCATCGTAACGGTCACGTTGGAACCAATCAAGTATTGGCTGAGATACGACAGCGCTTTTGGATCGTAAGTGGAATTTCGTCAGTAAAACGAGTGCTGCGCAAGTGCCATGAATGCAGACGTCAGAATGCCAAGATGGGAGAGCAGATTACCGCTCCACTACCAGAAGTAAGATCGTCTTCAGACAGACAAGAACTAGTCTATCCCTTCGCCGCAGTGGGTTTAGACTACTTTGGACCGCTGTACGTTAAGGTTGGTCCAAATACAAGATCCAAGAGAGATCCATCATTGAATAAGCGTTACGGTTGTATATTCACGTGCCTAAGGTACAGAGCAGTCCACATCGAGGTTGCGCAAGACTTATCTACAGATAGCTTCATCAACGCCGTGATACGTTTTGTTAGCAGACGTGGACCCCCGAGAATCATTTACAGCGATAATGGCACTAATTTCAAGGGAGCAGAGTTAGATGTCATTAAAGCTATGAAAACGTGGAATCAGGAACAGATACAAGATGAGCTGAACCAAAGAGGTGTACAGTGGAAGTTTAATCCTCCCGCAGCGAGTCACCAAGGCGGTGTTTGGGAACGTCTCATACGATCAGTCAGAAGAATTCTACACTCCATGTTGGGAGAACGTCTCGTGAATGATGAAACGCTTCACACGTTCTTGACCGAGGTAGAGAAGATCATGAATGACAGACCCATAACCAAAGTCTCCAGTGAGCCGCAAGATTTAGAAGCACTCACACCAAACCACATCTTGTTACTCCGCAAGAACGCATCCCTAGCCCCAGACGAGATTAAAGATGTTGACAAGTATAAAGTCAGATGGAAACACGCCCACCTGTTAGCGAACGAGTTTTGGCAGCGATGGACGAAGGAGTACTTGCCTATGCTGCAAGAGCGACAGAAGTGGTTGCGAGAAAAGGCAAATTTCAAGGTTGGCGACTTAGTTCTTCTAGCAGACAAGAATACCCCAAGAGGAGAATGGCCAAAAGCATTGATCGAACAGACGATGCCAGACGGTGATGGAATTGTGCGCCGAGTAAAAGTGAGAACAGCAGATGGAGAGTACCACCGAGATGTACGAAAACTCTGCATGCTGGAAGAAGAACTACTGAAGGCCAAGACCGAAGCCGGAGACCAAACAAGCAGTCTACAGAAGGAGTAAAAACAGAGTGTGATAGATATCACCACGCAAGCCAAAGCAGTAACACAAGAGAACGAAGGCATTCAAGACTTGAACTGTTCAGAATTTAGAGACGTTTAAATTATTGAGTACTTTAGCAGATGATTATGTTTATGTACAAAAGACTTAGTAGTCTTTTGGCGGGGGAGCGTGTAGTAGTTAATGTCCGCAGTCCATAGGCCCCGCAGGCGCATGAATAAATTAGTAACAACACTAAGCAACAGCATGTCGAGCGCCAGCATTAACTTGTAAGTAATTTTCCTCATTTTTGTATGTTTTCTTTTCTTTTTTTTTGGTCTTATGGAATTGTAAATTATAGATAAGTGTATTTTCTTTATTTGTAGCGAATCGTATGATTCTAAAGATGATTTCCGAGAGATAAATAAATACGCATGTTGAAGTTTAAAGGCTCGACTACCTCACTGTAGTTGAAGACTACAACTATTATTATTATTATTATTATCATTATTACTATTATTATTATTATTATTATTATTATTATTCTCATTATTATTATTCAATAAGTATCATATATTTTTTCATCAGGAAAAGTTTAACATTTTAACTAATGAACACAAAGTATGACGTAGATGTTACGCAAGGATGTTACATTGCCGTTCCACCATTATAGACAGTCGGAGGAAAAACAATCATTCAGAACTCCCGGTTTCTTTCCTAGTATTTTGGTCAGGAAAAAAAGACCACTTGATCTGTACGTGTGTTTGCATTGAATATCTCAACACTTACCCAATGGACGTTCTGTTTTTCCCTGAACTGTAGGACACCTCTGCAATATAAATTTTCGTAACAGCGAAAGAGAACGCCAAAGTTGTTGCTACAAACTGGCCAAATATTATAATAACAGCGCGAATGATACGAAACAAAGCTATCTGGATTGATCCTGTGGATTCTTTGTATTCCATGATGTGGCCAAACACTCTAAGTGTAAGAAACATGGCATTCAGGCCGTACAGGTATCCAACAACGGCAAGTAGGCGGTTCTTTGATATGAAGGAATGCTGTGACCAAATGAAAGCCCGAAGACCAACAAGAACTAGGAAAACAATCAGGGTAAAAATATCAAGTATGTTCCACCAGTCACTAGAGGAAAAAGATAGAAGGAATCAGTGAATGGAAATGAATGAGAAATAAGTTGAGTCAGACGACTCCCTAACCATCTCCCAACCAAATCCTTAGGTTATTGTCTAATGGACTACTTCGACGCGGCGGTCATCTTGAATCTGAATTAAGAAAATAACGTTTTACGAGATACAGGGTATACGTAGGATCTGATGAAGAAAAAAACAAATCCTGGGTTTCTCTGGCCCTATCATGTTGGGTAAATGACAAGTATTTCATTTTTCTACGTAGTATCAGTCATTATTTTCACATCTTGAATCGCAAGGCATTATGGGGCGACAGGTTACCCTCCAGCCAGGGTCACCCTAGGCAAGCTAACATTTCCCTTATTCTTCAGTAAATCAGCGTCGAACGTTTACATGATATAATTTGACTTGCCTCGGCTAGGAGGGTTACCATACTGGTAGGGTTACCCTCCTTCCATACAGAGGGTTACCCTACCACCCGAGACAACTTTTCTCCATGTAAACAATTTACCTCGCCTAGCCGAAACAAACCTCGAGACATCTACATTCTGAGCATGCGTACAGTACTCTTCCCAGTCCTCTCTCTGACGACCAAATCGATTGACCCTGGTGATAGTTATCGGTATAGTTGTCTCGGGCAGGAGTGTCACTTCTACCAGGGACAACTTTTCCCCATGTAAACGGCCCCTAACTTAACTGAAATAAGATGACTCACTGAAAATAAGCCGACATAACTTTCCATAATTTTTTTTGTGTTTCCTTTGCTTCTTGTTCTGCGATGATCTGATTGATTTCCATCATTAATCTTCCCAGGAAGAACACCGAGATGATCCACTCGACGGCAGTGAAATGGAGTGTAGATGGCTGTAGACACATGGCGAAGTGAAGGCCAAGTAGTGTCAGATAACTCAAAGTTTCACGGAAGAAAATAAAGTACGGTGTCTCGAAATACTGGACATAACGATCTGCCACAAGTAAAACATTAAACCGGGATTAAAATATATAGCTCTTATTAACTGAGTTTGAGGTCTTTGCCGTAAGTAATGGACCGAGTTTTTTCTACTGCCTTATGGCCAAAACGCGTAGCGCGCGGGCCATGAAAAAGTGGGGGGAAACGAGGATCCATAACTTACGGTACGGACCGAGCAAACGAAGTTAATAAGATATTTATTATATGGCAAGGCTAGAAGAGATAATTTGTATTTTCGGTCCGTACCGTAAGTTATGGACCGCAAATTAACCAATCATAACGCGTGAAATTACTTTGCCATATAAAAAGATAATGATTTATAAAAATAGTGGTAGTAGTATTAAACATAATGATGGTGGTGGTGTAGATATGATAGAGATGGTGTTAGTGTTTTAGGTGTTGGTTTTGTAGTATAGTAACATAGTGATGGTGGTGGTGTAGATATGATAGAGATGGTGTTAGTGTTTTAGGTGTTGGTTTTGTAGTATAGTAACATAGTGATGGTGGTGGTGTAGATATGACAGAGGTGGTGTTAGTGTTTTAGGTGTTGGTTTTGTAGTATAGTAACATAGTGATGGTGGTGGTGTAGATATGACAGAGGTGGTGTTAGTGTTTTAGGTGTTGGTTTTGTAGTATAGTAACATAGTGATGGTGGTGGTGTAGATATGATAGAGATGGTGTTAGTGTTTTAGGTGTTGGTTTTGTAGTATAGTAGCATAGTGATGGTGGTGGTGTAGATATGATAGAGATGGTGTTAGTGTTTTAGGTGTTGGTTTTGTAGTATAGTAACATAGTGATGGTGGTGGTGTAGATATGATAGAGATGGTGTTAGTGTTTTAGGTGTTGGTTTTGTAGTATAGTAACATAGTGATGGTGGTGGTGTAGATATGATAGAGATGGTGTTAGTGTTTTAGGTGTTGGTTTTGTAGTATAGTAACATAATGATGGTGGTGGTGTAGATATGATAGAGGTGGTGTTAGTGTTTTAGGTGTTGGTTTTGTAGTATAGTAACATAATGATGGTGGTGGTGTAGATATGATAGAGGTGGTGTTAGTGTTTTAGGTGTTGGTTTTGTAGTATAGTAACATAGTGATGGTGGTGGTGTAGATATGATAGAGATGGTGTTAGTGTTTTAGGTGTTGGTTTTGTAGTATAGTAGCATAGTGATGGTGGTGGTGTAGATATGATAGAGATGGTGTTAGTGTTTTAGGTGTTGGTTTTGTAGTATAGTAACATAATGGTGGTGGTGGTGTAGATATGACAGAGGTGGTGTTAGTGTTTTAGGTGTTGGTTTTGTAGTATAGTAACATAGTGATGGTGGTGGTGTAGATATGATAGAGATGGTGTTAGTGTTTTAGGTGTTGGTTTTGTAGTATAGTAACATAGTGATGGTGGTGGTGTAGATATGACAGAGGTGGTGTTAGTGTTTTAGGTGTTGGTTTTGTAGTATAGTAACATAGTGATGGTGGTGGTGTAGATATGATAGAGGTGGTGTTAGTGTTTTAGGTGTTAGTTTTGTAGTATAGTAACATAGTGGTGGTGGTGGTGGTCATGATGAGCTGGTGGTGGTAATGATGATATGATGATAATAATAATGATAATGACTGTTAATTATCCGCTAACAGTATGTAATGCATGCACAAACAATACGTGAGTTGTGGGTGTGAATAAAACGGAGACGTACTATTAGACGCAGGATACACGTAAACTCACCGTATATATCTTTTCCTTTGATGCCTAATGACAAACCAAAGATTATTAAAAGAATACCATTTCAACACACGGGGCTTGTCTCCCGACATAAAACAATATAGAATAACGAATAAATGAAAAAATGACTATATATAGAATAGAATAATATAGTTTTGCACCATCACGTGCCGGCGTCCATGATATAGCTTGGGCTGCCTGTGGTTAGATGACAGAACAATAAAATCCATTTACTTTAGGTGATCTGACTAGACGCGCAAAGCATGATTTCCTGATCTGGAAAAGAATCAATCCCATCATCCACCGCACGCTCAATTCACTTGAATTTCATGGCGGCCATCTTGAAAATAAGCTAGATATGAGCGACTTTCTCGCCAATAAATCTTTTCTTGTCAAAAACGAGACACTCTAAATAACAGATAAAAGGATTTTAAGGTTTAAAGCATCCTAGAGATTGCCAAGGACCAGAGAGCAGCGTAAGATGTGGAATTTTTAGTTATATCATGCCAAGGAATCGAGAAAGCTTTTCGGCAGCTTCAGCAGCTTAATTGTTTGATAAAAAACCATGAATAATCACCTAACCGATGAAAATATATTCTTAGTCTCATCTAGACAACATATTCTTTCAAGTAGAAACATTTTACGCCTTAAATCCTCGGCTAAATGACACTTCTCCTTGCATATTTGTACTTGTACTTTTGTTTTGTTTTGATGTTTTCCCCTGTTCATCCATCATTGGGCTCGAAAAGACGCATGGGATTGATTCTTTTTCAGAAAAGTGATTCGCAATCTGTTTGGCTAATCGTTTTTCCTCAGATCACCTGACGCTAAGGAATTTTAATTTTTTCTCAAGTAAAACGATTGTATTCAATGTTCCTGCCATGCAACATGGCTGCCGTTACGTGATGGTGTATAAAGTCTATACACCAATCCCGGATTTGCTTGAGTGACCATGCACCAAACAATAACAATAGGTAGTTTTCCAAATGGAATATCCAGCTGATCTGAGAAAAAATATTAGCCAATCAGAATCTGAGAAAATTTGCAAAACTGAGGCATCGGGAAGCAGATATTTCTTTATTATAGTTTTCCTACTTTTTCTACTGAAAATCTAGTTTTATCTCCGATTTTCGCAAGCTTCATGACACCTGAATTTTGCAGTGACGTCATTTCTACGTCACTAAGGGGGCGCTGCGTCAGGAAGGGGGCGCTGCGTCAGGAAGGGGGCGCTGGAGCGCTCGGGCTAAAAGGACCTGAGTCGGGCCAAAAATATATTTACGGCCAAGAACATCAACTCTATTGTTATATTGCTTCCCTTTCTGTGGGTACCTAAGGGACCGATCATTATTGGGGGGGGGGGGGGGGGGGGGGGGGGGGGAAGATCGGAGGATTTTAAAATTTACTTAAAAGCAGCAAAATTCAACTGACTCCCTCCCTCTGAAACTTAAAATTTTAGTGACCCCTCTCGCCCCATCCCCTTAAGGCGATAAGTAATGACACAAGGTCCCTAAGATCAGTGACACCATGTTTGAAACAGTAAGAACATTTTATAGAGAGGCAAAAGGATCAACGAAAAACTATCTGGAACATGTTAACACTTTGCACTATTGCGATATTTTCAATATTCTGTGATCTCGGCATACAGTTCAACGCCTTGTTGTGAAAAGGGTTTTTCGCTGCCGTCAAACAAAACTAATCAGTTGGTACTTTTTATATTTTTGACTTGCGGCAGCGAAAAACCAAATTCCAACGGGAAACTCGCAACTACCGAGTTTGCAGAATATTGAAAATCGCAGTAAACTCACATGTGAGAATATCCTCTAGTATCACTGTGTTTTTGTCTTTATCACCATCAAATATCAAGAAAACATTTCCATCGTTCGTTGCCATGGTTTCCAAATATTTGAAGTGTGTACAATGGTGATTCAGGTGAATACCGTCTACATAACCGACAGAAATCACCTTGCATTTCTGCTTTTTCTTTAAGAGTGTCACAGCTTCAAGTAGCTGGTTGCTAGGAGCTCCATGTCTGACGCCAGTAGTCATAGCCAGAAGTACCTAAAGGCAAGGTAAATCTGTTTACAAAGAAGCTAGTGAAAGAGGCCATTGGGGAACCTGACCGCAGACCTCAATCCTGTTTACTAAGAAAACCATTGGGGAACCTGACCGCAGACCTCAATCCTGTTTACTAAGAAAACCATTGGGGAACCTGACCGCAGACCTCAATCCTGTTTACTAAGAAAACCATTGGGGAACCTGACCGCAGACCTCAATCCTGTTTACTAAGAAAGCTGAAAGCTGAAAGAGCTCCATTAACTACCTTATGGTACGTTTAAGGAAAAGATCTTTAGTAAGTACGCAATAATTAAGCTTTAACATACCTTTTTTTTGCCATACAACTTTATTTCGCCTTCAGAGCTGATAACCTCCTCAACGTTTACTCTGTTAACTTCAATTTTAGATCGTAACTTTTTTTCGAAATCGTCTGCGGCTCTTTGCAGTTTTTTTGATTTCCATGAATCAGAAAACATGAAACCAACACTCAGACCTGAAAAGTTTAACAGTTAATCAGCTAAATTTCTAAGATTTTACTTATAAATATAATTTTTTTTTTTTTTTTTTTTGCAAAGGCTTTTTACGCACCATTAACTAACCTTGTCTCTTCTTGGCAAATTCGATGATCAAATGTGGCAACAACAGCAAAACGTGGACCAGAGGAAAAAGGAACACATCGAAGAAAGTCCAAATGTTGATCAAAAACCACTTGAGCAAGGTTTTTTTGACATTACTGTATTTTAATTGGTAAAAGTCACCCATCCATCGCTGTCTCATCATAAGATCGTACAGGGGATGTGAGACGTACTAAAAGACAACAAGGACAGAAACAACTTTTAAGGACGGTGCCTATATTAGCCTTCTCCGCATGCATCTCTCTTATTTTACTGTTCTTAGGCGTTTGGGATCCCTGTGTGATAAAGGAGGGAGTAGGACACGCTAGCTCGCTCTCAGTCTCCCTCGGCAAAACACCAAAGGTAGCCCGCCAAAGGGACAGATGACGTGTCTACTATTGCAATTGTTAGCGCGCATATTTCCTGCGCATGTACATCAAGGGATTCCCGCGGGATTTCAAATAACACTGAAACCAGCAAATAAATGGAAAACATCAACTTAGAACACACAAACCTTGATTTATCATGAGTTTCCACCACATGCCTAGTACTTAGTTTGCCAAGCAGTATGAAAAGCATGTTAAACTGCCAATACTATCTAAAGTAAAATATATTCTGCCCTTCCCCAGGAAGTTTATAGATTCCTCCCTTTCGCTTGCTACTCGAGCCCTATTTTTCAAGGCCATTAGTTTTTGGAGCTCGGTATCTAATATCGGCCTCCTCCCATCGTGCGCCACCTATGCTCATCCATATCCAGTCACTTGTGAATCATACCTTTTTCTGTCGATGTTTTAATGCTTTATCAGAAACACTGTCAAAACAATGTTCTTTAAATATGGCTCTTTTCACGTCATCATTTTTAAGAGGTTCAACCAGTTTGAAAGCAAAGTCTTCGACTTGTGTCGCAAGATTGTTGAACTCCTCTGCTTTAGGACCTTTGGATTTGCCAAGGGTCTTCAGCCTGTGGCTGACCTACATCCAATACAAATTATAAAATAACTGTCACAAATCTCGCTTTCTGATTGTTGATGGTCCGTGCATTATGAGAGTACATAGCTCGCACGCCCATAATTTGCCAACCAATTCAGTCAAGATGTTATTGAGATCATCATAGTGCGCAAATGCACCTTAGGAGAGTATCGTTTTCCCAGACCGTCTATGTTTAGAACAGGTTTCCCGCCAAGTTATGTTCAATCAACAAAGCTCGACGCGCATAGCTTCGTGTAGAGGACACAATAGAGGACAAAGTGTGCGTAACTTCAATATAGAAAACTACTGTATTCTTTGTTAGCTTCGTTCTATATTGCATAACTTGAAGTTTTTTGTTGTGGCACTTAATTTTACGCAGGAAAATATGAATCTTAAAATAACCAGTCCTAGAAAAAGATAACTCGAGATAAGGGTACCAGTTATACGCTCCGGGTAATGGGCTCCTGGCGTTGACAAACCCAACTCATACGAACGTACCTCAAAAGACTTTTCAATGCAGTTCGTTCTACATTCTGTCAATTTTTGCGGAGTAATCCTTTTCATGATTTCCTCGAAATCACCAGAATCTAAGGCTTCATTCATTTCTTTTTCTTCTTTGGATCCTGTAGAAAGTTTAACAATACTCAGATAGGGAGCAGAATTCCTCCAGAATTCTTATGACTTGAAAAGCGAAACGACAAAACAACAACAACAACTATCAAGTAAACAAACAGATCAAGAAAAGAATGCATATGAGAAGTGAAGATTTTTCCTAATGATTCCGCACTTTAAAAAACTTCTTTTCAAACAGATGCAGGTCATTATTTGAGGTAAAAGACTCACGCTTTCAGCACGCAAAAAGTATCTTATCGTTCTTTTAGTTTTCCGAGCTCTGTAAATGACGTTTTAAGATATTTCGACAACAAAAAATATTCAAGAAGCTGCTCGTGTCTAGCTTTAAGATATTTCGACAACAAAAAATATTCAAGAAGCTGCTCGTGTCTAGCTTTGGCAACAAAAACCTGGCATAGCTTTGTATTATATACCTTCGGTGTACTAGGGAAATATAGAGAGATCGTACGAGTGGGATTGGTATTTTATTTGTAGAGGTGTTCACAGAAAACTCTTGATGTTTTCTAGGGGATAAATTATAACACACTTATGCAGCTTATACTTCATTGCCAGAAATATTGGACATTGTCAGCGGTGTTACGCATGAATGAAAATGAAGTGGTTTTCTAGAGGAAAAATATAACTACATGGTTTCCAAGCACATATTTATATTCAACTATGATGTTAGTAAAACAATTCTTGCCAAAAAATAGTTACTTGACAATCAAAAGAACAACTATTATTTTTTTGTTGATAAGCCTCACCACAGGAAGCCCATGAAGGACAAAAAACAAGTTTCAAACGTAAATCGTTAATTTAAGCTTCCTTATTGTATCTCAGCAGTCAATAGGAGCTTGTAAAAACAAAATGGCGATATTTAGGGGGTTTTGAAGCTGTTTGGAGCAGTTCTCTGTGGTTTCTTGTCATTTTTAACTGAAAACTACGAGCTAACAACGCGTCGAATCGCTTAAAATTTAACGTAACTTCAAACTTCTTGGGAACCTCCATTCTGAAGGCATGCTGTCTATTTTGAGCGGTTTTGGGTTTATTAAACACTCGTTTGGTGATATCGAGGTGGAGCTCTTTTACTTTTAAATTTTTTCGAGCTCAAATAAGACGATTTTGGGGTCAAGTGTGGCCAGATTTATAGACGATGTATGGAATCTAGAGCTTTCAAAGCCTTTCAAAGGCAAGTAGTCCGGGAACCAATATGTCGCATGATTCAATGATCATTTTACGCTTATTTAGTAGCTTGTAGGGTGGATTGTTTGTCGCGATGTGGAGCTCAGAGGAAATAAAACCCTATTCGCCGTAAATAGAGGAAGCTCTATATTCCCCATACATTTCCTATAAGACTCGGCGGCTATTTTGTAAGCTGAAACGCATCGTTGCGCATGTATGAGCAGGCTCATGTCCCATATTTCTGGCAATGACACTTATACCCTGCCGGACGTCCTCCCAGGCGAATGACCCCTATAGCTTCTCATTAGTTTCTGCTTAATTAGTGTCCAAAAGCATGAATATAATATCAACATCCACTTTTGGTGCCGGTCAGAACAGCTTGGTGACTTACTTTTTTCTGCATCTTCCTGTTCTCGTTGTTGTCGTTCTCGTTCAAGTTCTTGTTGTTGTTGTTGTTGTTGTTGTTGTTGCTGTTGTTCTTCCTGCAACAACAACAACAATAATTTTGATGAATAGCGCGCGACTTTGTAGCATTACGTATGTATAGTCCGGTCTGTTAGCGACAAAAGTAGCAAAGCACTTCCATGTTAGCGCTAACACTTGAAGGAATTCTTTTTGTTTCATATAAGTTTTGATAAAGTTTATTCATTTAGTAGAGAGTGTGGCGTGCCTCCCCCCGACCACCATTTTTTGGCACCCACCCCTAAATGCGTTTAGTATGCCACAAGGAACATTTGTGCCAAGTTTAGTGCTTGTACTCAAAAGTGCACTATCTTTTCGCTAACAGACCTGACTAGTAAGCGTGCGCAGATTTTACTTTTTAATGCAGTTTTCCGTTGAGCCATTTGTTGGTTGAAGAATCAAACGTGTAGTAATCAGTGGTATGAGTAGAGTGTCGTTGGCTCTTTCGTATAAAGGACTTGGCGGTAGTTTTGTAGTTTTGCACTAGAAGTACTTTAAAAAGGAACTTACAACGCTTTTCGTAATTCTGCGTCCCGACCACTGACTCTAGACGTCTGGCGTTTTGGATTCCGTCAATCAAACTTACGACGGGCCGAGTTAATTCCGACCGCGAGCTGCCGATAAAGAAATTCCGACGACTCGGCAGCCATTTTTGCATTTTTCTTCCTGCATGATTGAGATGAAAACCCTGAAGACTGAGTATGAAAACAAACTCAAACATATATTGAAAGGCATTTTCTTGAAGGTTTTTGATCATAACTTATGATTATAACTTTTTTGTATAACTTATTTTGATTGTAAGATTCAAATCAAAATACCTAGTCATTTCAGGCGTGGGAACGGTTGTCTCTGATTGGTTGAGCGGGAATTTCTTTATCGCTCGTGGAGATCGGAATGAATTCGGCCCATCGTAAGTTTGATTGACGGAAGCAAAAACGCCCTACATCTTGAGTCGGTCGGTGGCAGAATTTTGAAAAGTGCTGTAAACTAACCAAAGATAGTATAACTGTAGAGTATCAGCACATCAATAGGGAAACTGATGAGTAAAAGTCTTTCCCTATCTTTCCCGTGCGCCCAGAAAACTGATTGTACTTGCCAACAGCTTTTCCTTATTGGATGATAAACCTTGTATCATTGTTTTTAAATCATTCAATTCAATAAAATCTATATCGGCAAGTGTGAGATAGTCACGAGACTTGCATCCCCATATTTTGTATGCAAAACGAGGCTTTAATTGGCAAGTATATCCGGATATAGCCATGCACATCTTGGCTTATTGCATTTACACTCTTGTCAATATTGCTAACAGTATTACAAAAAATATTTATATAAAAAATAATTTAATAATAGTAATCATTTTACAAATAAAGAATAAAAAGAATAAGAAAAGGAGACTTTCCAGTCGACAGCCACCCACCACACCACACCACTAATTTCACTAATTTCATGATCCACAATCCTCACCTCGTTGGGAGAATCAAAATCTCTGTTTTCTGGATCCGGCGATCTCGGATTTGCAGGAGAAACGAGAAGTGGGTCACTCGAGTCGTCTTTGTTCAAGTTATCCATCTCGAAGTCTCCAGCCGTTGTAATTCCATCAGCTCCAAATCAATCAACAAAACTTATTAGGGGGCCTTCATTTATTAGTGTATGGGAGGGGGGTCGGCAATATTGGGGGGATCGCGTTATTTCCGGAAGCTATATAGAGGGGTTGTTACTAATACTCCCGTTTCGAGTTCTCTTTTACGCTGTGTTAGCCTCAATTGTGCGTAAATTATGCAGAAATTTAGATAAAACTCGTGAAATTTCAAAGTATTTTTATTGTCTTCTTCACACACAGATCTCTTGAATTTCCACGGGCTGTTACTGAATAAAAGAATATATTACACGGTTTTGAGGCTAACACAGCGTAAAAGAGAACTCGAAACGGGAGTATTGTATGCAGCTTTATAGGGGTTTAGTAATAAACTGGAAATATAGGGGGGGGGGGGGGGGGTTAATGATATCTTTGCCAACCAGGGAGGATCGGGTAATATTTAGAAAAGACAACAGGAGATTTTGCCAACCCCCCCTCCCCCATACACTAGTAATATATGAAAGCCCCCTTATACATTTCAGCGCGTTCCATTCACACGCGCGAATCGCCGTCGCTACAACAAAGGTTTTGATGGACGTGGAATGTTGTAGAAAAACCAACATCGTCGCGCGACAGCAATCAAATTGTACGGATTGGCGCATGTGATTCGAAACCGCTGTCAGTGTCGTCTTCTTTCTTTTAGTATTTCTCCTAAAAAGTTTCATATAGTTTATTCTATTCAAACAGAAAATACTGAACCAGTTTTTAATTATTGCAAAACAATTTAACTACATTTTGTAACCCAATAAACAAATAGTATACCACTTACCCATCACGCTCAAAGGTCCGTAATTATTTATCAATTTTTGATTTTTTTGGTGGATAACACTGCAAAAAAAAAAAAAAAAAAAAAAAAAAGACACTTTTTCATTTAATGAAGTACTAAAATGCTCGTTTATCAAAACACTTGCTGACTACACCAAATTCAAGAAGGTTAAATCACAGAAGCTAAGACGGAAGGGTGTTCTGGGAAAACCGCTACGCAAGGGCGGATCCAGGGGGAGGGTCGGGGGGGTCAGGACCCCCCTGTCAAAATTAAGTTCAAATATTTCTTATCAATGAGTATATCATAAAATAACGATAAAAAGTTTTTTTTCTGAGAGAAGGCTTAATTTTAATATTCATTTTAATATCAATCAATGCCGTAAGTTTTAGCAGCTCATAAACGCTTCAGTATTTGGGCTTCCTGTGGTAAAATGCGCCCGGGATTCCTGTGCCAACTAAATTTTCCCCTGGGACCCCCCCCCCCCCCCCTTTATTTTGAAAAATCCTGGATCCGCCCTTGCTACGCGTCGTGGTTTCCTACTCTTTATCAGAGTATAATACACGGAAAACTGTTTTTTATTCCTTAACGATTAAACAAAAAGAACGGGATATGATTTTACTTATTGTTAGAGTGCTTACACTATGTCCATGAAATAAAGTCTAAATAGTTACTACCTAATAGTTTTTATTTAGTGACTATTAGTCACTATCACTCAACTGGAACAGCTTCAGTAACAATACACAAGGGAAATCAAATACTCAAGACAATAGAAAGATAATACTTTATTTAATAGAGGCATACTTTATTGTTACTAAAGCTGTTCCAGTTGAGTGATAGTGACTAATAGTCACTAAATAAAAACTATTAGGTAGTAACTATTTAGATTTTATTTCATGGACATAGTGTAAGCACTCTAATGAACTCGTTGTTCTTATCAATTATTTTAATGCATTTTATTACTAAATGCTTGGCTTCAAAATATTTAACTCATGGCGCCGGTATGGATCGACACTAGACCTTTTTGCTATGAATATGTACGAATTCTTTTGTAATTTTTTGTTCATAAATAATAGTGCTTACACTATGTCCATGAAATAAAATCTATAAATAGTTACTACCTAATAGTTTTTATTTAGTGACTATTAGTCACTATCACTCAACTGGAACAGCTTCAGTAACAATAAAGTATGCCTCTATTAAATAAAGTATTATCTTTCTATTGTCTTGAGTATTTGATTTTCCTTGTGTATTGTTACTAAAGCTGTTCCAGTTGAGGGATAGTGACTAATAGTCACTAAATAAAAACTATTAGGTAGTAACTATTTAGATTTTATTTCATGGACATAGTGTAATGATAATTAGACTCAATCAGCGAACCGGAAGCGCCTCACATCGGCTGCACAGCAAGCCACGTTTCACACGAGCAATGCCAACTTTGTTATTTCTAAACAACAAAATCACAAAAGAATTCGTACATCTTTTGTTCCAACAGCACGAGATTTCGAAAATATCGAAAATGTTCGTTATAGCAAAAACGTCACTGAAGTAATTATGTTCATGCATGAGATGTTCGACATCTGAATCAATAGTATATAGCAATTTGTCGATCTTTGGTCGATCTAAATTGTATTAGGTTGATTCAGCTCATGAAAAGTTCGGCTGAACCTGGTCAGTTACTGTACAATTACGTTGAGAAAGACAAAGTCATGTTAAATAAGTCATTTTGGGCAGTTATTTTCTTAGCCATTTTTTTGACTTCCAGGAATTGATAGATATTGGTTCCGGCGACTGATCATGACCTACATTATGAATACCCTTTGGAATAAGCAACAGATCAGACTGTTGTTCTTTTGAATGATTCCTAAAAGTATTGAAAATAATTTACGAACAACCATGCCAAGACTAATAGTTATGTTGAATAAGTCATTTTGGGCAGTTATTTTCTTAGCCATTTTTTTTTTTTTTTTTTTTTTTTGACTTCCAGGAATTGATAGATATTGGTTCCGGCGACTGATCATGACCTACATTATGAATACCCCTTGGAATAAGCATCAGATCAGACTGTTGTTCTTTTGAATGATTCCTAAAAGTATTGAAAATAATTTACGAACAACTATGTCAAGACTAATAGAAGATTATTTCGGTCGAAAAACATGGAATTATCTGGACTATTACTACAATTTTCATAAACAGGCGGAACTCTGTAGTTGCGAATTGCCCCATGATGTTTGAATTTCATTTGTTTTTTACTGCCACCAGAAAAAAAAAATACAAAAGGTACCAGCTTGAAGCTATTATACTGAGTTCGCATGAATATGAAAATGCCAGTAAACAAAGAACAGAAAACATTAATTTAATCGGCAAAGTATTCGTCTAAGCTTTCTTACCTGGAGAGTCCAAGTTTAGTTTATGCAACTGACGCGGAAATGCATGCCAAGCATATTATTAAACTACTCTAGTGAGTCTCCTTATTTGAAATTCATATCCTAGTCTGCTATTAGAGTACACGCCATATATAGCAATTTGAAAAATGGTTGGTGAAGGTTGCATCTAAATACAGTGTATTTTAAGGTACTTTTATTGATGTCATTACGTCACATATCACGTGACCATATCATGTTTACATCAGGAGACACTAGAGAAAAACGATTGCGCATGCGTGCCTTTCAGCACGCTTTCCAGGAATTTACAAGAGAATTTACAAAAAAGTTCGCGGGGTTACTTTTGTGAGACCAAGATACTGTATTAATAAAGACAATATGAAAGAATTGGCCTTAAGTTTCAAGAACTGACTTTAAGTTTCGGCATTTTGTCAGCTTTCGTGACGTATCGAAATGCTTTGACATTTTCACAGACAAAGAAATGTCCTTCTTGTCCCTGCAAAATGAAAAAACTATTGTTTGTGAAACTAGCTTGTATACCGTATTTACTTGTTTAACCCTTTGACTCCTTTTTGAGGTTTTTCAGTGTTTTTCTGGACCTAAACGTTCTCCAAGCCCTAGCAAGACCATATTTGGAGTTTAGATTGACACTGTCAGTGTTTTATGTAAATGAGGGATGACGTTTTCTGGCTGCATAATTAGTACGAGTTAGAATTTTTGGCGCGATTATCCATGAGCTTTGAAAACGATGAACAGCCAGGACCTACTGAGGGATTTTATGGAATATTTGGCTTGTGGAGAATGCTCTCTGAAGCTGATATTTGGACAGTAGGACCTAGTGGCTCTATTTTGAGGAAAAAATCTTTGAAATGTGTGGACGGACTACTGTTCTGTTCAAAAAATCGCATTTTACCCACAATGCATTGCAACAGAGAGTAGTGAAAATGGATAAGTGATGAAATGGGTCGAAGAAAAGAACTGTCGCTCGCCGTGTAGAAGGAATTGATGGGGAAAAAAGCACTAAAAGCCAAGTACTAGTTCCAAACTATCCTGTGTAAGGGTATTGTTTGAGTAGAAATAAAAATTGAATGGAAAACGATGCGATGAAAAAGCGTGATTTTTGGCTTTGGGAAATGACGTCGAAAACAGTGGTTTTTGGTTTTCCAAAAATGTTTAAAGTTTTTTTCGTTATAATTCTGGACATTTGTGCAGGTTTTTTGATTTTAAAAGTTGTTCTGTTTGCTAGTGAAAATTTTAGACTGGTATTTAGGTCAACTTGATCAAAATTGTTGAAGCTGACATTTTAGTGTTTTTTACGGGCGGTTTCGGGCGTCGTAGGAGTCAAAGGGTTAAGGTTACTGGAGACCTTCACGGGTAAAATGTTTCTAAAATTAATTAATAAATTGCTTTCAAAGACTATTTTTTTCGTAATCTATATCATATGAGCTTTAAAAACGATATATAGTTTTATAGGGTTTTGTTGAAAGTGTTGCGTAGAGAGAGTTTTAAACGAAAGATACCCCTGAAGATCTCCAGGGTCCGCCATCGGTCCGCCATGTCCAGTAATTCACATCTACGGAACGTACCCATTTTGTGTTTAAAGCCCCGGCATCGTTTCAAATGGCAAGCTGTGAGCTGTAAGCCGCCGGATTTTTTTTTTTTTTTGCTTCCGTCAATCACAAAATAATCAGTCGGTAATGTCAATTTTATGAAACTTGGCACAAAGTTATTTCATCATATTAGGGCCAAAAATAAAATAAAAAATAGTCACTGTCTTCATTTTTGAGCTACAACTCGAGAAAAATGGACTACTTCGAAGAAAGCAGTGCGCGTTTTGTCACTTGTTTCCGAGTTTACTAAAACATTTAAAAAAGGATGAAAATAGCGTTCTAGCTTGATAAAACTTTTTCTTGTGTCATATATGCCTATTTCAGATATGATTAAAATAAAATATTGATGATAAAAATGTCCTACACAGAATTTATGAATGTTTGACATCAAAATGCGCGGGCTTATATGTCGTAAAGGGGTGTTTTTTTGTTGAAAAAATAGCTGCCATCCTTTCCATCTGTCATTTTTTTCATTTTCACATTATTATATTATAGATCTCTATAGTCGCTTGTTTTTAAGAAAAAGAAAAATGGGGGTCACCGTTCTTGTTTCGGAGATATTACGTCGTAAAGTTTGAAAATTTGGCCGCCATTTTGAATAACGCTCGGAGTTATTATGTAGTTAAAATAAACCAGGCGTTCCTCGCTCATTTTGAATCAACCACAGGTAGCCCAAATTCGGTTTCTTTGACGAATAAATGTTCGTACTTGTGTAATTTTTTTATTTACAGCAATATTGAGTGAATATCGTGGAATGGCCTCGTGGGCTATGGAGCGTTTTGATGACTTTCCGATGTATGTTGCAATAAACTCAATGACTTTAGTTTTTTAATGACTTATCTTCTGCTAATCTTTTAGGGCTAAAATTAAACCAGGAACATGCCCATGTCCATGCCCAAACTTCTTCTTTTATGGGTTAAATTTAGTTTTTCGATGATCATCTTTGCCATATTTTATATTGGAGTACTCCCCCCCCCCCCTCCCCTTTCCCCTGTGGCTCTAGACCCTTTCGGTAATATACATACAATTTTCTTTACAGCAACTATTTTACTTTAATATTATTTATCGATAACTAGAAGCTGTACAAGTTCTACAGCCCTTTTCATATTTCTGCAATGTAACTGACTTAAATCTCTGACATTGTGGTTTCTGTCAATCAAACTTACTATGGGCCAAGTTCATTCCCATCAAGTGATAAAGGATATTCCTTTGATAAGACAGGAGCCTTTTCACATGGAAATTTGTCTATTTCTTGAAATTGAAATTAGCTCAGCCCGTTGTAAATTTGGTTGATGGAGGTCAAAATGGCAAATGTCTTGAGTTGGTAAATTGCAGAAATATGAAAAGCGCTGTAACAAATGTATTACAATTGTTCATTTTTAAAAACTGCAGTTGTAATAATAAATATGAGCTGTTAAAATGCCTATTTATAGTTTTTACAAGGTAGAATTTTTTTTGAACTGGTCTTGCTGGGGTATTCCATGTTTTCCTATAATTATTGGTTTTTGCACATGAAGAGTGACACTGTATATGGCTTCATACAAAATGGTAATTTGTATATTATTGTATCATTACTAAAGGGCTAAAAACAACGGCTGTCAGTCACCAGTCTTAGTTCCATCATACCTCCTTTCTGGCTCAATGTTACTGGTCAAAATGACAGGTAAGGCAGAAAGATTTGATTGGACAATTTCCATATTCTGACTGAACATTGTCCAATAACTAGCTGTTATTTTTAGTGTAACGTATGTCAGAAAAATTTGTTGGGATCTGTCAAAGTCAATAACGCAGCTATTACATGCTAAAGTTGCACTTTGCAATGCACACAACAATTAACTTGGGGACAATTTTGTCCATTATAAAACGAGTCTGCTATAACATGTTTCTGTACATTTTAGTATGATATAGAAGAGTGTACTAAGATGGTCAAGTCTGAGTCTCCTTGTGATCAGCTAACACACCTTATCAATCTTGACACTGTAAAATGGCATCATTTTGTAGAATAGAAAGATGTATAAAGACACCCAAGTATCTCTCAAATCACTGGGAACCTTTGATACTGTGCTCTACATGAGCAGACTTGATCACTTGTTGCCAGTCAATTCACCAAATACATCACGCGACATCCAGGGTAAATACTTTAGGAAAAACACACAACCCAACTGAGCCATCATATCAAATCCATAATAACAATAAATAAAATTGATCAAGAACTAGGACCTTTTTGAGAACCTCCTTCGACAGGGGTACTTTGACATGATTGGCCAGAAGTAGATGGCCCAAAGTTAATCGAATCTAATACTTCTGCTAGTCCTGCAGTACTGACTTGAACGTGCTGTTCAGACATAACATCCGGCATGGCATTTCGTCGCCCAGTTCGACCTGTTCTGACAAAATCATGGACTACTACATCACACTCAGCCATTATTCTTCAATGTCTGATGAGTAGTCTATAGTATTACTACTATGAAGGAGTCACGGTGATGACCAAATAGGCTGTGGAAGAAAAAACACAATATAATATGATAAGAAAATAGGAAAACGATTGCTGACAATCATGCAGAATTCCATGTCGAATGTATATCACAAAATGCTAGGTAATGATGAAGCCTTGATAAAATGTCCATTAGGGCACATTTTCGTAGACCCAGCTGCCCATCACAAAATTACGCTGTTTTCGGCGGCTGATTAAAATGCGATAAATAGGAAGATAAATTTGAAACAATAAGTTTGCGTACATTTGGATAGGTTTTTCCCCAGCTACCGATAAACGAAACCTTGAACGTACAAATTAGGGGGGAAATTGCCATTTTTTTTTCAAGCTTAGCTTACAATCTTACAAGAAGCATTCGAAAAGACAGAAAAAGTTTGAATACGTACATTAAAGAGAAACAAATACACAAATGAGCACTGAGCTAAAGAACAGGCAACGAGAACTTAGATATTTCGATTTTTATGTATTTTTACTTGGCCTGAAAGTTTTCAATGCGTAAAATCAGAGCAAAATGTACAAATAACACGACGAGAACAGACCAACAAGAGGAACTGCGTCTTTTTGAACCCAATAAACCGCCTTATTGCACAAAATACAGAGCAAAATGAAAATATATAATACTATACTTACTTCTGGAACGATGTTCAGGACTATATTGATCGTAAACTACCAAGAAATACTTAAAAACAACCAGATAAAAACACGCTTAGTCGTTCGTCAATACTTTGTTGAAAATTCCGATTAATGAAGGCCCAAGGGCATTCTGGGCAATGACGTCATTTTTAGCGTTCTGTTGTGGTTGTTGTTCCCGCCTCGAGAAACAGCTGCTCGAAGATCAAGTGATGACGGTTTGAATGTATGGATCAAAGCCTTTAGATTAAGGTGTCATAATAAATAAGGCACGTACACTGAGACTGTACGAATTCGAATGGAAAATAAATCCTTTCTGAGTTAATTAACCATGCCGAAACCATGCCATATAAGTAGTCATGTTGTCACCAATGGCAACCAGATGTTAGTGTGAGAAATGACACAAGACAAGAGAGCATAAATATATGCTCTCTTGCACAAGAGAATAACCATTTAGACTAGTTTCAAGTGGACCTCTCTGAGACTCAAAGAGTCACGACTGAAGAAAGTGAGAAAAGTGACCATTGAAGCTGACAGGTCAGCATTTGTGATCCTGACTGGGCTGACTGTGCTTTATTCAGCACTAGTTAAATAGTCAATAATACAGAGGTGAAGGACTCTGTGACATCCTTATTGTCATGCATCATTATTATGAAGGATTTACAGGCATCGTACATTTTGTTTACAACAAAAGGAGCTTCAAAAAAATACTTTCCAGTGGGGAGAAGGGAGAGAAAGTTTTATTTCCTATTTCGTCGTAAATATCGCGGTTTTTTTTATTTTTTTTATTTTACTTCGTCAACTTTTGGCGGAGGTGCCCCCCCAGAACCTAGGTCCTTGCTACGCCCCTGCTTCCCCCTACACTATTTTCAAACACCCAACCCCCTAGGACTAGTACTGCTCCTTTGAGTCAGTGTGCTTTCGAAACTCACTTGTATAGAAAGTACAACTCAAGTTGTTGTAGATGCATTTGGTAAAGAAACAGTTTTACTGAAACAACTTATAGCTTTACAAAATTGCTTAAATCTGGCCACAACACACAGCTGTGGAAATCACACAATTTTAAATTACATAAATATGTAATCATTGGTAAAAAGCACCACATCAAAAGAGACACTAAGCCCCTTTTTCTGAGCTCTTTAAGCTGGCTCATATAAAACTTTTCACACTGAAGTAATAGGCAACAGACTTAAATATTCAACAATAACATGATTCAAAACAACAGTGATTCAGCAGATCAGAAAACCAATTTCCTTTTAATAGCAACAAATAATCGACTCTGCTTCCAAAATTGCTTTTAATCTGTGTCACTGCCGCTACCCTTGGCTTCTGATTTCTCCATTAATTTGCGGTATTTTTCTAGCTGTTCCTTGTTGCGTCTGATTGAATCTTGATGGTGCTCTATTTCTTTTTCAATTGTTTCAACCATGTGTTTCTGCTGCTCTCGTAGTGCTTCAAGTTGCTGTTGTTGCTGTTAAAGAAAATGGAATAAACACCTCAGCTTACCACAAGATTATAAATAAATAAAATAAGGAGCTGACAGTGAACACTCTCTCCACAAGTGCTCCATTTTAAGAGAATTCAAAGCTGAAGCTACACAGAGAGAAGTTAAAACAGACAACAATCTAGACTTGTGCATAGCAATGAAATCAGTGGTAATCAATAAAACTGTACTAAATATATTTTGTACTAAATAGTACGATATAGTGCAATATATTATTTTCTTTTGTTTCATCATATTCTTTTAGTACTAAATAGTGCTAAAGTTGTACTGTTTGAAGTATGAGCTTCAAGTATAATCACTCTACTTTCAATGTATCGAGCACTTTTGACTGGTCTTATCACCATTTATATATATATATATATATATATAGATTATGGATTGTAGATAGATCAAAGACAAGACATAACTTTTGCTGTTACTCGGAGTTTCACGCTTACGCGATCTTTAGACAGTCTTTTCGCGTAAGCGTGAAACTCCGAGTAACAGCAAAAGTTATGTCTTGTCTTTGATCTATCTACAATCCATAATCTATAACGCTCTACATGTCAATGTATTGAGCACTTTACCGTCAGAATAGACACATCCAGATATATATATATATATATATATATATATATATATATATATATATATATATATATATATATATATATATATATATATATATATATATATATATATATATATATATATATATATATATATATATATATATATTCTTTTTTTTTGAGCAACTTGTTATATTTTACATATTATATTATCTGAAAGCCATAGTATTTTTTTAGTAGGAATATTAATCAACATAATTATCTGGAACTTTGCCATTGTTTTTCTAATACTGAGATGCTCTTTTCATTTTGGGTGTTTATTTTGCCAGGGTTATTTAAATAATGGCCAGTCATCAGACAATGTCCGGCCAAAATTAGAACTTGTTCAGTCAAATCTGTTCATTGCCTTGCTGGTCATCTTGACCAGTAATGTTAAGCCAGAAATGAGGTATAACTGAGCTAAAACAAATTTGACTGGTCATTGTGACAGACCACTGATTGTTTATTATTCTAAGCCCTGATTTTGACCAAACTGCTCAACCAGGGGTAGGGTGTGGTGACCTGTTAGTGAAAAGAGCTTATAAACAGACCCAACAGTGATAATATTATTAGGTACCAGTTGTCTGAAGTATTGCTCCTCGTGGGCATGTTCCATTTTACCAAATGCACCTCCAGCTTCCCTGAAATATCAAGAATTTCATTATTTTAGTGTCTATGACTTCATACAAACCATCTCTGATAATAATAATTATAGAGAAAACAGAAAACACATTAAAAGGGCAATATACAAATCATGTCATTGTTTCTTACTCACCTGATAGTTCCACCACCTCCTCCACCCTGTCAAAATATGACAAATGTAAATTACAGAGTCAATAAGGAAACTTTCAACCTTCTTTTTTATCTAATTTACCAGCTGATCTAAGTCTGGGCATAGCTAACTTACAGATAGAATAGGAGTTTTGCATGTTAGGTATATTGTATTGGGACAATGTCAATTACAGTGTACAGGTGCTTATACTGAGGCAAGGCTTTAAAAGGATAGATCTCTGGAATCTTTAGGGCCATGTCACTTCATTTAATTCATCAACCCCCTCTAAAGGACGATTTACATGGTACAACTTTGGCTTACAACTGTTGCATGCAATCTGCTTATGCCACACTTACAACACAAATTGCGTCATGTAAATCAACCCTACAACTATTGTGTATCACAAGAAGAAAGTCGTAGCAAGTCGTAAGGCTGATTTACATGACGCAATTCGTGTTGTAAGCGTGGCATAAGCAGATTGCATGCGACAGTTGTAAGCCACATAGATGTAAATTAGCCTTAAGAATGAACAACAGAAACTTATGGGGTAGGTCCCTAGACTTTAATAGAACAATTGCAAGGTCAAATATATCCTATCCATAGGGGGGAGGGACATCAGAAGATATCTCATGGTGAGAGACCTGGAAGATAAATTTTTATGGGATAACAGAGGAAAAAATATAAGCTTAAAGGGAGTCTGGGAAGTCGGGTAAATTTTAAGCTTAATTTTTTTAATGAACGGCTTTTGCCACATATTGAGAGAAAAATATTATATCCTGTGATAAACTATTTGGTCTACCATACATTTTTTGCAGCTAATAAAATTAAAGTAGGTAAGAAAATTTCGGAGTAACCTGTGTTTAAACTGTAAACAGACGAAAAAGTACAAAGTTTATGTGTTGCGTAGAAAACGTTGTACAACAAACTCACAACGTACTCCTCCATAAGCGTGTATTTTACAATAATTATGAAACAAAAAACAACAGCTGCAAACCCAAAACCCTTACCTTTCCAGATCCACTTCCCCATTCACCACTACCCATCATTCTAACCAAGTAAACTGGTCTAGAAAGAGCAGAAAGACGACCAACTACTGCACGAGATGCCGCCATCTTGGTTTCCCTGTCCAACATGCATGGATTGAAGCAGGTTACATCATAATGACCCAAGATGTCCCTATAGAGCTTTCAAGTTGTGACGTATTTCCGGTTCCAACTGCCAACAAAAACCTCTAAAATAAACCAAAAAATGTTCTCAATGATTTAACTTTCACCTGAAACAATTAGACTTTTGGACAAAAAATCCTGTTTTGAAGACAAAGCAAGATTTTTTTTTATAGAACTGCTTTTCGTTTTGGACCCACTTTTGCGAAGCTCTGTTGTTCCCGTAATGTTCCTGTTAGTCCCCAGATGTCCTTTAGATCCCTGGGTTCCTCCCCAGTAACTTCCGTTGAGACAACTAAAAGCCTCAGATGCACTTTGGAGCGTAACAATCCAACATCTGAGATAAACGATCGCGTCTCTGCCTTGGAATGTAGTGACTAAACCCTTCTGTCAATTTAAAAATTTACTCTATTTTCCAGATCTTTCGATTTGAAGCCGTTTCTCCGACAAAAATGGCTTGTTGTAAGTCAAGAAATATTCTGTTCTTCATTCTTGTCCTTCAAATGGTAAGCTTATGTTATGGAACGATTTGTTTTTTTTTGGGGAAAATAATTTACGATCGACAGCAGTTTTGGTTAAAAATTTTTTAACCTCCTTGGTCTCCAAGATACAATCTTTTTTAAAGCATTATATCATATATATTTTCAAATCAATCCAACATAGTGAAGCCCTGTATCTTCAACTGAATGCTGACATTGAATGTTGTACATTTTGTTGCAGCTCTTGGTAGTCGAGCGCTTGGTATTTGACTTCCTCGGATTTATGTGGGCTCCTATTATCACAAATTTTATCCACATCGCTTTCCTGATAGTGGGGATCTTCGGTATTCATCAGTATCGTGCTCCCTATGTAATTACGGTGAGTTAAGCTTATCGAAACCAGCGCTTCCCCTTCGCTTGTAGCGTTCTGCTCAATCCAAACTCCTACAAAGCTACCAAGTGTTCTTCTTCCTTTGCATAAGCTTACTGTAAATCTCAAGCTGAAAGGCCGATCCAAGCTTTCTAGAGGCGTAAGAAACACCTATACTTGAGCATATTTGAATAGTGGTTTATTAAATGTCTTGTATATCGTAATCGTAATTATTTGGCTTTGGTTTGGGCCTTCAATTTGAGAAGCCATAGGAGATTTTATCTCGGTTTTTCTAGTTTACCCTTTAACGAAGTTCTCTTGTTCGCTGCAGCTTAACGCTCTGAAACAGTACAATACTTTAGTTTTTCAGCAGGTGTTGACGTCCGCTGTCTTGAATTTTCCTGTCCTGCCGAAGAAAAATTGTCATATCCCAAATGTTCGTAGAACAGCAGAATCGAATTTCTCTTTCGCATTACTGTGTTTATTATTGGCTGTCAAGCTTTATTTGTGTTGTTATTTATTGGGCGGATATTCATGCCGTCTTTCAAACAAAAAAATATTTAAAGAGTCATTGATTTGGCATTTTATTCTTTATCCCACGTCAAAAGTCAATAAAATTTCACGCGTATAAATAATGATAAAGTGATAGAGAACCCAGTCACGAAAATTAGATGAAGACGTTCTTTCTGCTGTTATATTGTAAAGGAATAAATCTCCAACTATTTTTCGCTGAAGGTGATCCGCAATGTTATCAAAACATATTATTTCGCGAAGGATCTTTTGTCATTAGTTCCTGTCAATCAAATTCTGTTTAACGTCAAATGATTAAGGACGTGCATGAACATCTTATTCCAATTTTTCGGTTTTGAATGAATGCAACACATGAACAATCATATAACAGGAGTATTTTGTCTGTGAGAGAGAGTATGATTTGTTCAAAAGTTCAACCCAACATAAAATAAGTGAGGCATATTTAAATATTAAAGTAATAATACAAACGTCTGTATCTGAATGAAGGATTACCCCATGCACGTCACGTCTACAGGCTTTTGAAAACCAATGCTTAAGTTTATTGGACTGAGGATATTTAGATATGCATACTGATGTATATATGTATTGGCCCTTTTAATTTGCAGTACTCTGTGTGGAACCTGATTTGGTTTGCAATAAACCTTACCATAATTGCTCTATACCTAGAAATTGGAACTGTCTCTCACGTAAGTACATAGATTTAAATTTATTCATAGCAGTGAAAACATTTTTTCTCTTATATTTCTCCTTTACTATTTCTGTCTGTAATGTAAACCAATATAATAATGGATAACGTAACAGTCAATAAACCGTTACTCATGATAATGATAGAATTATTCCTGCCATGACCAGTCATGCAATTAGTTTTCTATAAATGAAAACTTGCTATTTAGCTAGTAAAAATTCCCAATGAGACTAGAAACAAGATACATACATATATATTAAAAGTAGCCTATAGAATGTTTTTGTTTTAAATCTTAGATTACTGAGCAATCTTGAACCTGTAAGAAGTGGTAGTCAAGTTGACCTCAAATATTTGATCTCACAGATAACATCTAGTATAATGGTCAAATTTTTCATGATTGTCATGGCAACTACCAAAGTAGAGCCTTTGAGAGATAGAGATGTCTGGCTGTTAGAAATCCCCCTAGACTACACAATATGAATATCTTTTACTGCTAAAGTTATAATTAGAGAATTTATCAAAATGTGGTCAACCTTGTTTGAAAAATGTTTTTTTTCTGTTATCATGTTGAAGTGAATTCCAAAGGTTCTTTTTAATATCAAATTATCAACTAAACATTTTTATCTATTTTTGCTGTTTTCTTACCCAGAAACAAGATTGGCTGAGTCTAAAGACAGGCCACAGGAGTTGGTGGTCAAAAAATGGTATTGGATGTGGAAGCATTAATTCTAACTCTACTGCAACCTCTACTGTCATGTCACCTGATGGCTGCCTTATCAGATTTGAGGTATGGGTTACCTGTGGTGTTAGAGACCAAAGACTTTCTCTTAGATAGTGGACATGGTGTATTGTGCAATGTTTTGGGCTCCCTGTGGTGCAATTTTTTATGAGGACCAACGTTTGTAGAAACTGCATTTAATTTTGGGACTATAAGGTTTCATAAGTTCTTTAAACTTGAGAATAATGTTAATTGACTAAATTAAAGCATTTTTTCATATGAGTTGGAAACAATAGAGCAATTATATTCATCGTAATGCTGTAGCCATACTTGCATTGTGATTGGATACATTTATTTATTGAAAGACAATGGGAAGCCATTTCAATGTTACAGCATGTCTTACCGTGTACATGCTGTAAGTCAGTACCATATATGTTTTCCAATATAAAAAAATTCTAGAATATATAATTTTCAATTTTGATTACTTTTCATTTCTAGTTTGTGGAGTCAATTCAGAGTGGTACTGAATGCATCCTAGCTGTAAGTAGTATTATAAAATAACTTTGATATTACGCGCGCTCTGATTGGTCAAAAAGCCATGTTTTATGAGAGCATAATACATGCTCACGTCATTTTTCTCTCTCTCGAAAAGTTAGTTATTTTATAAAAGCAATAAAAAACAGTTTTCCGTGTATTATACTCTGATAAAGACACTTGGGATGTGGAGAGAACACTTGAGAAGCTGGAAACCACTCCGCTATGCGTCATGGTTTCCTACGCTTCTCTCGTGTTCTCTCCACATCCCGCGTGTCTTTATCAGAGTATAATACATGGAAAACTGTTTTTTATTCCTTAACTGTAACTCATTTTACTTGTGAATGAATTGTCAGATCTGCTCCTAAATGATTCTATTGTTTGATATTTTAGTTCATTGGATTCTGGCTTGGATGTTGGTTTGTAAGAACATATCATGAAGATGATGACCATTGTGAGTATTCATACATTCTTGTTATCTTAATTTCTTACTGGTAGCCTTTCCAGATGCTAGAGCATCCACAGCAAGCCCAAGCCAGATGTTTTGTGATGTACATAAAAGATTGACTTGGAAGATGAAAGAAGGAAAAACACATTTCCTCTTCATCCTAAACAACCCCCCCCCCCCCCGAATATAAGCCCTTTCCAGTTATAAGCCCGTCAAAAAACCCTTAGAATGAGTTTCGTTCGCTGATATCCATTTTGTTTTCTTTATCAGTTGATTACATTGGAGGATTTGATAGCTACTCAGCCTATCACCCACCAACTAAATCATCAAGAATGCAGATGCAGCCCATGTAAGTGAGTTGTCATCATCATCATCATTAGCTGACTTCCATCAAGAAGTACTGTAGTTACACCCTACGGATGTAATAGAAATTGACAAGATCATGATGATACTATGATTCGAGATGTACTTGAATGTACATGATTATTGGCATGGCTACCATGATTGTCATCATCATCATCATCATCATCATTATTGTCATCATCATTGATTATGCTTCATCATCACCATGATTGTTGATGCTACCACCACAACCACCATCACCATACACTACCATTACTATATATACATGTTACTTTATAGTTAATAACGAAAAGTCCTTTTCTTGCTTTTCAGTTCTTCCTGAATGCTTGACAGAGATACAACATCAATGTCATCATCCATCAAGGAGCAAAACTAGAAGTAGAACAAGTAAAACAGTCATGGTATAAAATATCCTACCAAGACTACATGAACTAGGTGTTATATTAAGTTTCTTTTAATTGGATTGTGAACCTTGGAAGATGGTTTCAGTACAGACCGATAAACTGTTTTTGGTTTGAAGAAACTTGTAGTGCTGTGACGTGGTTATCAACAACAATGGTTAGTTTCTATTTTCATGGTTTCTGATTGGTCAAGAGAGGATCCGACACCATTTAAAAGTCACAGTATTATTAGTTTTCTAATTTAAACATTTAAGGGAAAGACCCAGGGATTCAGTGGGAGGGGGAGGGGGATGGGGGCATAATAATGCTAAAGAATTGGGCTACCTTTGTAAATATAATGCCTACAAAATTCTCCAGAAAAAGACTCTTTTTCAAATTAAGCCTGGGGGCTATTTTTGCCACTCCATCCCTGATGTCCAACATCTTACCAAGTGATAAAAAGTTTGTTCGCTTCCCATTTCCAATTTCTGGAAAATAAATGTACTACTTGAAATGTAAGGAAAGCATGTATGACAAGAGAGAGAGAGAGAGAGAGAGAGAGACATGCATAGTCTTTCATGGGTTGGTTACACACTTTTGCACTATGCAATTATGTAGTTACATAGGCATGAAATATATATAATACACCTCTTATTAATTATTGTATGCATAAGAGAATCTATACGATTCCATTGCACTGATTTTCATAATAATGAATGACCAATATGATCCAGATGTCTCAAATTTATAGCTATGTGGTGATTGTCTAGATAGGGGTCGCAGGATTATGAAAATGGGTACATACATTAAATGTGCATGACTTTTCTTGGAAATAATATTGTGCATATTGCTATTTATAGCTAGGCAAATTATGAAAGCAAATAACAATTTCCAGACTTGGCATTTGTAGGTTAGCCATGCCATGACTTTGATCAGCCCCAAGGCTATTTCAGGGTTTAATATGTGAGTTAGTCTTGCCATGACTTGACAATATTTCAAGACAAGTTATAGCACATTTGTGAATGGAAAAAGCACATTTCAAATGGATTCTTGTTCTTTGTAGAGTGTACATAATGTAGGTAATTTTTTGTTTATTTGAAGACTATTTGAGTGTACAAATTTATTGTTGCAAAACATGAAATATGTTATATAAAGTTGTGCTAATAAGCCTATATTATAGCATAACTAGTCCACAGTACAGCAGAACAATATCCAACTTTACGCATTAATCTACTTTTAGAATCTAGACTTTTTAAGGCATTATTACATGCCACTGCGACACAAGTTGCACTTAGCATTGTGACATGTACATTAAACCTACACTGCAACCTCAAGAATGTTATGAGAAATATTGCAGCAATCATTGCAAAAAGTAGAATTCGTTTCTACTTTTGTCAATGATAGTGTCTCCATTGCATTGTCTAAAACCTCTTGCAACTTGTGTCACAATGCTGTGCGAGACAAGTTGCGTAGTCTGTGTGATTGTGCCTTTATTCTATATTCGTTTTATTTGGATTTCGAGAAAATTATTCACTTTAATTTTTTTCACATAAATGATCAGAATAGTAGCATAATATAACAAAGTCCTTCGGTTGCATTTAGAACAGCAACTTTAGGAAAAGTCAGTCAGTTATGGCATTAATATAAGTTATTATTTATCAAGGAACTGATATATATATGTGACATTGAAATGATCCCATTTTAGAGTGATTGGCAATAATCACAATCACAATTTTAAGAACAAAGATCATAATTTTTTCTTCCTAGTCCTTGTGTCACTAATGAAAAACTGTCTTCTGACAGATCGACACCCATAAAAAATATACATATTAATAGTCAAATGAAGACAAGAAAACTAGATCAAGCTCATGTCTATTCAAGTAGAGTACAAACACTAAAACTGTGCAACCTAAATAGCACTAAATAGATGCAACAGGTGCAGGCTTTTAGTGTTTGTACTCTAATGTCAAGTAATATCTATTACTGTGCAGTCGAAAAATGTGGGCACCCAGAAATAATTCAGAAATCGTTTATTGTTCATTGAACAATCAGAAATGAATTTCTTAAACTCCAACGAACAAACATTATTCCTGAAATTTTTGTGGTGCCCATGGTTTTTTGATTTGCACTGTAATAGTAAAAGTCTATTGAAGGCATTTTTTAAATGTTATCACTTCATGCATATTGTACAAATAGAGTTGCTCAAAAGTCAATTTTTAGATGCATTTTTTATTTTTTACATTTTAATTTGTTTTTATTAGATGAGAGCACTTTTTAATGACAAGTTTAATTTTTCCCTTTGTTAATTTTCATCATTTTTTTTAAATAGTGGAGTAAATGGTTGTACAAGTGTGAAAAAATTGCTGTGCAAAGCGCCATGCCTATAACATATGTATTGTGGTTATGGTGACGTGTGCAATATGGCACTGGAGGATGTTGTCATATACCATAATTGCATATGAAACTTGTTTTGCAACATGAAGCATAGGAGAAAGTGGTTCTTTCTCTCAATTTTTTTCACGCAAAGTTTCAAAAGAGTAGTATTCTACCACACGATTTATTAAAAAATATGTTGTCTGGACACTCTAGCACAAGTTTTAGCTGTGTCACTGTATACCAGAACTTTAACTTCATGCACTGCAACTATTTTTCCTGGATGTGATCATATTTTGTTATGGTGTTGTGTGCTGGCTTCTTTCACTAACTTGTACAGTCAAGTTCCACTCCATTCAGTGATGTGACAAATAGGAAATAAATATATACAGCACCTCATTTGTAGTCACTTTTGCTTTGTTAGAACCCAACCAATCCCATGAAAAGGGACATGCATAATTTATGAGTTTGGGGAAAGATGGTATTTGGATTTTGAAGGGGCCACCAATTTTTTTCAATCAGAATTTGGGGGCTATCAAATAAAAAGGTGTTGGTCCATTATCTCAACAATTGTGGTCAGGAGCAGCACCTGATAGTACCCAACTCAACGCGAGGATGTATTGTACCTCGTGTTGGGCCTGCACAGCATACAAGTGCTGGGGCTAAGAACCGTATTAAAGGGCAACGAAGCTATTTTGAATTCCCTTAAAATTTTTTGCTACATATGGGCAGAAAAATGGTGGCCTGAAGCCCCTTTCCACAGGCCCTGCATGATTGTGTTTGGAATGTCTTTAGGAGCATCAGTCTCAAGACCACAAAACAGCCTGCCACAGTTCTTGTTAGTCTCCGTTGCATCGGGATGCAACACATGCAATAGCCAGGTAAATCAGTGTTCAGTTATCTTAAACCTATAAACAAATACTTCCATTCACAGCAACGAAAGTCAACACTTTGTACCTGCTACCTTGAACGTTTATTTTCTATTTTGATTTTGTTATAAACGATATAATAAGAAGACAACGCCTAGTCCTGAATTAACCACACACTATGCACCTGTGTAGTCTTACTGAACGTCACATACCGAATTTCTAAATCACCAAATTCATCACCCACAAACTTTGAATTCACCACCTAACATAGACCTTACATACATAGGTTCACTGGTCAAACACAAAGCATTCCGTCCAGGTTGCAAGGTTCAAATTTGAATAGTCCTTTTAAAAAAATACCTCGAAGCCTCTCTTGAAGGATTTGTGTTTGACCAGTGAACGATGTACATGGAAAATGGTGAACGGTCTTTCTTTTAAGTTCTGCTGACATCAAAAGATAACGCGCTTCAGTACTTCCGTTGAAGTGGGGGGGAAATTGCATGAAACGGCCCTTCTGTTCTCTCTATGCTTATAACTGTGAGAATATTCAGAAAAACTGCCGCCAGATAAGTTATTCCGATCTAAACAAATGACTCACAAGACAAAAACGCCCGTTTTTTGGCCAAAATGTGTCTACGGCCGTTTTTAATCATATCTGACAGGTGCATAGATCATAAATGCTTTTCTTTAATTTTATAGAGCTAATTCTCTCTAACAAAGCGGTTCTGCGACCTCAAAAACCACCAGACATCTATATTTTCGGTCATCGTACGTATGATGTACGTAAGCCAAAATACGAAAGAAAAAGTTGTACGGGGCGCAGCACTCTAACTGTACCAACTAAACACAGAAGGATAGACTGTAAAATTTTTGTTTTAATATATTAACATAAGTTTTCTAAAAACCTCTAACCATAAAATTTTCAAATGAAAACGTGTAACCGTAGTAACCAAGCTAGCTAAAGTAACAATGTAAGGAGAGAGTTGAAAGTATCCTCGGCTTGCTGGTTCTTAAAATGACATAGACCGAACGAAATATGGCGACCAATTTCAATAACTATTGTTCTGTACTGCAGACTAGCCTCTAATACTGACGTGTAAAAACATTTTTCCTCTGTTCTCATGTGAACAAGAGTCTAGTCAGTCCAGAACAATAGATATTCAAATAGTCGCCATATTGCAGTTCGGTGTATGAAAGCAAAAATAAATTGAAATGACTGTGGTTTCTTTCTATCTACAAACTGATGTCACTCGGGCAATGTTTACTATGTAAGGAATAGCAAAATCGATGCTCTTTATGCTATCGCTTTGTGTTCTGTAGTCAGTGATTAAAGTTCCGCAGACAAAGGTAAAACAGGACAAATGGAAAAGATATTTTTTTGTCCTTTTCTTGTCACCGCGGGGTTGCGAAACCAATCATTTTCGATTTAAGAGCAAGTACTTTCTTATCATAACAACGAAAAAACATTTTGTTTCGTCTAAAAACAAATCACATATTAAACATAATCTTAAGTCACTCGGTGACGGTTCGTTTGGTAATCGGATTCCGAGATAAGAAAACTCTAGAAAAAGACTCAAATTTGAATCCCAAAAATCAAATTTTACTGTGGCGTCACTGTGACGTCACAGCAGCTGTTGGATAAATCTGAAGAAATGATTTTTTCAAGGTTGGTGAAATACAACAATTATTGACCAATAAATTATATCAGCCATAAAACTTGGATTTATCAATTTGTATATTTGTTATGAATCAAAATATGGGTAGTATTCTCTGGATTCTTACTTCGAAATGTGCCGACCAATCGAATCAACGCACCTTCTAAGTAACCTTATACAAGGACCTCTCTAAAATGGTACCAAAATATATTACAAACGTTTACCCAAGAAAAAACCGTCTTCTCTTGCCAACAGCGACCGATGAATCTTTTATAGACTATTTTACGTTTAAAAAGGAATTTCTTTTTTATCATCGTCGCCATCTTTCTCTCCAGCGATCGCTATTTCTCGGGTCGCTTCTACGATCGTCTCTCCGATCTCTACGGTCATCTCTGTGGTGAGGATTGTAACGACCCCGGTCTTGGTGATCTCCCCGATGGGGCCCGTATTGGTCGCCGTGGCTGTGGTATCGATCATCCGATGGCCGCCGCATGGGGGCCCCACGTGGGTTTCTTTGGTCCCTCCATCTGTCATCAGGAGGGCCAACATCTCTAGGTCCCCTGTGATCTCTTGGACCATCTCTTGAATGTCGACGTTCTCGCCACTCTAGACGTTCTCTGTCAATACGTTGTCGGTCAGCTACGGAATAATTTCCACCTGGCCCAGAACGGTCCTTGTCTGGTGAGCCCTCGTCGTGATGTGGCCCTCCAGAAGGACGTCGTGACCCTCCTGGTGCAGTATTGCTATGAGACATCTCGGTTCTTCTCTCAGACCCTCTATACTGGGTATCTTGATGTGGTCCAGAGGACCCTTTCGGGTAATCTTGTTTAGGGTCCCTAGTAGTACTAGTGCCTGCACCCTGTACGGTACTGGTAGTCGCACCTTGTGCTGTAGTAGTCTGAGGATTTTGCGCATCACTAGTTGTTGGTGCTTGTCCAGGAGCATTAGTTTGTTTCAAAGTTGCTCCAATGAGCTTCACGATGCCCGCTAGATCAGCAGCGGCTGGCAAGCTGACTGGCTGAGTACCCAGGGGCTTAGCTGCACTGGTCAATAATGGACCCAGGGGCTTAGCTGTACTGGCCAATAACGGACCCGATGAGGTACTTGTCGTTGTGATGGGCATAAAGATGGAAAGAGGCAGAGAGGGAACCGCTGATCCTGCTCCTGTTGAAACAGCTGGTGTGATTAAAGGAATACTACTCAATTGAGCAGTTGCCGCACTCGATGAGGCAGGTAATAGGTTTTGTACAGACGGCTGCACAGGTTTGGCATCGTTTGCACCTTTGGGCGTGGCGCTCACCCCTGCAGAGGAAGAGACCTCTACAATAGCAGAAGCTGCTACATTAGATGTACCTATAGGGGTGTCCCCAGAGGTACTCTTTTTGGCGTCGATTGGTTTCTCCAGTTCCAAATCCAAGTCGAAGTCTTCTTCTGGGTCGTATGGTTTGTCGTCATCGTCGTTTGATTTGTTTTCTTCTCCTGTCTTTGTGTTGTCTTTGTCTTCTGTTTTACTGCTTGACTGAAGTGCTGCGGAAAAAGCAATACTTCATAAATAAATTATGTTTACAAAGTTTTGTATCTGAATGGGTTGCCTGTGTGGAGGTTTCGAAAGCAAGCAAAGAATCCTCTCAACAAAGTCCAACAGACCCCTTGCAGCACGTCGGAATGCAGTTCAATTTGGAGGACAAAACAATAGGTTCTAATTCTAAGGAGACTGAAATTCTTTTGTTTTGTCCTCCAAATTGAGCTGCATTCCGACGTGCTGCAAGGGGTCTATACACAGGATGCCCAACCATGTGTGATTTGACGGAAAAGGTGATTTTCGCCCACTTGACCTAATCCCTCTCCACAATCTCGTGGAGATCCCTTGATGTATTGCACAATTAAAATTTCAACAAAAACGCAGGTTTGATTTCTGTTTCGTTAACTCACCTGATGCAATGTACTGCTTTGCTCGGGCTTCTAATTTGTACAGTTCCTCTTGCTGGGACTTCGGTGCCGAGGAGTCTAATGAAGCGTCTGTACTGCCTGATACACTAGGTGTCACAATAGAAGGGGAGCTGAGAGTACTGGACGACCCAGACGACGGAGACAGATCAGGTTTGCTGTCACTCGAAGTCTTTCTGTTGTGAGCATACTGGAAGACGATGTCTTCCACATCAGGAGGGGAATCTTTCGGTAGGCTGTCTTCACTACCTCTACTGATGTTGCTATGGCGACGCTTGTTTGGTGGTGATGATGATGGTTTGTGGTGTATTGGGCGTGGTCGCTTGAAGTGGGGTTTATTGCGTACGATGAGTCCTAGTAACATGTGGGGTCGAGGTTCTTCTAGGCCTTAAGAGTAGAATAAAACAAACGAGTTATGCTACGCTACGTTTCCTTCACCGACTTATATTCTTATTGGTGGGCTACCTGTGTCATAATTAAGATATTGTTTTTGATGCATGGAATAGTAGCAATTCTGAAAAGGATGTGTCCGTAGACCATCAATAGTATTTGTATGAGTGTGCTGGGAAAGGAGGATTTGGGGGGGGGGGGGGGGGGAGGGTTGGTTGGGAATATAACAAGTACATATAGACGCTTTGCACTTATTTCAAATCTGGGATCAAAACAAAATAATAATTTATCATTCAAGTTATTTTTTCTAATCTTTGAGGGGCAGTGCGCAAACATTAACAAAGAAGTCAGCTCATTTTTTTCAGGGAAACGAGCCATTGTCAAATGCAGCGCTATTGCGCATGAGCAGACCGTTATTTGCAGTAAGATGGCTCTGCACCGTAATGCGCATGAGCAGACCGTTATTTGTAGGCAGTTATTTGCAGTTCTCTAGGCCAATCAAAATGACGGAAAAAATAATTTGAATGATATCTTTTCTTGGGAATTTACTTTCTTATGTTAATATATTTCCTTGTTTTAGCAACCAGGTTTATCTTACATTATCTATTATCATATTATTATCTGTTATTATGACCACAATCATGATATAATACCTGGTCCATCGAATGGTAACAGTTCGTTAGGTATCGGTGAATGTGATGCTAATGGCATAAGGTACATATCCTTGACTCCTGTATAACAGTTATTCACCACTCCACATCTCTTACGACTGTAGAAATATGAGTAAAGTGACACGTAACTCGTCTTCTCATCATCAGATGACGCCTCGTAACGTATAACTGACACATCCTGTGGGACAAAAGACAAAAAAATATATTCGTTTGTTTCGCAATTAAGGATCATTTGTGGAGAGGACCTCGACCATGAAGTTTGGACTGCAAGCTGCTAGTCTTCATCAGGCAATGGTGTAGACTGGATGGTGCGTCTCCTATGTACCGTTGGTATCCATGCATCAGATGATTCGACGAGCGGTATATAAGAGGTGTACCCAGTCAAGACTATCGCCTAATGAAGACTACTAATCTAGTCTATTGTTCAAGTGAACATGAACTCAGGGGCGGACGCAGACAAGAATATAAGGAGGGGCTTGACTGAATGCTGCGAATGACACTGCCAGAACTTGGAAAAATATTTTAAAAATTAATGTGCTTTCTGTTCCACTTCGAGATTTTTAGCTGAAGGTGAGCTACAGCCCCCTTTGCCCCTCCCTGGATCCGCCCCTGCAGCTGCACGAGAAAGGTCCATAGAAGAGAAAAGAGTTGTGCCTACCCTAGTAGTTGAGCTTCGAAGCTGATAGATATAATCCCACACTTGTTCAAAAGCAATGCGTCCCTGAAGATGTAGTGTGTCTGGCAACAGCTGAAGCAAGTCGTCACAGGGACCTGATACACGATAAGCATTGGTACCGAACTTAGAGACACTTTGCATCATGACGAAGCCCTTCCAAACTGGTTTATCACGTCTGACGGGTTTGACAGTTGGTGGAGGTGAGACCGAGCCAACGGAAAACGACTCGGTAGAACTAAGGATCATAAGTCAAGAAAAATATCAAACTATACTCAATGAATGTAACAAGGGAACAAAACTACCACACCCCTCCCCTCCCTGGATGGTTGGCTCACGAATGGGAATGTGAACACATCCAACTCTTGGACTCTTGTTGACTGACCGGCAAGTGAACACGGGACTGAAACACATCAAGTCCAACATGGAATACATGGCAGCCATATTGGTTGGCAAAACCATAGGGAGTCCAATTTAGATAAAATTGACACAAATCCACACATAGGATACCATAGGGATATTATATTGGAAAACAAAGGCGCGCGCGAAAAAAAAATGTTCTAGTGCATTTTTTACGGATTTTTTTTTTGCTCGTCCGTATTATAGAGGACATTATCTTGACCACAAATTAAAAAAAAAAATTGAAAACAATGTTCCTGCCCTACGACATGGCTGACGTGAACCCACTCTACAGACTCCATATAACTGGACATGGCACACAATACACAAGTAACAATAGAGGTGAAAGGTGACTTGAAGGAGGTGTACCGTGTTAGGTAGAAACCATTCTTACCTGACTGATGTAATATCCATTGATATCGGTGGAGGAGATGGAACTGAACTTTCTGCCAAAGCTTGGATCCTGTGATGAGAAATAAGAAGACAACAATGAATGAAATTCGTAGAGACGAATGCAGCAGCATCAGCAGCAGCAGCAGCACCAACAACAGCAGCAACAACGATTATACCATTAGCAGCAGTATCAACAACATCGGCAACGCACAGCGACGACAGCAATATAGCAGATTTCGTAGTAGTCCTGGCACACGGCACAGTTGAATGTCGAATGTTTTCCTACACAAAAAAGCACTGAAAAGGTCACGGCAAGGACGATCCGTGTCGTAAGTTTTTCATAGTCATACGAAAACAGCTCTAGCAACAAAAGTACTAATAGCAGTAGCAGTAGCAGTAGCAGTAGCAACAGCAACAACAGCAGGAACAGTGACATTAACAGGAACAGGAACAGGCTAATTTTCAAGCATCAAAAGTGGTCTCAGTTCTACTCATTAAAAATCCATGCCAAAGCCTCCACAACACAAGAAAGAGACAGAAATCATAAACAAAAAAGGTCAATACTTAGACTACTTACGGTGTAGATGTAGACACCAGCATTAATGTGTCCTCTGGTCGTGGGGGTTCCCCTGGGGGCTGCATTTTACCAGTACAGATACGACAGTTGAGGTCAAACAAGTGAATACGGTGCTGGTCTGTGGTGTCTACCAGGAGGGGGCCAGGCGAGGTGTTGCTGTCAGCCTCTGTCACTTCAGAATTTTCTTTAGATTGTTTATTCACAGCATGGACCTGAAGGAAGAACAGAACCATAGCTTGTTAGGAAATATCTTGCCTGATCAAAGTCAAGGCATGGCTAACTCACAGACCCAACCCTGAAACAACCTCTGGGCTGATCTATAAGTCAGGGTATGGCTAACTCACAGACCCAACCCTGAAACAACCTCTGGGCTGATGAAAGTCAGGGCACGGCTAACTCACAGATTGAACCCTGAAACAACCTTTGGGCTGATCTAAGTCAGGACAACAACAACACAGGCAGACATAAGTAGAAGCCTTACCTCTAGGGTGCTGAGGTCTTCATCCTCATCCAATTCAATTTCTCCCTACAAGAATGACATAATTCATGCTCAATTCTGGAATAAGTTACTATTTAGTACAAAGAGTACACAAGAGCAATACACACATACATCATGATGCTAAATATAACCATCACTAGCTAGTTTATTTAGCTTTTGGTGCTTCCTACTTTCCTCTTGAGAATAACAATGTATCTCTTTGACAATACTGGTAAATAAAAACATAACACTCAAGGGAATGACAACGTGGTTTGAAGTGGAAAAATACACCCTAAGTAAAAGGGCAGATAATTCCAGTGTAACTGAATACTACTACTGACGATACAACTTGATTGGATAATATCAGAGTCACATGGTTGGTTCTAAACATTTCATTGGTCAATCAACACCAGGTCCTGTATTTTCAAAAAAACATTGTTGCTCAGAGATTTGAAATCTGAAATCCAAGACTGAGATGAATTGTGGACTGTGAGCTGTTTAAATATGAAGGAAAGTGATAACTGTTTTGTCTTTTTAATAAGTAGTTCACAAAAAGTTATACTATGGATGTCACCGAAGTGGGTTGTCACACCAGAAAAACATGTCACAGGCACGCCCTAAAACGTCTAGAACTCTGCTGACAAACAGGTCAGCATCCTTTTGATAATTTTCTTCTCTACAACTCATCAAAAGGATGCCAACCCGTGGAGAAAGGAATGCAGACTAAAACTTTGATGTTTGTCAGTAGAGTTGTAGACATTTTAGGGCATGACCGTGACATGTTTTTCTTGCGTAACAACCAACTTCGGTGACATGGTTGTATCTAAACTTTTGATCAACTTTTGATCAACTTTTGATCAACTTTTTAAACTTTTGATCAACTTTTGATCAATGACTTCAGTCTCAGAATTTGTATTTCAGACCTTGAAACCGACAATGATTTTCGAAATATTGAGTTGTATATTAATATTCACCTTATGTGTTTTCTTGAAATGTCCTTTCGTGGGGTTGATGTCCTCCTGGTTCTGCTTGATCATTTCCAAAGTCTACAAGAGTTAACATTCAGATAATAATGAGAGTCACAGCACAGTCTACTTGGTGAGTGATATGGTCAAGCTGTTACTTACATGTTTTGTTTCTCGTTCCCTCCATCTGGCTAGTTCTTGATTTGCTAGTTGTTCTGCTGTCATGCCAACCAGTTTGTCTGTGGGTACCTCACCACTTAGCACATGATGAAACAGTACCTGCAGGTACAAGTGATATCAATGTAAATTAATGAATCTAAAGGGACCATCTCTTTTTTCCTGTTTTTGCTTTCTCTTCTCCCATCTTCCTTTCTTTGTTTGCCTTCTCTTTTCCTGCTCATCTTCTTCCTTACTTCCTTCTCTCCCTTCACTCTTCCTTTTTCCTTTTCTTCCCTTCCATGTCTTTCAGTGTCCCTGCCTCTCTTTAGGCAACACAAAGGCGAGCCAAGATCAAGTCCTGCAAGGCTTGGCATTGCATACAAGTAGAATTTCAAGTAGGTTCTCTCCTGTGCTTCGAGGGTTTTTCTCTGGTTTCTCCAGTTTTCCTCCCTCCACAAAAAACAACTTCTAAATTCCAATTTGATCAAGGAATGACGGCCATAGTTTTTTTTAGCCACTGGCTATTAAGTGCTACCCTTGTAAAACAAGGACAGGTCTTAGGCTTCAATCTCTGTTAAAGGGCCACCCCTTCATTGATCCATTGATAAATAAATAAAATAAATGAGAATTAACAGTGTAATCCAACGAGTGGCTCTTCCTCCACTGCATTCCAATTGGAATTTAGAAATTCATTTTTGAGGAGGGAGGAAAAACCGGAGAACCCAGAAAAACCCTCGAAACACAGGAGAGAACCAACAGACAACTCTACTCACATACGACACTGAGCCCAGCGGGGCTCAAACTTGGGTCGCCTTGGTGAGAGGCAAGCCCTCTCGCCGCTAAGCCACCTGTGCTTCCCAGATTGATATAACAATAATTCCCAGTCACTTCTTCCACTATTACACTACTCTCTATACTACTGATATGTGAAGTGTACCTTATTTCTGAAGTCCTTGAGGTTGAATGCAAGACTTCTGTACTTGCTCTTGTAACGTGGACCAGCATCACCAAAATATTTGTACAAATCATCTTCAATGTTAAGGGACAGCTTATTCACTTCATCAATGGTTAGTTTTAGTTCTGGCACCTCCTTAATTCTGAAAAATTGGAGGGAATATTAGAGTTATTGGGTTGCCTGTGGTCGTGAACAAAATTGACTTTGACCACTCTGTGTAATTATTTTACTGCTAAAGTAAAGATGATTTATATTATTACTATTAAATTAATTATTAATTCCGGGATTTTTTTACCTTCCAGAAAGAATTTCCTTCAAGGATCGCTTGACATTTTCTCTTATGGCTTTCTCTTCTTCTTTTTTGTCTTTTCTTTTCACCTCTTTGGAAACTAGAAAAGAAGAACAAAAATTAGGAAAACGAAAAAAAAAAATAAAAAAAAAATAAGAGAACTAAAGAATCAACCAACCAAACAACCAATGGAACAAACAAAGAAATATTCAGACAGACAGAGAGACAGACAGACAGACAAACTAACAAACAGACAGACAGACAAACAGACAGGCAGACAAACTAACAGACAGACAGACAGACAGACAAACAGACAGACAAACAAACAACCAAAAAACCAATGGAACAAACTGTGTAATTCAACAGCACTTGTGTGATACATGAGGCTCAACATCATAACACAACCAACCAAAATGACACCCAAACAGCCAACCAAACAAACAAACAAACAAACAAACAAACACACAACTAATTAACCAATTAACCGAATAAACAACTAATTCTGATTTTGCTCACCAGATGGTTTGATGACTTCAAAGGTTGGATGTCTCTTCAGCCAATGAACCAAGTCTTGTTCGGCAGGGGCTGCAACACCAGCAATCAGTCTTCCTGTGTTTCTTTCTATCACAGCTACTCTCTCCTTGGCCTGGGGAGATGTGGGTGTGGCTGTGCTGTGGGGGGCTTCCCATGGATTGGGTACATTGATACTTGACTACAAGAAATAGGAACAATTAATTAATATTATAGAAAATTATGACCAAATGAAAGAAAAGAAAGAAAGAAAGGAACGACCGAAAGGAATGAAGGAAGGAATGAAAGAAGGAAGGAAGGAAGGAAGAAAGGAACAAACGAAGGAAGGAAGGAAGGAAGGAAGGAAGGAAGGAAGGAAGGAAGGAAGGAAGGAAGGAAGGAAGGAAGGAAGGAAGGAAGGAAGGAAGGAACAAACGAAGGAAGGAAGGAAGGAAGGAAGGAAGGAAGGAAGGAAGGAAGGAAGGAACAAACGAAGGAAGGAAGGAAGGAAGGAAGGAAGGAACAAACGAAGGAAGGAAGGAAGGAAGGAAGATATTGGGGGTGATATTGGGGGTGATATTGGGGGTGGAGCATATCCATTATTGCAAAAGAGAGAACATACAAACAAACTTAGCTTAGAGAAAATGTTAACCGTATACATGAAAGAATAATGATAATAATGCTTCTGAAGATGATGGTGGTGGTGATCACAATGATGATGATGACGATGACGATGTTGATGATGATGACGGTGAAGGTTGACAGTGATGATGATGATGATGATTGCGATGAGGAGGAGGAGGATAGCTTATATCATGTCAAACCTGATAGTCACTTACTGTTGGGGATGTTGTTGGCTTGGATCCATGTGATGAGTGTCCAATTCTCTTCTTCCTCTCTTCATTCAGTAGACTGATGGATTCCTCAGCATGCCTATCAAAACATTATAATATTAGAAATAATTAAGATCTTCTATAATTCTACTGTATGATTATATGATTAACTGCCAACTGGAAAACACATCAAATGAATGAATGAATGAACAAATGAACCAATTAATGAATGAATGAATGAAAGAATAAATGAGTGAATGAATGAAGGAAGGAACAAATAAACGAATGGATGGATGAATAAATTAAAGAATGAATGGATGAATGGATGAATGATGAATGGACAGAGAGAGGGATGGATGGATGGATGGATAATTATACTTACTTTGCTATACAACTATCACTACAATACACTGAATTATGCTGGGCATGATTCTGACAACCAGTGTTGATACATGTTCTCTGAGCCCTGTTGGCGAATGATGCTGGTGTGGGTGTTGTGCGCACCTGAATGAAAAAATAATCAAAAATAAAATCATGATTAAGTGGTAATCCTTATTATGCAATAACCCTACTTCACGGAGGTGTCTACTTCACTGAAGTCTCCTCTACATTTAACTCCTTCCTATTTTTTTACCCAATGGTAAGGTCTTTACCATTCATTCTCCTAATCATTGGGTAAAGTGATGATAACAATCCCCACTATCACTATCAATATCACCTAGTCATTAGGACATCCAGCGCTAAAGCCCTAACAATTATGGTCCTGACCCCAAAAGTTGGCTTTAAATGTACTAGTCAGAATTATATGGACCAGTGTTATCAGAGGATTTCATTTAATCAGAAAAAGAATGATAGGTCTATTAAGAGGACAGCTTCAGGACCATGACTTGTGTCTGGTTAATAAAGCTGTGTCTACTAAATAGGGGTTTGTTTTACATGAAATATGGAAGAAAATTTTGGGATTATTCAACTAGTTGTCCATTTAAAGGTAAAGGTATATTAGAAACTATATTTAACATTGGTAGTTCCTTCAGCTACGTGGCTGCTATCAATGGAAGCAGACAGTGCGCACTTTACCCCATCTTTTCTTCAGTACTTTGATTCAAAGCTGAATTCAAAGCTGAAGCTACATGGATTAGAAAGACGTTGAAACAGACATGGAGATCCTGAGGATCGAACCATGGACCTCTAGCTCCGAAGGCTGCCCACTAACCAACTGAGCTACGCCTGCCCCTTGTGTTTTAATAAAGGATGTCTGCTTAATAAGGGGTAATATATTTTCAGATATGTCAAGCATAAAAAGCAAGACCTTTGGATAACTAAAAGAACAGCCAAATATAACAGGAAAACCAAATAGAAGCAAAAAATGAAAAAAATTGAACTAAATTAGGGCCAAGTAGCAAACCTTTTTAGGTATCTTGTATGACAAAGGATCAGAATTTCTTCTCTTGGCATCACTGCTCTCCCTGTGTCCTGAATCTTTACTTCGCTTTTCATGTCCTTTGCTTTCACTTTTACTGGTCTTAAATTTAAAAAATTTCTTAACTTTAGATGAGTATTATAATCATAACTACACTGATTCCGAACATGGCGGACATACACGGTTTTTCTGGAATGGGGAGGCGAAAACGAGGCTAGTTAGTCGTCCGTGATCTGTGGAAAGCTGGCTTTTCCCTTAGACATCACTAAAAAGATTCTTAATGGACGTAAACACCAGCTTGAAGCTTGCACACAGATAAGGAATTACTGACTAGCCTCGTTTTTGTCCCCTTGATACAGGCCGTCCGTTTGTGTCCGCCATGTTCAGAATCGGTGTATATAATAATAATTAGTAGTAGTTAGTAGAAGTATAATTTTAGACATGAATATAGAGTTTCATGCTCTGTGATTGGTTGAGCAACCAGTGATTATGAGACGATATTCACTTCACCTTCCACGAATAATAATAATCGTTGAACACAAGAATCATAACTTTGTCTTATTAACTAACCTTTCTCCCAGAATCAGTAGAATGTCTGTGATGCCGTTTTTCACCTGGTTCTGAAGGCATCTTCAGTCTTCTGCGTCTTCTTGGTCTTTTTGGTGTATCAGAGCTATCAGCCGATGACTTGGAAGCGTTGTCGGCTGCATTACCACCTTGTGCTTTTAACTTCCTTTTTGCTAAAACAGTATGAAATACATGTACTGGGTAAGTTAGAATTTAAAAAGGATGTTTTCTTACTCAAAGAAATAAAACACCAAAAGAACAAAAATAAACTAGATAATTATCTAGAATTAAAAAAATTACTACTTAATTCCTAATACTCTTGCTTATTTATTTATTATTCTTACATATTTACTTATCATTATTCTTATTTATTTTAAATGGTTCTAAAATTGTTTTTTGGTAATTTAAGCTCTCTCTTTTGAACATAAAGCAAAGAACTATTGCAATTATGTCCTGACAGCTACAGAAGCACAAGTGACATGAAGTGAAAGAAGAAAGCTAGAATAATTATTGAGCTAAATATTTTCTGGAAAAAGTAATATAAGAACAAAATATATAATGTACAAGATCCAAAAAGCTTTCAATCATGAACTGAGGAAAGCTCAAATAAAAGCTCTGCAGAAAATCATTATTAACATGATGTAGTAACCAACAGAAACCATTAGTGAACTGAAAAATTTGGTTTGCTAACTTGAAATATTTCAAAATGGTAGCCTGAAGTTTGGTTACTTATTAATTCTGCTTGGTGAAACATTCTTACCCATGACACATCTTGGACAGATGTATTCTATTCCATTCTTTTCCATCTCTTTTCCAATCTCTTTAGTTATGGATACACAATCTCCATGAAGCCATTCTTCACAGTGATCACAGCATATCATAAACCTGGACATTTTCAATCAAATATTTTAAAGTTAACAAGAATTCTGCTTAATTATCAAACATTAAAGGTTGATGGTTTGAGCTTGGAGGTTATATGAAGCAGGCCTTATGTGTAACACTGTCCTGATGCAAGCTGCTGACCTCAAATTATAAACCTATTTGGGCTTCCTGTGGAAGGTGGAAACCACAGGAAGCCCAAGACAAGGGTCACCAGGCCCTTCACTCACACTCAACCACAAATGCCCTGTCATTCTTACTGTGCATGCCTGATGAAATGTCAGAGGCTCTGGGAAACCCTAGAATTCCAAGAGTACTGATTGGTTAGAATATTTCTTGCAATAATTGATTGAAAAACCATTCTAGCAATCACGAGAGCCCTTGCAATGGTTAACAATTGCCTTGAGAATTGATAAAATGCCAGTGCAGCTATAAACCAATAAACAGCTTTTTGGGGAAGTAAAATTTAAAAAACTTGATTTAGGGACACACTCTTTGCACACTCTATCAACATATTCAAATTCAAGCATGCACATTACAGCAGGTGGCCACAATTTTGGCTACCATGTGCAAGGGTTTCCCAGAGTCTTGGGCATTTTGTCAAGCATGCGCAGTGAAAATGACAGGGCTCTGGAATCTAGAGTGGCCCTTCAAGCATGCTTAAATGTATTAGCTATAACAAGATTGAGCAAAAATCTGAGTTGAGCTGGCATTGCAGTCATTGTGGAACTGTTCTAGGGGATACTGTGCTTCCAAAGAGGTATCTATTTCGTCTGCTAAACCAGTCTATATTGACTGCAATGCCAACTCGACCTAGATTTTTCTTCAAACCCAGCATGACTAATAAAATTGGTTATTTGCCTAGCCTAACTTGTGGCCCTCTCTATATGTAACATCTCTTCTTGAAATGGAGATCTGAACCATGGTGAAGGTCTAGCCAAATACAGATATTTTTACAGCAAAGGCAGCACCTTCTACTCAGATATCTTAGGACCCTGAGTTTGGGTCCAGCCGTGGCTTACACCCATGACATTCCACATATCACGCTGGTACCCAATCCACTGACAGAATCAGGAGGGAGTTAAACCATTGGCATTAAAAGGTTTATCTATACACATCACATTACATTTAATTGAGGCTGGCCACAGTACCAGACAAATTTTTATATTCAAAAATTTGAGCAGTTTATACCGTTTCCATGGAACCTTCCAATTTACACAGCTCGTTGTTTGAGCACAGTTCTGTATAAACGGAACCCCTAAACTTACATTTTTTTGAATGGTTAAAAATTCATTTGTTACCATAAACTGTAAGGCCAGCCTGATACACTTACCTATTCCCGTGAGGCTTTCGGCAAATACACCACAGTCTCTCTGGGTCATACTCTGGGTCGTAATCAGAATCTCCCTCCATAATCTCCTCTCCTGAATCACTACGCTCTTCATCTGATGATACAACACCATCTTTAGATTCCTTCACCTTCTTTGATACTTCGCTACTTTCTTCTTCATTATGACTTCCATCCTTGCTATGTTCACTTGTCCTCGATCTTTTAACTCTTGCTGGTTTTTCTTCCTCAGAAGGATGTCTTTTATGCTTGACTTTTGAATAAACTTCATGGTCTATTCCAATGGCAAATAGTGATGTGCTTTCCGGTTTTTCATCACTGGTTTCTTTTTCAACATGTTGCTTCTTGTTATGGATGGGACTATGCAAAGACTTTTCGTCTGTCGAATTTGTATGTCCTTTTTCAGGTTTTTCTTTAGATTTGTGATCCACAGACTTGTCTTTTCTTTTATGGTGCTCCCCTGTGCTTTTCTTAGTTTCTTTCTTGGACTTGTCCTTTTGGTTTTCTTTTTCTTGATCAGCATCTTTCTTAATTCCTGTCTCTTTACTATCTTCCTCTTGTTTGCTTTCCTTTTCTTGTTCTTTCTTTTCCTCTTCTTCTTTCATTTTTCTTTCATCTTCTTCCTTTTGTTTTTCTTCCTCTTCCTTTCTTTTTCTGTCATCCTCTTCTATCTTCTTCCTTTCTTCCTCTTCTCTTTCTTTCCTGTCTTGTTCTTCTATTTCTTTTAACATTTCCTCTTGAGCTTTCTTAACAGCTACTTCAATTTCACGTTTCTGGATACTTTCACTGATGCGATTACTCCTCCTTGATGGTGTCAAATCCTTTTTAGCTACCTTCTTCTTCTCTGGTTTCTTCTTTTGTGGCTCTTTTTCTTCTTCAGAGGAATCTTTGGTCTCTTCCACAGGTGCTACCACATCTTTAACAGCATCTTCTTGCTCTTTAACGAAGGTAGTATTCTCATTAACAGTGAGTTTTGAGGAATCACAAATTTCTTTGTCTAAGACAAGAATTTCAGTGAGAATTTGTTTGACCTCTTCATTCATGGGTTTCAGTTCTTGCACTTTATTTGACAGATTTGGTTGATAAATTATCTCTTCTTTTTTCTCTTTTACTTCATCCTTGATGGTGGCTTCCTTCTCCTCCTTTGGAACCTCATCATCTTTTTCAGCACTTTGTTTAGGTTCTATTTCTTTCTCTTCTTTTACTTCAGCTGCTTTACTATCTTGTTCATCAGGTGGTTTTTCAGCAGGTTTTTCTACATTCTCTTCTTCCTTTTCTTCAGGTTTTTCCTTAGCTGTGTCTTTCTTTTCTTCTTCGGGAGCTGGAACAGTCTTCTTCCTTCCACCCCCTCCCTTTCTTGGTGACTGCACAACAGGTTTGGATGGACTGGTGTCTTTTCTTTGAATCCTAGTTGACCTATTTATTCATGAAAATGGAAAAGTGATAGTAAGAATGAGAACCTCATGCTTGGATGTAAACTTGTTTATGCCAGATTTCAATTTCAATATTAAATGCAACTCAGCAGCTTCAATTAAGCTGTAAGCTAAAATGTTTTTTTTCTCACTTCCATCAATCAAAATTAATCAGTTGATTCCTTTCATATATTTCAATGTTTGGCAGCAGTCAAAAATAAAATTTGTGTGAAAATTATTTTGACTGGCCTAAATGAGGTAAGACGGATCTAAAACTAATTTGGCCAGTCATTGTGACCAGCAACTGAACAGCCATTATTTCAAGCCCTGCGAGACATCACTCAACAATAACATCAAAAAAGCTTGATTTTTTTATTTTGTTGACTCACCTTCTAAGACTCCTTCCTTCTTCCTTCTTTTCATCTTCATCTTTAGAATTGGCAGGTTCGGGGGTTGGAATTTCATTTTTTCGTTTTCCTCCTCTTCCGTGCTTTTCTTCTTTCCCAAGTTGTGTGCTATTGTCTTTCTCCATTTGTTGTTGTTTTTGTGATCCCCTTGAGCTTCTAGATCTCCTGTCAGGCTCTGAAGGAGATTCTTTCTTTGCTCTCTGTCTAGTGTTTCTCACTGGACTAGCATCACTATCCTGACTTTTAACAGGTTTACGAGGGGAACTCCTCAAACTGTAGGTAGATCTGACATTGACAGTCTTCTTTTTCTCCTTACTGTCTTTAACTTCTGCTTCCTTTTCTTTTGTCGTATCCTCATCCTCTTTGTCTTTAGCCTTTGAACTTTTGGTTTCAACACTTCTTTTATTTTGCTTTGCTGAAGCTGTTGTGACAACTCCTGCAGAGCTAGACACAACAGTAGTAGATGTACTCATGACAACTTGTTTTGATTTTTCTTTTTTGTTAAGATTTCCAATCAAAGGGTCTATTCCTTCGGATATTTCAGCTTGGGAATTCAACATTGGATCATTTCCGTGCTTGAGGGGAGATGAGTATTGGCCCAAAACACCTAGAACAGGATCAGAATAACTCAAGACCTCTGACTCGGCACACAGTGTACTACACGTGCTGATAAGTAAATTCGTTTGCTCTGGCGATAGAACTTCAGTTATACGTTTAAAAGCGTCATGAGGCAAAAAATTATCCCCCAGGACATCTAAATCACTGGTTTGTCCACTCAACTCCCGCACCTGGTCATCGGTAAAGACTGGACTGATTGATGGAGTGATGTCTTGCAGATCCACCGTGTGAGCGTCGCTTGGAATGGAACATAGATTCCAAACACTTGATCCTGTCCTAGAATCGTTTTCGTCTTGTTCATTTGTAGCCGAGTTAGTATTCAGTCCCTCTGTTTTGCTGATTTTTTCGGTAGCCATACCAAACACAAATCATAAACAATCACAATAACACAATGTGTAGTCACATGGAAATCATTATCTTCAGCTTAATTCTCCAGCAACTGGGCTTTGAATAAACACTGTCGGGATCTAGCAAACAAACTCGTTCACGTAGTATTTGAAAGCTTTTCACCTCCTGCAAATTCTGTGTAGGAATCAAGTCGAACAGACGGTATTATCTGGAGTATTTCTAGGAGTAAGTGATCGAGTTTCATTCTAGACGAGGTCGACTCACGTTCGCCGCCATCTTGGTTGCCTCTCACCTGTGTTTACACGCATGCACTTCAACACAGGGATCCCGCGCTGACCAGCTGTTTAGTCTGTGCACACTCACTATACTCTGTGCAACGTGTTACTCACAATATTGACACTTATTTGAAATCCTAATAAGAGAGCTCGATCATTATTTATCGTTGGGAGGGTGATTTTAGAATATTATCTGATCCCTAGCCCCCGAAAAAGGCTTTGTCTTTTTTTAGTTTTTATGATAGAGAACCCCCTTATTACGGTGATTGCTACTTTCTCATTTTTGTTTAATCCCATCCCCCCTCTTTGATTACCTCTCAATGTAAATCCTCCGAACTCCAAACTAGTTTATAGATAATTACCAAGATTTTCTTGCCATATTTAATTCATATACCATATATCTAATTCACCCTAGAATGGACCTTGGGATTCACCTTCTTTTGGGCTGAGAAAATGTAGCCTGCATGCATCCAGACGTAACCTGTCCGGGTCGGCACACAGGCTAGAAAAATGGGATTTGATGCAATGGGGCTTGGATTTAGCCATTACTAGGATTGGGATTTTGCAGAATTTCTAACTCTTACTCTATAACTCGGGCTGTGATTTTGCCATGACTGGGATTGGGATGTTGCAAAAAATATCTTGGGCTGGTGAAATGGGATTTGGACCCCCCCCTTTCAGGACCCTTCATATATAATGCACTATTCAGTTGTCCCTAACCAGCAATTCTGAGGACATCTAATCCTTCATGAAAGTATTCATATCATTATCTCAAAAAATGTCTATGATCCTGGCCTAAAACTTGGCCATTTTATCTCTTAGCCTAAAAAAAATATATTAGGTATCCTTGTCCATAAAACTAGTTTTTGCTGAAAATAGAAATATCTTTTCTGTCTTTGTTTACTTTTTACTATTTTTCATTTTCTCTTTCGTTCCAGGTTTTCATTTCATTTAAAAAAACGGGATTTTCCCGAAATGAGGGACATCCAGGTCCATAATAGGTCGTTATGACGTGGGTCAACGTCCCTTATCTCATGATTTTAAGGCTGGTGTTAAGATGCAGTTGTAAACACTAAGTGAGTGAGGGAGTGTAGAGGTAGTGATCCTCTAGAATACCATGGATTTAACACCAAAATTCTCATTTATAGGTGTTATACTTCTACTTAATATCCTCTGCACTTCAGGACTACCTCAGAAATATTCCAAAAAGGAGGCATTTTTAGGGTATCTTCGCCGATTTACCTCGCATTTCAAGTCAGAAGTTGAGTGTGACGCTTGCAAGGCTCTCACAGAAGTTGCTCAAATTGCCTTCAAAACCAAACCAACTCAAAACGATATTGCTAAATTCCTCACTAAACTGTGTATTAAACTCAAGATTGAAGACAACAGAGTATGTACTGGTATTATTCAAGATTTTAAAGGAGAGGTCTTGGATGTTTTTGACGAGTTTTTTCTGAGTCCTGACGAAGTCTGCGGGTCGATACTCGGACAATCTTGTGCCAAGAGACCAAATCCTGATATTTTCTGGAACGTAACTATTCCTAAAACTCCCAAACCTCCAGTTCTTCCTATACCACCACCAAAGGTAGGTAATCATTAATTTAGAATCACAAAAAATACAGAATATTGCCCTGAGATGAATCCAGCTAGTAAAGTTCTATTTGTAGTTGCGTAATTAGTTGACTGTTTGTAAGAACTGATCTTGTTATAAAAAATGTGCTTTTTTCTTTCTCTTTATAAATTGCGCTGCGAAATGGAATTTTTTCTTTCTTTCCTCCTTTCTTTCTTTCTGTTTTTCATTTTCTGATAATTTGCATGAAATCGGCAAGAATGTGGTATACCATTGTTATCATGTCATGATTACGACACATCACCCCATATCATACCAACACATAACTTTACATGTAATAACTATTAAACTTAAATGACAACAGTGTTGAGCAATGTAAAGTTGGTAATTTCTAGTTTCAACTTTCCAATAAAAAATTCTATATCTCTAAGAAAATTTTCTTCAAATCCTTTTTAAAGTCATGTTATATAAGAATAATTGTTAGTGGCATATATTATGGCATTTCAAAAACAATAGGTCCTTACATGTTGCAGAGCTTCTTTGTTTGCTTTCATGCAACATGCCAAGCCATGACCAAAGGCATTACATCTCTATCCTATACAGTACTAGTAAATCCACTGAAAAGTTATGGCTATAGTTACTGATAAAAAGAAAAGAAAGAAATTTTTGGAGACAATAGAAATTTTTATATATTGCTCCATTGTTTCTCCAGTAATTCAGCTTGTCATGATTACTTGATTACAACCAGCTTGACATATCACTCAACAAGGCATACAGTAATCCAGTCATATGCTTTTCATAAGTTCTAAGAGCAAAATATGATTCAGATAATAATGAATAAATGATTAGGTTTAGCAGTTGCATCTCAATAGAGTATAGCTCTTCATCCATTGAGGCTGTGTCCCGTGGATTAGTGTTACTACAATATTACCCTGAATATCCCCATTATTTCAGACCTTTTTTCTGATCTCCAAAAGGTTTGAGATAAGGACACCCAACTTTACCAACTCCGTTACTCATCAGTTATTGACTTTTTTTTAGCCTGGTTCACCTGTGGTGAGAGTTCTACAGATCTCTGACATACATTATGATGAACTATACAAAGAAGGGGCTGAAACAGAATGTGGGGAACCACTATGCTGCCGAAAGAATGACCCCACTCCAGGTAATATACATACTAGATGATTTGTTAGCAATTAGTCTTTCAACCCTTATACCAAAATTTGACAATCCATTTGAGCCTCCACCAGAGTTTCCTTTTTTCATTTCACTATATTTTGGGTCCCAACAGGTAGGTCGATGATGGAGTTTCAACAATATTTGAATCATCATAATTTGTTTGTTTCAGCTCCAGGGAAACCAACTGCTGGTAAATATGGAGACTATAACTGTGATACTCCACTGATCACCCTTGAAAACATGTTGGAACACATCAACAGTACTCACCAGGTAATGGGATTGACTTAAATGTCAAAATAACAGACCTTTCCTGAAATTTGTTAAATATTTTCCTTTTTATGTTACGAATAGATTGACTATGTTATTTGGACTGGGGACATCCCAGCTCACAATGTTTGGAACCAAAGCAGATCTGATCAGGTTAGTTATTTTTATTTGTTTATTATTTCTAAATATTTTTATGAAGCATTATATATCTTGCCTTGCGGGGCTTTAGTTCATCTTGGACATGCACAATCTCACCCAGCTGAGTTGAACTTCAGACCAAATTCAAGGTCAACCAATCAAAATTGAGGATTCAACATTGTATCTTGATTAGCATTTCCCATGATTCTGTCAAGAAAACCTATGAAATACGAGTTCTTTCTTCTTTAAATTGATCGTAAACTCTAGTCAAACTCATGGCAGAATTCAATTTCAATCAACAAGAAAAGTCTACATTGTATACTTGGAAAATGCTTGGAAAATGCTAACGAAAAATAGTTGACCCATAATTCCTTTTGGGGAACGCAATCAAATCAGCAGGCCCTGGAGGGGGTGATGTGAACAGATAGAAAATCTAGAGAATGAGACCTTGGGACAGGTAAGGTACCCTTGACAGGAGATGTACAATGTGGAATTCCTGCAGCTTACAACATGTGAGACAAGTGTGACACCCAAGGATGGGGGAGGTATAGAGTTGAAAATCTCAGGTGGTAACGTCACCTTGGGAAGATTTGGACAGCAAGATCAACACTACAGCCAGGATGCCTAAAGATGTCCAGGAATGGCTTGTTCCACAGATACATCATCCTGTGACATGGGACAGCATTGGCATCACTATTATATACTGCTAGAAGAATATATTCATAATTAAATTACTTTTACCGAGTTTTCCATTCACTTTCTTTTCTTGCCTTTTTAAAGCTTCATGCATTGGATGCAGCAGTGAAGTTGTTGCTGAAATATCTTCCTGGGGTAACAATATATCCTGCACTTGGTAACCATGAGGGCTCTCCTGTTAATAGGTATGAAAAGATAGCATGGAATAGGGAATCAAGGGTGGCCAGCATAGAGGTAGTGCACTCACCTCTGGGCTCTTAGGTTTGATTCCTGGACTCTATGTCCATTGTTGTTAGAGTTGTTGGGTCTCTCCCTTTTATTAAATAACATCTTTGTGTACCCTAGTTTTTCCTCCACAAAACCCAACATCATAAGTTCCCAAACAAGTTACAAGTTACTGATTTAACAATTTTTTTTCTTTTTGTCTAGTTTTCCACCACCAGAAATAACTGGGCCAGACTCAAATGATTGGCTTCGAGATTCCCTTGCAACTCACTGGGGTTTCTGGCTACCTGACTACACAATGTCAACTATCAAAAAGTAAGTACAAGTACTCCTTAGTGATTGGAATCAATTACTTATTTTAAGGTGGAAACTTTCTGCAAATTTCCTGTCATATGATGAATGCCAGAGCTGTTTAAATGTCACTGTTCAACCCAGGTGTCTAAATTCTAGGTGATTTGGAATCTAGATGCACAATGAATTGTTTGTCACAGCAAAAGTTTTTTCTTTACAGTGTGACTACTCCAACCAAAGCCACCCAAACAAATTTTAAATCAAATTCATAAATCACGTTTTGGACTCTGAATAACAGGATGGTGACGACTTCTGGAGGTTAAACTGTTTCTTGTTTACTTCTAAACATAAATACACAAGTATAAAGTAAAATATATGCTTTTAAAAGGAAAAATGTGAAACTTTGTGACGCTTCTATTGTTTAAATACTCGATCTTGATTGGCTAATTTGTATGAAAATTTGCTTGGGTGGCTTTGGTTGGAGTAATCGCACTGTAAACTAACTCTTGTCAAAATGAAATATTTTCCACCAACAACGTTGAAATATGCTTTTTGTAAAAGGTATTTGGCAAAGCTGTTATGAATCGAGCCAAAAACCTGGAACTAGAAAACACTGAGCTACAAACAGAAAGTTCGCTGGTTGGGTAATTCCTTTAACCTGAGAGAAGCGAGATCACCTGGTTCTGGGTGTCTGGCTTTAGTAGAACAAAGCCAGACAACGTGAAGAGCAGTGCAAATATTTTGGGTTAAATTTACATCTTATCTCCTATTATTTTAAGGGGAGCCTACTTCTCTGTGCTGGTGTCCAAGGGCTTCAGGATCGTATCCATCAACATGAATTACTGCAACAATATGAACTGGTATGTGACATTCAAAGATGGGGCACCATTTGTAGATTCTATATTTTACAGTGAGACACTCAAAAGTATGACCACATTTAATGTATTCGCATACTTCTATGCACGGGATTTTGTACTTTAAACCGACACAATTGATGCAAAGCTGTCTGGTTTTACCAAATAAGGCGTGTAAAAGCTCGTTTGGAGCAAAAAGCCAGTGCATAGAAGTATGCGAATACATTAAAAGTGGTCATACTTTTGCGCGTCGCGCTGTAATTGTATATGGCAAATGGTCTATTAACCTATGACCCTCTGTATACTAGTCTGATGCTCTACCACTGAGCCACAGGAGCCTCATATCTATGGCATGTAAGGTCATCTGGATTGTGGGCATGTGACATATTTACTGAAATGCTGTACTACAATCTCAATATGTCAAGTAATGAATCATTTATGTTAAATTGTTATCTTATTTTAATGTGTATCAGGTGGCTGTTGCTTCATGAAGTTGATCCAGCCAACCAGTTACAATGGCTCGTTGATACCTTACAAGAAGCAGAAGACAACAAAGAAAAGGTGGGTGAATCCATTTGTTATGAATGTTATATCATTCTAATGTATGCTTTTCCAAGTTACAGTAATATTTTTTTCCACAATATCCTACTGACAGCATACATGTATATGGGCGTAATGAACTTTTATCATGTAATTCCAAAACTCATAGGACAGAATAACTAAAAATAGCTGGAAAGAGCAGGTTAAAATTTATGCCAAAGCTGTGAAATTTGAAGGCAATAAACTCATGAAGATATGAATTTCTAAAAATCACAATTTTGTATGAAAAAATTCATTGCAGCAAAGGTTTCACATAAAATTTCGACTTTGAAAATTCTTATTTTTGTGAGTTTGAAAAAAATTTCCTTCAAACTTCACAGTTTTGCTGATTTTAACATGCTTTTTCCAGCTATGGTAATTATTTTTCTGTTTCACTAATAGATATTATTTAAAAATATCTGATAAATTGTAAAAAGCTCATTCTTACAATTTTATGGTATATTGGTCTGTTAGGTGCACATTATAGGTCATATACCTCCTGGGAGTAGTGACTGCTTAAAAGCATGGAGCTGGAATTATTACAGGATTATTAACCGTTACCAGAGCACAGTGACAGCTCAGTTTTTTGGTCACACTCATAATGATGAATGGCAGATATTCTTTGATGACGAATCTAGAAAAATACCATCAAAGTAAGAGAATCACTAATTTTACATATTTCTCCTGAAACTGATAATTTTCATACTTTTGTTATATTGACACACTACAAACACCCTACCAACATCCTACTGACAACCTACCAATACCCTACTGACATCTTACCAACACCCTGCTAACAATCTTCCAACACCCTTCTGACACCCTACTAACACCCCTATTGACACCCTACAAACACCCCTACTGACACCCTACAAACACCCCTACTGACGCCCTGCAAATAACCTACTACTGAAACCCTACTGACAACCTTCCAACACCTTATTGACAACCTGCTGGCACCCTGTCATCACCCTAGGGTCATGCCTTTACTATCAACTGAACAGAATATAATCTTTTGTGTTATAGTATTGCCTTTATTGGCCCTAGTGTAACACCATACACCCAGCGTAATCCAGGATATAGAATATACACTGTTGATGGTGACTATTACAACAGCACAAGGGTGAGCAAGCATAGTACTTTGTAATCAATAATTTGTTGTTAATTTTTGTTACACTATAAGTTCTGGGAATAAATTTTGCTTGATTCGTATTTCAAGTGCATAACCCTAGAGTGCAATGAACTTTTTTTTAAAATAACATTTTAGAATATGGAGTTCCACAGGGATCCATTCTTGGTCCCCCAAATATTTTTGATAATTGACATAATTTTGCAAAGTTGTGCTTTTATGAGCAAGGAGTTCCTCAAAGATGCATTCTTGCCCCCCCCCCCCCCCCCCCAAATTGTCTTTGATAAATAAATTTCCCAAGGTTGGCATTCCCCAGAGATCTATTCTTGGTCCCCCAAATACCTTGAGTTGATTTTCTAATTGTTTTCTTTCTAGGTTGTACTAGACCACGAGACCTACATTCTTGATTTAACAGAGGCCAGCAAAGGAAATGTAAAATGGCAGCTTGAATACAAAGCCAAGGTAAGAAAATACTTGACTGTTTTTAATTCCCAAGCCAAGAAATACTGTAAATGTTTGAGCAATCTGTTAAATTTCAGGAAGCTTACAAGATGTCATCACTTTTGCCTGCTGAATGGGATGCTCTAGTAAAACGCATGGCCAAGGATAACGACCTGTTAGATCTTGTTTACAAGTAAGACCCTGTACTTTGTTGCCTTTTCTTATGTCAGTATAACTGACCTTTGCTTTATCTGTAAACTTCTTAAAACCTTAAAATGTAGCAATAACCTGAAACAAACACGAGGCTGGTTTTTACGAAGGGAGGAAAACTGTAGAGCCCAGAGTAAAACCCTGAAATCACAAGGGAGAGCTAACAAACTTTACTCACATCAGATACAGAATCTGGGAATTGAATACTTGACCCCTGAGATTTTGAGTGGATTTTATGTTACCATTGAAGACAGTGTTTTTATAATAGACTATTAAAACTGTTAGAGATGAGAGGAGAGTGCACTACCAGTACAGCACCCTTGATTCTTTTGGGTTTTCTATTACTAGTATTTTGTGTTCAAGAGACCAAGGGGACGGCCTAAGGAAATGTGGAGAAGGACTATATTGAAAGAAGTAAAAAAACTAGGAAAGACCATGGAAGAGATAGACCTACTAGAAAAGGATAGAGATAGATGAGAGATGCACCACATAGGCGTTAAGGTTGATGATGATGATGATGATGATGATGATGATGATGATGATGATGATGATGATGATGATGATGATGATGATGATGATGATGATGATGATGATGATGATGATGATGATGATGATGATGATGATGATGATGATTTTGTATCATTTCAGACATTTTTGGAAGTCTTCTCCTGATAGTGTCCATGGAGGTCCCTGCCACACAACTGAATGTCGCCATGAATTTGTATGTCGCATGTTGGAAGGAAGGTCACATGATCCTGAAGTATGCACCCTCAGAGGGTTAAAGGTTACCAAGTCCAGGCGGCATTTGACTCCACTCATGGATGTTTGTTAACATTATGTTATATCATAGTTACTATGGTTACATGGATCACTGGCATCTTGAATCCACGTTAGTTGACTTACCAAGTTATATAATTCAAAGTGTCGTAATGATTAGTTAATGCATTCTTTACTTTACCATTGGTATTTATGGATATTTTGACACTGAACTGAAGCCAAGCCTGAGTAAATGAGTCTGTAACAAGGATTGTAGACAGCTGTGGCATTTTACAAATTCCAAAAAAATTATTGTTCATAGTCATTTGTTTGCTATTTGAAATAATGAATCGGACAAAAAATAATCCCCTAAAATAGCACCATAGTGATTCACTTTACTTTGTATATATATATATCATTCGTGCACAGACTTCATGTTGAATTATTGCTTTTTCAGCAAATTCAAATTTATTTAACAGGATAATTTCAAAACGAATAAATCATTATTACAAATTTGAATTTATTACCTTCAGATCAAGTTTGGATTTGAAAGGTTAATCAATCATGAAATTTCACATAGAATTATTAACATAAATTATTTGTAATTAGAATCTCAAACAATATACAGTTTCACAAATTACACCCCCTCGGACCCTTCCCTCCTCCACAGAGGTGGTTTAGAGTTCACAGGGAGTGAGGAGGGTCTAAGGAAGGTTTACTAAATGCTCTGCCTTAATAAATTGTGCTTTTTAAAAGGAATTTTGACAGGTTTGGGGGTTACTTGCCCCTTCATGCCTATAGTCTAATATATGTAACAAAGTATTCAGATGAGATATGATAAAATATATTTTTGAAGATTTAATTGGTTATTAGCTTGTCATATATCATTTTATGGCAAGCCAATGTTGGTTATAATGATCATTTTAATGATCTTGATAGAGGATTTGTATGATCACATGGCAGCAGCCATGCTAGATGGTCTTTCACCTCTGGGTTGAGTTGAGTTTGTTTGGTCACACCTAACAAGATAAATTCCAACTCGATCTGTGAGTTAGCCATGCTCTAACTCTGATCAACCCAGAGGTTGTTTCAGGGTATCAATAAAATCTAAAGATCTTTTTTCATGCAATACCTCTGTATCATAATGTGATTGTAATAATGGCTTCATTACAAAAATATACTACTCTATTTGATAATAAACAAGTCTCTTTTGTAATTATGTGTAGAAATTATTTTGCGACGTGATATGCAGCCCCACTGTACCCCCAATCAATCAATCACCTTGATAATTTAGTGACATTGATTGACAACTGTTGCATGGTAATAGATCAAACTACACTGTCATGGGATCCCTGTATCAATATGAGCACAAAGGACTCTTAGGTATACCGTGAAGACTCCTGGGTACAATTGTGCAATTTTTCCATTTTGTTGAGGAAGGTATTTTAAAAGACTAGTTTGCCACAGGCAACCCAGTGATAAACCAAGCCACTCACAAATCATTCGCTTCAATGGATATTTTGCAGCTTAATACACTACTTTCTTATGACCCATTCCAGGGGGGTACTCCCTGTAATGGACTATACGGGGATGCTCTGTCCGAAAGGGGTACTTTTTTTTGACTATGGCAATGATGCCATCTTTGAATAATGCGGTGTCCAATTCCTTCAGTCGTATAACTTTTTCTAATGTGCAATTTATTGGGTTAGTTTGTCTTTTCCCGCAAACCCTCGGGATCTCTAAGCATGCAACTCTATATCGATTCATACTTTCTTTTTGTGCGCCGATCATGATATTTTTTTCAGTTTTGGTTTTTCTGCTTTTCAAAAAAGTGCTTCTTTATGTTCGTAGACGACTCGGGTTTCACTCGCGTAATCCAGCTACTTCGATGCGCACGGAGATCTTATTTGCCCTTCTTTTCATCACGTATTTTTCGTTTTTTAATGCTTCAAACCTGGCGATCTCTGTTTTTAGCTGTTCTAAAGATCCATCGGGACATGAATACATGAACGCCAAGCACTACTGGTCAGTTAGATGTGATAGCAGCGAATGGCAAGATATGGTAAAAGTTGCTGCCGTCGGAGCCTTCTTTCTGGTAGTTCTTCCTCTTGTTATTTTTACAAGTCTTCTTTTCAAATACAAAACTTCCCTTGACGATCCAGCCTTATCCTCTTGGCTGGGTTATCTTTATGAGTCGTATAAACCCAGAAATCCCTCTACATCATCAAATCTACGTAATTCCTTGTGGTGTTACTTCGAGATCATGTACATGGTTTTCCGTTTCTCTCTCGCCGTGAGCCTAACAATCCTAAATAGTCAAAGCGTATTGAAAGCGCAGATAATTGCGATTTTGTTAATTGCTCTTCTTTCCGTGTTCTTTGGCTTTAAGCCGTACACTCGCACCGTGGATAACTACGCGGCAATCGCTAGCACCATGACGTTAATCCTAACCTTAATTTTCTCGCAGGGAGTACAAGAATTAGGAGAAAAAACTGATTATATTCATGAGCGTAACATAGTTGAAATATTTATATTGACGATAAATGGCTTGACCGTTTTAATGTTTTTTGTTCTGATAGTGTGGTATGGTAAAGAGAAATTGCGAAGCAACTTCCGCAGTCTTAAGGAAGCCGTTCTTTATTGCTATGAGCGGATAAAAGCATGTAGAAATAGCAGTTCCACTGAAAATCAAGAGCCTTGTCTCGAAGACTCTGTACTAGAGTAAACATTAGCGAAGGGATGGACCATTTCATTTTTGATGTAGAGGGTACCAAATTTCCTTAATGCTCCGAATATTTTCCCCAAGCTTCACGTACTATATGATATATTTTCTTGCCACAGCTGATTTTATTTGATGTACATGATGGTGATGATGATGCATGTGGTGATGATGTTGATGAGTGTTAATAGTGATGATACATGATGGTGATGATGATGATGGTGATACTGATCAGTGCTAATGATGATGATACATGATGGTGATGGTGATGATGATTTCAAAATGTCCATCGTGGTTGCCTTCAATCTGCTTTCTTCTCTACTAGCTAGTGTATTCATTAAATGATTTATAGGCCGGAAGCATGATGACGTTTTATACCTAAACTTCCAGAAATCCCTCTCGGTAACGTTTTTGTTAAGCTGATTTTCACTATTGTCTTGGTATTCTCAAACGAGTTTTAACATTTGAATATGAAAAGAGATTTTGAAAAGGATTGTGGTAGTTTAGGTAAGAAACGTCATGAGGTTAGGGTTCACTAGTAGTCACGAACTCTTAGAGTGGTTTAATTACTTTGTGTTATAATCGTGAGGAGATGTCGTTTAACGAAATATGTATTAGATACATCCATGTCCTATACTCATTATTTTAATAGTGCATTTCACGCAGTAAAACTGTTATTTTACTATTAAACTCATTGCATAATATTGTATATTACGACTGTTCATTGCATCGATTAAAAATGTTATGGGTCATGAAGGCTTAGTAGCTTTTATTATCTCTCCCTTGATTTGAGGATTTTTCTCCCTGAACAAAACCTATATGAGTTAGCCATACCCTGACTTAGATCAGATGTTGTTCACAGAGTTCTATCTGTGAGTTAGCCATACCCTGACTAAGATCAGCCCAGAAGTTGTTTCAGGGTTCGATCTGTGAGTTAGTCATGTCCTGACTTAGATCAGCCCAGAAGTTGTTTCAGGGTTCGATCTGTGAGTTAGCCATGCCCTGACTTAGATCAGCCCAGAAGTTGTTTCAGGGTTCGATCTGTGAGTTAGCCATGCCCTGACTTAGATCAGCCCAGAGGTTGTTTCAGGGTTCGATCTGTGAGTTAGCCATGCCCTGACTTTTTTCATGCAATACCTCTATATAAGTGTGATTATAATAATGGCTTTGCTACAAAAATATATTACTCTATTTCATAATAAACAAGTCTCTTTGTAATTTCATACGTCACTACAGACACCCAGTATCGAGCATTTCAACAGGTGTCTGTGGAGGAGGGGTTGTCTACCGGTACCCACCACCTAAATCAATAAAATTGGGTCCCTAATTTTGTTCCACTATTTTCATCTTGCCCATATCTAGAAAAGGGTGTCGGTTACAAACAGTACTATAGTAGTACCTTTCTAGTACTGCCTACCTAGTCCAATACTTGAATAGAAAACCAGAACCATGGTGAATACATGTTCAGACTATCAACCAACACTTCTCACGAACCTAGGATTGGCAGGGGCTGGGCTAATGTCCAATAAATTTTCAAATCTAAGCCCCCTGTTTTGTCTTTTGGTACGATACTAGTATACTTTATATTCTAAACTAAGCCCCCTACTTGTTAGGGTGTTCTGTGGTCCCTGTTTCTCCGCATAGACAGTAACCTAATAGTATTCTCCTTCACAGTTCCCTGCGCCATCTTGAAAGGTGGCTTTGCATCGGAGCAAGACATGAGGTGACCTTGCAATGAGAGAGACCTTTTTTTCAAAACCTTGGACAATTATTCACATGTCTATATCATTGCCAAATCACCTCATGTCTCGCTTCGATGCAAAGGCACGGCTACCTTTCGAGATGGTGCAGGGAACTGTGAAGGGGACTATTACCTTAATAGTTTAATTTCTCTATAAAGAAAAGATCTTTGATTTCCTGTTTGTGGGATTATACTCTATCCTCTTCATGATGTGGTTTTAGCCCTTCCTTTTTTCTTAGTTTCTTTTGAAGCTATCTCTTTTGCCCATACTTTCTTTTCTTTCTCCACTGTCTTGCCTTGGCTTAGAATCTGTCCCTCTGTGTTTGCTCTGCCGAGCTTTGATTTGGAGGTACCTACACCGGCACCGACCTCGACTGTCTTGCCTGGGCTAAGAATCTGTCCCTCTGTGTTTGCCCTGTTGAGTATATTTGACTTAGAGGTACTTTCACTGCTAATCAAGCTGTCATCCTCTGCTCCTACTTTTAGCGCAGAAAGCTGATCACCTGAATTCTCAAAGACGTCATCTGGTTCATTTTCTGCCCCAAACTCATCAGTACGTGTAACACTTTCCAATTCTTCCGGCGAAGACTGCGTTCTCAGCCTGGGATTTTCAGCCTTTGATTTTTCCAAATGACTTTGACCGCCAAATTCAAAAGGGTTCACAGAGACTTTCTTGCGAGCCCATCCTCTTCGTCTGTACTTAAATGAATCGATGTAGTATCGTGGACGAACTTTCTTCTCCCACGTTTCCACCGTGATGACTTGCCGAGATTTTCCGATTTTTGCTCGTAGGATGGGCGGAGTTCGATCACCACGTTTTTCTCGTTCATGTCTGCGCATCTCCTTGGCAAGTTCCAGTGCGACTGTACATAAAACAAAACACTCTATTTAAAGCTGTAATTTGTTTTACTGATTCAAAACTTAAGATACCGTGCCGTGCCGTGTTGCGCCCGAGAATTTTGACTGAATGACTCGTACCTTTGCGCACAGTGTGCCGTTTGCCGAGTATCATGTTTACAGACACTTAAAATTTGTTTTAATCTTGCGCGCTTTGTCCAGGGTACGTCGCCAGTTCGATCTGTACCCTGTCTGTCGTACATCGTGAATCGCACTGTATATTTCATTTCTGTACCTCGCCTCGTTGTCTCCGGCACCCAGCGCGAGTCACGAAGCACGACAACCGTGTAACACAACGTACACTAAGACTTATTTTTCGTTTACGATGTGCAATACAGACAGTATAGAACTGGTGAAATCTGTTGCATCAGTCGAGTCACGATGCACGACAACCGTGAAACACAGCGTACACTTATTTTGCGTTTGCGATGTGCAATACAGACAGTACAGAACTGGTGAAATCTGTTGCACCAGTCGAGTCACGATGCACGACAACCGTGAAACACAGCGTACACTGACAAGTGTGAATAACAGTCGGCCCTTGTTCATTTATAGACAAGACGCCATTTTCAGCTTTTCCACGTCCTGTGGAGGACGTCAACCACGTTGAGGACGGCGCGCAACACACACACAAAAACAAAATGCGCACGTGTCTTCGTTTTTGACGTTCACGTCTTGATGCTAAATCACTCTATTACCTTTTGTCAGACGACTTGGCTCCGCCATTTCTACCTCAATCCAGCAAGGTACATCAGTGTCTTGATCGGCGTCTTTAACAAAACAGATGCACACCTTGGTGGACGCTAATAGTTCCTCACTCTTCCCTGGTTCGTAGCGTTTTGGGTCACACTCGTAATTGATGTAATCGGCAAATGATTCGAAGTCAAAAATCTAAGATAAAAAGTTGGTATTAGAAATATAGCAGTAACTAATGACTGCATGAATGTAAGGTTTGCGCATTTAGACATCAATGGACACAAACCGTAAAAATGTAGGAAAATGGTGACATAATATTCGTTTTCTAACAGGAAAATACTACACTCCCTACACTCAACTTTAGACATGAACAGTGTCAATGAACGAAAACCATTCCCACGTTGATACACATCGTTAATCGTAACCCCAAGGGACGATGGATAAGCTGAAATGGCAAAACTTTAGTCTGTCTCTGATGAAGGTCGCAGTCGGCGCCCGAAAATTTAGACATTTCATTTTATCATTTTTCAAGTCAGTTTTCAATCTTTTTTTTATTTTCATTTTAGCATTATGGACATTGACGGCACAGGAATATTCTAAAGATTTTTTTAATGGAAAATATTTTGATAATAAACAGAAATACGAGAAGATTTGTCATTTTTTAATTTGAATATTTCTCCAAAGGCTATCAACACATCAAATCACATTAAATATTTTGACTTCTTTCATGATGTCCAATTCTATGTACCTTGAATAGCTGTCCCTTGGGCAGTACTCCTTTTACTGCTACAACTTCAGGAGATAAATGATGCCCCTAAGAGAAGGAAACGTTGAATTTTAATTTTATTTATTTCTTCGGGACCTTGCCTGGTGTCCACTTAGTAGAGGGTGTCTGCTGAATAGAGGTTTGTTTTACAGTAAATACAGTGATACCTCTATTATGTGGACACCTTCAGGACCTTGTCTGGTGTACACTTAATGAAGGGTGTCTGCTGAATAGAGGTTTGTTTGACAGTAAATACAGTGATACCTCTATTATGTGGACACCTTCAGGACCTTGTCTGGTGTACACTTAATGAAGGGTGTCTGCTGAATAGAGGTTTGTTTGACAGTAAATATGAGAGGACAATTTCTCGACCGTGTAGCAAGCTGTCTCTTTAATAAAGGGTGTTATTAGAGGTATCACCGTAGATTAAGAAAATAACAAAGAATAAAAAAGAGAAACAAACCTTGGTTTGGTTGAACATGACTTACCTTGATAAACACATTATTCTTGCTGCATCTTTTGACCCACATGTTGCCATCTTCATCCATTGTCAGCTTGATTCCCTTTGGTATTAAAGCAAATGGTTATGAATAAAGTTACAGCAAAACAATAAAATGGGCCCATTTACAGGCGTGTCCATCTCCCATCGTGGTCTGTGGGTCAGGATATTGCCAGATTAGGACTTTGTCCATTACTAGGAATATCACTGAATAACATACAGTAAATAATCATGTGATTGCTGGTTGGCAAAAAATTTCTAAAGAACTTTTGAAGGATAACCAATAGCATGACCAAAAACGTTCTCAAAATGCTATTTTTTTCCTCGTAACATGCTTTTTGATCTAAAGACGTTAAGCATTTTTATGCTTGTTTGCTCACCAGCAGACCCTTCCCTTGATTCGCTGCTCCTAGTAATGGGCTCCGGGGTATCATATCAGATAGATATACTAATAAAACCATTTCTATATCATACCTTGCCAACACAACGTCTTACTTTTTCCACCTTGTTGTCTCCTGGTGTCATAGGCATCGACCCAACACCTATCCTGAATCATAAGATATCATTAATGTTATCATTAATGTTATTAATGATATGTATGTATAAATATGATGATGATGATAATGATATCTTCAGCTATCTAGAACCAAACTCAGTACTTCTTGTGTACCTATTCTTGGACCCCGACAACGCCCTAACACGACAGCACAGAAATGTACATTTCCTTTCTTTAAAAAAAATCCATTTTATTTTCTTATTTCCAGTAGCTTACCTCGTAACATCAAAAGCATTGCTTGAACCATCGACAATAATGACGGGACGGTCCACTCGGAACTCACCACGTGATATGTCACGTTCATAGCACGTGATATTACACCACAGGCCAGGTGATTCCATGGCAACCTTCACTATGTCATCGTCTGTGTCCTATAGACGCAATGAAGGTCCGTTTAACCACGTAAAATGGGAATAAAATGGAAAGAGAGTAAAGGGAAGGGTATGGAAGGTAAGACAAGGAAAGGAAAGGGAAGTGAAGAAAAGCAGTGCAAGACCAACTCTACCATTATCTCAATTGGGCTCCCTGTGTTACAATGCACAAACCTTTGACATCGTAGATTCAAAAGAAATCGTCGAGAGGTTGGACTCCCGCCCAACTACCATAGGCCTATCCTGTGACGTATCACATTCAGGTGACGTCGCCATGGTGACGTCAATCGTGACGTCAGTTGGTGTATCATTAAAAACATCTGTTATGGACTGCTCTGCGGGTGTTTCTTCCTCCGAGGACGTCTCTGGTGAATTTTCCTGATCCATATCAATATTCGCATTACTAAATATATCGGTAATTGAAGAATTAGGTTCAGGAGAATATGGATCTTTATCAGAAGCGTCATCAGACTGACTTGTAGTAGGTGACAGGACGGGAGATAATAGCAGGGCCCCGTCAGGAGAGAGTTCTCCTGTTCCTTGTGGGCTATCTGGTTCTTCATCTGTTTCAACATCAGATTTTTGATCGAGATTTGAAGTCTGCGTCACTTCGACGGTGGACAAATTCAAAGCCTCGATCATCGAGAGGCTGTGGTTTGGACTTGTCGCTGACTTGGACTCATCAATCTCAGGCAGATCTACCGAAAGAATTTGAATTTAGATAGGAATTAACCAATCTGGATCGTTTATCTTAAAGATGTGTTGGCCAATCAGCTTTAAAAAATGTTCATGATACAAAACTTGTGATCAGCTATCTGACTGTTTTTAAATTTAAAAAAATATATATAGCACCTTTTCAATTAACAAAATAAACACAATAAATTGCGTTTGTTTTACGCACGCCACCCGTATTACCATCTTTTATGATTCATGGTGAACTGTAAGTATGTCAACCTCTATCCTACCCGACCCCTCCCTACCCTCCCCAAGATTCATGGTGAACTGTAAGTATGTCAACCTCTATCCTACCCGACCCCTCCCTACCCTCCCCAATATTCATGGTGAACTGTAAGCATGTCAACCTCTATCCTACTCGACCCCTCCCTACCCTCCCCAAGATTCATGGTGAATTGTAAGCATGTCAACCTCTATCCTACTCGACCCCTCCCTACCCTCCCCAAGATTGAAGAAAATTCTTGGTTTTGTCAGGTTTATTGCAGCTTGTCATATACTGTAAAAAGACAGTAAATAAGAAATTTCCAGTACCTGGTGTCGATGATCTCGGAACGTCTTCCCTAAAGACCAAAAAGTAAATATGTCAAGGACGGACTCAGTTAATACCTGAGAGACATTCTAGTCATTCAGTTTAGGATCTTGTACAACTATTCTTCTATGTGAAAAACTACTAATAAAAGCCACATAGTATCAATATTTTGTTGCTGAGAGGTCCTAAACTAGATCCTTGAGGCACACCCCGTATACGAGTGAAACGACAGCCTCATATAAGCCTATATTCTATTTCAATCTGATCCTCTGTCCTCCCCTATTATACCAGTGTTGTACAACAATCGCACATAATATCAACATTTGGTTGCTAAGATGTCCTAAACTAGATCCTTGAGGCACACCCTATATACGAGTAAAACGACAGCCTAATACCTCTCTTTTTCCCTATCCACCATCCAGTGTTGTACAACAGTCTTACCTCGAATCAAGAGAAGGCTGCTGGGAGGATGGATTTTTCTTTTTCCTTTTTTCTTTATTACCCATGAGTATATCCAGCGCTTTTTCCTTCATTTGATCGTAATTAACAAACAAAGCCATCTACAAAAGATTCAGAGAGAGCAACTGATATTGGGAATCAAAGCGGGTAATGTGAGGGTAGTGTATCATCTCTCACCTCTGGGATCTCGGGATCGATTCCTGGGCTTGTTAGTACAGTTTGTTACTATCCCTTTGATTTAAGGGATTTTCTCTGGGTTCTCCGGTTTTCCTCCCTCAGCAAAACCTAACAAGCTAAGGTTCGATCTGTGAGTTAACTGTGCCCTGACATACATCAGCCCAGAAGTTGTTTCAGGGTTCCATAAAGTTCGAAGGTTTGAAGGATGTCTCATGAAGAAAATACCACACTAACCTCCCAACCACTAATCCTTCCCTTCAATAACGTGTAGACAATGTTGTGGTTTAATTCTAGTCCCGAATCTCGTCTCAATGTGTCAATATACCTTCGAGGTGTTTGGTTTCGATCTGTCGTCTTCTTCAGTGACTTGGTTATACAAATGATTATACACGATGTCCATCCTGTTCTCGACCTTAAAATCAAGTCAAGACAAATATCAGTTCAGTAGTCAGTGAAAAAAACCGTTTACAATCAAGAGTTACTGTCTTACCTTTGACAAAAAGTCCACGACTATAGCTAGTTCTCTCTCCTTCTGAAGCTGCAGAACTCTAAACCTTCTCCTTGCAAGCCGTCCTCGAAACACTAGGTACATATATGATGAAGTCAAGCTGAGTTTGAAGGAGGAGAAGGAGGAGGAGAAGGAGGAGGAGGAGAAGGAGGAGGAGAAGGAGGAGGAGAAGGAGGAGGAGAAGGAGGAGGAGGAGGAGGAGGAGGAGAAGGAGAAGTGCAATTAAAAGTGCATTACATGATCTTTAGGAGAGTTTTGCTTCGTCCTAGCTGAAGTTGGGTGGCATGCGCTGCTACGGCACTGTCTTACACTGCTGTGTTGTTCATGCCCGGGTTGCGGGTTCGAGTCTCGACTGAACCGCATATGTGAGTTGAGTTTGTTTGATGTGTTTTTCTCTCCCTCTTGCCCTAGGGTGTTTTTCCAGGTTCTCTGGTTTTTCTTCCTCCGAAAAAAACAACACGTGAGTTGAGTGTTGTATGTTGTAAATAGTGAATTTAGTGGTAGTACGTGTGGAACAAGCCTAACCGGCGGAAGAGCCCCCTACGGGGAATGATAGCTGTAAAATATATACTAAAGGCTCGTGCGTATACTACAAACTACAAGTGACTCGTGGGATATCCACGGTATGCCTCAAGAAACCGTTGTATAACCATTTTATCCCAAACCATAGAAAATATAAATGCGTAGATTCAACGCGCAGTGCATGATGGGAAGGAAGGGTGAAATACTGACGAATATACAACGGCTTTCCTGCTTTCTGATTGGCTGTATTTTCTATGGTGTGGGATAAAAGCTCGTATAAGTTTGTACATGTTTGAGCATCAGTGTTCTAAATTGACTTCTGATTACTCTCAGTTTTTGAATGGATAAGCAGCACCCAGAGACCATGGTCTCTTGGCATTACTTACATTTTTGCATGATGATAATGCCCTGTTGGGTCTTACGAAGCTTGTGTTCCAGTTTCTCTCGACAGCTATTTTTCATGAACACCTAAAAATAGGTAAGCAGAGGAAATTTGCGTTAGATCTCCTTGTCTGTCTGTCTGTCTGGTCTGTCTGGCTATCCGGCTATCTGTCTGCCTGGCTGGCCATTTGTCTGGTTATCTATCTGTCTGTCTGTCTGTCTGTCTGTCTGGCTATTTGTCTGGTTATCTATCTGTCTGTCTGTCTGTCTGTCTGTCTGTCTGCCTGGCTATTTGTCTGGTTATCTATCTGTCTGTCTGCCTGTCTGCCTGACTGGCTATTTGTCTGGTTATCTATCTGTCTGTCTGTCTGTCTGTCTGTCTGTCTGCCTGGCTATTTGTCTGGTTATCTATCTGTCTGTCTGTCTGTCTGTCTGTCTGCCTGGCTGGCTATTTGTCTGGTTATCTATCTGTCTGCCTGGCTGGCTATTTGTCTGGTTATCTATCTGTCTGCCTGGCTGGCTATTTGTCTGATTATCTATCTGTCTGCCTGGCTGGCTATTTGTCTGATTATCTATCTGTCTGCCTGGCTGGCTATTTGTCTGATTATCTATCTGTCTGCCTGGCTGGCTATTTGTCTGGTTATCTATCTATCTGTCTGTCTATCTGTCTGTCTATCTGCCTGGCTAGCTATTTGTTAGTCTGCTTGCTTGTCTGTCTGTTTGGCTATCCATCCCTCTGTCCATTTGTCTGCCTCCCTTTCTATCTATCTGTCCACCTGTCTGTCTGTCTGTCTACTGCCTGTATTTCTGTTTGCCTTTTTTTCTTCCTGTTTTCCTGTTATCCACCAGTGTTGACTGACTGACCAATTATCTGTGTTTCATTTCTAGTCAGTTCATACCTTAGTTTTAGCAATCTTCCACTCCAATCCACTGATTGTCCATAGTATTTTTTCGCAGGTGTTAGCAACATACTTGACGTCCATGGTTAAGCGATAAGCAAGAATCTTGTACCTTGTGAAGCATTAAAAGAAAGCATGGCTTTTTCATATCATTTCCTCCTTTATTACTGATTAGTATGAGGGTTTTAATAAGTTCCAGGTTTAATTTGATAAGTAGACGATTTATGACATCAAAACCTTTCAAATCTTATCGATACCGTGAAATAAACTCTGGGTTGATCAAAGTCATGGCACAGCTAACTTGGCTTGTCTTTACATGGAACCGCTGTCCTGTTGACGATAGCTTCAACCAGGTCTGAGTTTCTTTTCTTTTTTTCTTTCTTGTTGATTAATGACATTTTTTCTCTTTTTTGTTTTTCTTTTGTAAAGTTAATAAATTAAAATAAAATAAACTCACAGATCGAATTTGAATTTAACGTGTTAGTTTTTGAGGAGTGAGAAAAACCCGGAGAAAAACCCTCTAATCAAGGGAGAGACCTAACAAACTCTACTCACATGAGATGTCAAGTCCAGGAATCGAACCCGAGACCACAGAGGTAAGAGGCAGGCAAATGCACTACCCTTGATCCAATATTCTAAAAATCACAGAGAGACTGACCTGTTGCCAGAGTCGGTTCAATATCGATGCAAACTGATTTATAAAATAGTTCAGATATAACGCGCGCTCTGATTGGCTGATAGCCGTGTTTACGTTTACATGAGGCTATGTAAACACGGCAATTTCAGTATTTTATAAAACATATAGAAAACGTTATGCCGTGTTTACATAGCCTGATATAAACACTCGGGAAAGTTTGGAAGAAGTCTTGAGCTCTGTGTAAACCTCGCCTGCGGCTGGGTTTTACACAACAGCTCTCGACTTCTCCTAAACTTCCCTCGTGTTTATATCAGGCTATGTAAACACGACAGACTTTTTCTATTTGTTAAGTAGTTGTACTACTCACCTGTTGATAAAAGGACTAAACGCCACGCGTACAGGAAACCCTTGCTGGCGCATGATGACTGTTTCCATCACACTACTGTATTTGAGCTGCGCTTTCACCAACTCATCGTCAAACTCGTATGGAATGAGCTGATGATTTGGGCGGATGCACCTTTGAAATATTATACATTAGTTATCATGATGTTAATATCGGTCTGAAGGGAAGAAAATAGCATTAAATCACAGGCTGTGGGAGAACCAACCTCCTCATGTCCGTTACCGTGTTATGACCGTGTCCGTGTTGTGATCGTGACGTGACCGTGTTGTGACCATGACATGGCCGTGTTGTGACCATGACGTGACCGTGTTGTGACCATGACGTGACTGTGTTGTGGCCATGACGTAACCGTGTTGTGATCGTGACGTGACCGTGTTGTGACCGTGACGTGACTCTGATGTGACCGTGATGATCGTGTTTTGACCGTGACGTGACCATGACGTTACCGTGTTGTGACGACACGCGTGAAAAACGTCTGCGCATGCTCTAAGTCCGTATGCAAATTAGTCGAAAGCGTTTTCGTGCTATTGTAAAAATATTCAAATTTGACTTTCACACTTGCCTGAAGAATAGTCTTTACAAAATGCCAAAACTTAAGATCAGTTCTTGAAACTTAAGGCTAATTCTTTCATATTGTCTTTATTAACACATTATCTTGGTCTCACAAAAGTATACCCACGAAAACTCTATAATTTCTTGCAAAGCGTGCTGAATGGCACGCATGCACAAACGTTTTTCTCTAGTGTCTGTTGTGACAGTGTTGTGAATATAACGTGAATGTGACGTGACCGTAACCGTGACCGTGACATGACCGTGTCCGAGCATCCTGGTTGGGTGAGCAGAGATCTTGAGTAAGGATTTTCTCCTGGTTCTCCGGTGTTCTTACCACCGTCAAAATCAACATGTGAGTTGAGTGATGTGTGTTCTTAGCACTGGGATAAGTGCGAGGGTGATGGACGTTATGGGACCTCTGACACCCTTCGTGTCCTTCTGCGCTTGACTTAAAATAAATTACTAGTAAATGTTTCGTACAGCCTACCTCACAAAATGTAAGTCACTTTTAAGAAATCTTTGCACCAGATCAGAAAGAGAATTCTATGACAAACGAAAAGAAGCGATTAAAACAACTCAAACTCAAAATCAAAAATAGCAGACATCAGAGATGCCATTGGTTTAGGTCAAATTTGTCATATTGATCCATGAGCCTCGCTTACATGACTTCAACTATAAAAGAATATTTGACTAGAAGCTCAACTATAATGACAGTTATCTAAAGAAAGCTCTATGTTTTTTTCCCGTTTGGGGTGCGGAGCTGGGTGAGGCTGTCCATGAAACAAATTTTGCACGTCCAGAAGGCGCATTTTTTTCTTACTGCTTGAGGACGAAAGGTGGCGCATGTAAACCCTGAACCTCTCCTGGATCTACTTCTCCTTGAAAATATGTAGAGAGAAAAATAAAGGTACGTACTCTTAGCTGTGACGTCAAGGTAAGATGTGCTTGTTCCTGGATCATTTTTTCTTTACTTTGTTTGGATTTGGTGAAGCCTTGGATGTTACCAATCCTGTGTTCAAAGCCATACAAAAATATATCAAACAATCATGTACATAAAAACATTTTCATCATTATAATTCTTAGTTTGCAATCATTCCCAAGGGGGTAAAATAACAAAAGTCATGGCCGCCATGTTGGAAAGCGTGCTGAAAGGCACGCATGCGCAAACGTTTTTCTTTAGTGTCGGTATTTATTACTTATTATTTCTGTACACATGAGCATGCGCAATATATTGGCTATCGTGAATCATTTAGTTAGATCTCAAGCGCACGATACTTACATTTCTGTTTTACGTCGCACTGTTCCACGCCTAAAAAACAGTGAAACTCAACATCAGAAACAGATAATTTTCAATTTGCTCAATTTTCAATATGTATTTTTCATTAGTTGATTAATTCTTCAAGAATTACTCTTGCTACTGAGTGCCCTGACTTAGATCAGCCCAGTGGTTGTTTCAGGGTTCGATCTGTGAGTCAGCCATGCCCTGACTAAGATCAGCCCAGAGGTTGTTTCAGGGTTCAATCTGTGAGTTAGCCATGCCCTGACTTAGATCAGCCCAGAGGTTGTTTCAGGGTTCAATCTGTGAGTTAGCCATGCCCTGACTTAGATCAGCCCAGAGGTTGTTTCAGGGTTCGATCTGTGAGTCAGCCATGCCCTGACTAAGATCAGCCCAGAGGTTGTTTCAGGGTTCGATCTGTGAGTCAGCCATGCCCTGACTAAGATCAGCCCAGAGGTTGTTTCAGGGTTCAATCTGTGAGTTAGCCATGCCCTGACTTAGATCAACCCAGAGGTTGTTTCAGGGTTCGATCTGTGAGTCAGCCATGCCCTGACTAAGATCAGCCCAGAGGTTGTTTCAGGGTTCAATCTGTGAGTTAGCCATGCCCTGACTTAGATCAGCCCAGAGGTTGTTTCAGGGTTCGATCTGTGAGTCAGCCGTGCCCTTACTTAGATCAACCCAGAGGTTGTTTCTGGGTGTTGATAAAATTTGAGAAGATTTTACTGTAAAACTTACATTTTCTTGATTTCCGCCTTGCGAGGCATCGCTTTTATCCCCTCAATACTGAAACACCAAAACAAACACCACATAAGTATTTTAACGGTTATCGTGATCACGCGTTTCCACGCGAGATTTTAGTGTATCGGCACAAAGCTGTGATTTCTTTTCATAGAACGGTTTCCGTATGAGTGAGAAACGGTACAATAAAGTTCGTAGTTGTACTGTAGCTGTACCGTATCTTACCGTACCGTAACTACGCGTTGTGATTGGATGAATTACGGTACGCCGTACAGTGTACGTGCTGTAAGTCAGTACCGTATGTTTCCCACTCACACCAAAACCACTCTATTGCCTAGTTGACCTCGATTACGTGAAGGTATAGGTTGTCCCTACTGCCAAGGCTAGCTCTTTTGTTGTTTTGGAAAGCAAGTCTTGTCCCTAGCACCAGGGTCCCTACCATCATGCTTCTAATTGAAAATAAAACTAGCGCTAAACAAGAATGAGCAGCTTACTTGACATGATCAGCGGTGGAGATTGCGCCGGTAGGTGATAATTTGACCATGAAAAGTCTTTGAAGGAGGTCATCTGCGCTGTCTGCAAGAAATTTATCATAAATAAGTCACCTAGATTGTGATTGGAATATCAGCATTTTTTTTTCAAGTTCAGCTGAAATCTACCCTAAATTGCTACATTTTGTTTCACTGTTGCTGTGTCGATGACTTTGTTTGTGTTTCGGTGGTACTGCTGCTGCTGTTGTTACTAGGTTGGTGGTTGTTGTTACTTTTTCAGACGCTAATGTTGTTCAGTGTTGTTGCTGTTGCTGGTGATGTTGTTGCTGTTGCTGGTGATGGTGATGTTGTTGCTGTTGCTGGTGATGGTGATGTTGTTGGTGGCGATGTTGTTGTTGTTGTTGTTGCTGGTGATGTTGTTGTTGTTGCTGGTGATGTTGTTGTTGTTGCTGGTGATGTTGTTGTTGATGTTGTTGTTGTTGCTGGTGATGTTGTTGTTGTTGCTGGTGATGTTGTTGTTGTTGTTGCTGGTGTTGTTGTTGTTGTTGTTGTTGCTGGTGATGTTGTTGTTGTTGCTGGTGATGTTGTTGTTGTTGCTGGTGATGTTGTTGTTGTTGTTGTTGTTGTTGTTGGGTCCTTTTTGCCGGTTACTATATTTAATTTTATCATCTGCTTCTCTTTCTCCAGTCTTTCTTTTGACCTACCTTGAAGGCACAGTATAATACTACCACCCAACATATTCTTGTTCCTGTTCAGCATGTTGAGAGCTGTGTAAGTCACCTGAACAACAACAAAAAAAAAAAAAAAAATGCAAACTTCAGACTTTTATCAGAAAAATTTTATCACGGCAATTTAAGACACCTTAACGAAGGACCGTTCAAGTCACTTAATACCAGCTCCAGGCTGGTCAAAATTGAGCCACAGCTAACTTACGAGACCTTTGCTTAATAAACAGACCCATTGAGCTTAGGCGTATTTTTTCTTCTTCAAATTAAGTGAATTTGTTAGGTAATAAAATTACATCCATTCTGAAGCATCTATTAATAAAAGTAATAATACTCAAGGGGATGACACCATATACTCGTAATGGATATCATTACAACCAAAATGAATGGGTCTACTGACAAGGAATCAAATTTGTTGATCAAAAAGTGTTGATAGTTCGATAAATAACACCTTACCTTTCCAGCATAATGGCTGATAGTGAAGACAGGGTATGGACAGTTAGAAACCTCTTCATAACGCGTGTGTTTGCAGTGCTTGGAGTTTAATTTCTTCACTAGTTTAGAGTCAGTTCCGTGGATAGTCTTGGCATAACGATCGATCACGGCGAATATGCCTTGTGGTCTCTGGACAGAGATAAGAAAAATAACCCATATTGATAAAGTTAATAGAAAAAGACTGGAAAAGACGACAGCAATAACGTGAAAAACAACATCATGGTCTGTAAGCAAAAAACAAAAACAAAACAACAACAACAGTGTAATCATCAGGAATAGCAGCAACAGCAGCAACAACTACGGTAGCAACTACAACAACAACAACAACAACAACAACAGCAACGCAGCAGCAATCCAAACAATAACAGCAGCAGCAACAGCATCAACGACAATAGCAGTAACAACAGCAACCGCAACAGCAACAACAACAGCAACAACAACAGCAACAACAACAGCAACAACAACGACAGTAACAACATCACCAAACAAGCATCAATGAAGTGGGCTCAGCTAGATACCTCCATCAAAAAGTCAACAATGTCTTTGTTGTTCATGTAATCAATTTTCTGGATCAAAATCCCTTCTGTTTCTTGGTCTTCCTATCAAGACAAAACACGACATTGTATCTTGATTTGTGTCCTGGGATAGCTCAAATTACTCAGTCCCTTACTAAAGCTTTGAAGAAGATGAGATAGGATGAAAGAAAAAAGCTGATCAGTAAGAGAAGACACAGAGGAGGAGAAGTAGAAGGCGGAGAAAGGACAAGGACAAGGACAAGGACAAGGACAAGGACAAGGACAAGGACAAGGACAAGGACAAGGACAAGGACAAGGACAAGGACAAGGACAAGGACAAGGACAAGGACAAGGACAAGGACAAGGACAAGGACAAGGACAAGGACAAGGACAAGGACAAGGACAAGGACAAGGACAAGGACAAGGACAAGGACAAGGACAAGGACAAGGACAAGGACAAGGACAAGGACAAGGACAAGGACAAGGACAAGGACAAGGACAAGGACAAGGACAAGGACAAGGACAAGGACAAGGACAAGGACAAGGACAAGGACAAGGACAAGGACAAGAAGATGTCAGTCACTTACCATCTCCCATGCAAACACACACTGATTATACAAGTAGCTGAGGTGTTCGTTAGTTGTGTTGATGCAAAGCTGCTCCATGCCATTCAGCTCTAGTTTCTCGAAACCAAATTGATCCAAAACAGATATCACATTCTCATCACTAAAAAACAGAAACGATTTAATTTTTATGTCGACAAATATATAAATTAATCACGTCGTGATATCCAGCTGAGTTGACCTTCAGAACAAACTCAAGGTCAACCAATCAGAATTGAGGATTCTACATCGTATTTTGATTAGCATTTCCCATTATTCTGCCAAGATAATTTATGAACGAGTTCTTCCTTCTTTACATTAATCGTAATCGCTAGTCGAACTCATGGAGGGATTCTATCTCAATCAACAAGAAAAGTCTACATTGTATACTCGGAAAATGCTCGAAAAATGCTAACCAAAAATAGTGACCCATAATTCCTTTCGGGGAAAGCGATCAACTCAGTTGGATGAGGAGTGGTTGCAGAGTCTCCACACACACTACCACTACATTCAATATTCCATGCACACAATTCTCATCTCACATGTTGGTTTTTGCGGAGGGGAAAAAACAGAGAACCCGGAGAAAAACCTTCGCGGCAAGGGAGAGAACAACACATTAAACAGACTCTATTCACATGTGGTGTCTGCAGGAATCGCACTCGGGACCCGACCCGTAGGACTCACAGCTGTGAGAGGCGAAATGTTACCTCAAAACCTAGCCAACTGCCTTCGATAAAAAGAAGCATTTTTTTTCATTTTTGCAGTTGATAAATATTGACTTTACCTCTTTTCATCATGTATCGGTGTAAGATATCGGTTGATTTTCCATACGATCCAAGCAAACAAACGATCATACAAAGCCATGGCGAGCTTGTCTCTTGCTTCATCTATCTCATTCACCCTCCTCAGACGACGCGCAACTTTACCTGAAACATTTGAAATGCAAACACGCCTCAAAATAATGAACAACAACGTTACAGTTTATGACATTAAAATGTTTGGGTCGTTCCTAGAAGTATGAGCGGTGCTGAATTGGATTCCAATAACAAAATCACGATGAAAAGAACCAAGAACCATTTTTGAATCTTGGTAAAGTGCGAGCGTTGCACGTTCACATGGTCATTTGGTCGCGCGCTGAGGGCATTTTTCAATAGCATAGTATAGTTTATAGATAAACAAATTGTAGGTTGAGTTGAGGACCAACCCAAAAAAACTTGATTTTACAAATATATAAAATGTCATAAGAATTATGTGAATAATAATTTCAAGGCATATAGCTTGATGAATTGAATGAGAAAATATTTGTGAGCGCTATTTTTGTCTTGAAAAAGAACCAGGTGGTAGCCATACAGTAGCTCGTACTAACCTTTAACGTGGGTTAATTCTGTAACAAGCGCAAACTCAAGCTTTTCTGGAGAAACTCGAAGTAACTGACTCGCTGTAGCAAGGAAAGGAATATGATTTGTTCAGTGGATAATAACACCATAGAAGATGTTGATGGTTGGCATTAAGAGACCATTTTCGAGATGCATGAGCGCTTTAAAAAATATCGCAGGCGCAGACATGATCTCGAGGCATTTTCGGGCAGCTTCAATAGTGCGCGCGATCTTGCCCGAAAATGCCTCTTTTTCACTCCTGCGCCTGCGATGTTTTTGAAAGCGCTCGCGCATCTCGAAAATGGTCTATTGGTGTATCATATAAGGTGGAGTATATTTCATTTCGTACAATCACTGATACAACAAAAGGAAGAAAATACTGCATGGCTGATGCAATCAAGGGTAGCGCAGTGGTAGAGCACTCGCCTCTCGACTCCCGAGTTCCACTCCTGGTCTTGGCATCTAACGTGAGTAGCTCGTTGGTTAGGTCTCTCCTTTACTTTGAGAGTTTTTCTAAACACGCTAAATTTCAAATTCGATCTGTGAGTTAGCCACGCCCTGAATTAGATCAGCCCAGAGGTTGTTGTTTCAGGGTTCGATCTGTGAGTTAGTCGTGCCCTGACTTATATCAGCCCAGAGGTTGTTTCAGGGTTCGATCTGTGAGTTAGTCGTGCCCTGACTTAAATCTGCCCAGAGGTTGTTTCAGGGTTCAATCTGTGAGTTAGCCGTGCCCTGACTTAGATCAGCCCAGAGGTTGTTTCAGGGTTCGATCTGTGAGTTAGCCATGCCCTGACTTAGATCAACCCAGAGGTTGTTTCAGGGTTTTATAAAAGGTTTTCAAAGGGTGGTCCTCACCTTTTCTCAGTGGATCAACTTGAATAACTCCTGCCTTCTTTTCCTTGAAATTAATGCCAAACGTCAAATCACCGATGTGCAAGATTGCAGCCAAAATCCGAAAAATGGTGTCCAAGTTCTACAGAAAGGAAAAATGCATACTCACTTAATAGGATTTTGCTGGAAGTTCTTCTCAATCAACGAAGTCAAAATCGCTGAAAACCAAATGTCAGCCACTATGTGATAGGTGATAAAACTACAGGAGTGATGCAATTCAAAAAAGAAGTCTGAGGCCACGTAGACCCAATCAAACTTTTCAATGGGTTTTGGTCGAGCGTCCACACTAAAACGATCGAAAACGGTTAGCGTTTTCATGGAGAAGCATACTTGAAAACGCTCTCTCCCGAGTGGAGACATTTGAAAACAGAGGCCTATTGTATTAGTTTTGAAGATGAACACTGTAACCACCGTACTGTGATCAGTGTCGATCAGTGCTGTTACTTACATCTTGACTAAAGCCCAAGGACTGAAAGCATTCAGTTACTTTGTTGAGTTCATCTTGAAACTTTTCTTGGTCTCTCGTCCAGTCAAAGTCATGTCCAATATACCTAAAGGTATGAATATATCAAAATCAATATCAAAATAATGATATAATCATTGTCATATTTATCGTCTTTTCAATGGTGCTACACTGACATGCGTAGAAACAACTAAAGATATAATCAGGTTAGGGGCCGGCAGATCCAGGATTTTCTTGAGGGAGAGGTGCTGTGTTGGAAGGACACCCACACGTGAAAGACACCGAACTAAAAAAAAACACACACAATATCATCCAAGAAAGACAAAGTTATGATATCTTCTAAGCTGCACTAGGGGCGCAATGTCGACCCAGGGGGTGTGCCCCCCCCCCCCCTCCCCGGCACCCCTCAATCATTCAGACCTTAGTAAAGATATCCGACATGTTCGCTCAAAACGGTACTACCAATGCTGACGTTCTGCTGAACCAAGTCAACTTAGAATACGAATAATACCGATGGTAAGTAGAACTAGTTATGAATGCACTTACGACAATCTGTTACAGTGCGAATCGAAAAACCGTGGGCACCTAAAAATATTTCAGAAATCGTTTATTGTTCTTTAAACAATCAGAAATGACTTTCTAACTCCAAGAAGTTTATCTGGCTACAAATCAGTTGAACTTCTTGCAGTACGAGAGTTGTTTCAGATTGTTCAACGAACGATACACGATTTCCGAAATACTTCCGGTGCCCACGGTTTTCGGATTCGCACTGTAATACGTCTCTACACTCACGGTCAGTTCAAACAAATTTAATCGATTCAAAACAGGTTACTATAAGTGTGACTAGCATTATTTATGATAAGTACTATCGGTCCAAAACCACTCACGGTAACTTCTTCAGTCCACATGTCAGATATATTTACTAAGATCTGATTGATAGTTTAGAGCTGATGTCTGCCGTGGTGTGACTGGAATTCATACTAACCTGTGTTGGAATGATTTCTGTATTTCATATTTTGCCAGATCTTCATCTGACATGCCGATAAGAAACTGGTAAAATATGTGGAAATTTTCTTCTACCTGAAATAAAATAAATATTTGTAAAAACTGATAAAACCAATCACAAATAATCCCCTTCACAGTTCCCTGTGCCATCTTGAAAGGTGGCCGTACCTTTGCATCGAAGCGAGACATGAGGTGGCCTTGCAGTGATAGAGACATGTGAGTAATTGTCCAAGGTGTTAAAAAAGTCTCTATCATTGCAAGCTCGCCTCATGTCTCACTTTGGTCTAAAGGCACTGCTACCTTTCAAGATGTCCATCTTTATCATGAGTGAAATTTAGGCAAAGTTAAAACCAAGTCCAGCTACATCAGTGGTTTCTCCAACCCTTCCTGCTACAGGGTACCTTTGATGTTGCTTCAGGCTTCTCTAGCAGGTTTGGCAACTTTTTGCAAGTTGGCCCCATTTTAATGTTTTTTCCCTCTATCCCTCCTCATGATTTGGAAGGCACAGTTATAGGGGGTTATCCTCCATTGGCTGGTTCTGTGTGACAGGTAACATGTGGGCTGTGACCAGGTTCCCATGGTTACCTCCAGAAGGGTATGGATCAGGACTCGCACTGGAACCTAACTCCAAACTTATCTTGACAATGAGTTTTAATAAGATGTACCTTATCATGTTGAGCAACTCTTGTCTTCTCCAGGAGATAATGGTGAATGTATGCTGAAACATCAGATTTAACATCATCATTATTTGGCATCTTATACAACCTCCCATCCCCCATCCCTTTGAACAAGAAAACACTTGAATCCTATGCAAAAAACTGTTCCATGACACACCCTTCCTGAACAAGAACTGCAATAAATCCTTTCCCTCCCCTCCCCTTGGACAAAGACATGACAACCCATGCAACACTGTGTTCCACCACCCACCCTTCCCTGTTGGACAAGAAATCACAATGAATCCCCTGTCCCTCACCTCCCCTTGGACAAAACACACATGACATCCCATATACTACTCTGTCCCTCAACCCCTCTCCCCCCATCAATACTGGACAAGGAATGATAACAAATCCCCTGTCCCTCCCCTCCCCTTGAACAGGACTACATGACATCCCATGGAACACTGTGTTCCACCTCCCACCCTTCCCTGTTGGACAAGAAACAATAAATCCCCTGTCCCTCCCCTCCCCTTCAACAGAAAGGGAACTGCATCACTTCCTTGTATCCATGACAACCTCTTACTAAGATTGTTTATACCTCCTTTGAGCTTGATGTCTTGTGTGAACAACAACTCTGTAAGCTTTATATATCTGCTGGCATTGCCACATGTCGAAGTGCATGCATTACCAAATGATTCCAATACTACACCAGCCTATAAAGATGGAATACATTTAATATCAAACCCTTAAAATAATGATATCTATGGACAGATACTATGTGCTTGGTATCAATCAACTGAATGAATCTCATGAATCTTATTACCAGCCTATAATGACAGGCAAACACTGCCATCATGTGCTATCAACCAGAGAGTATTCTATTGCTTGGTATCAAATTAAGCTGAATGAATCTCATGAATCTTATTACCAGCCTACAATGACAAGCAAACACCAGTTGCCACCATGTGCTAACAACCAGAGAGTATTCTATTGCTTGGTATCAATCAGCTGAATGAATCTTACAAGCCTATGACGAGTGGCAGACACTGCCTGTCATGTGCCTGTCATGTGCTATCATGTTATGTCTTACTTACTATTGATACTAAGCAATAGACCCTTTTCAAATATGGTGCCTATGATGTCAAACGAGGAGTCCGAGAATGTCCCGGATGTTATGAGTGATAATGATTGTGTTTTGAAACCTGGGGCATTCCAATCCCAGATGCAGTTAGCCAAAATCAAATTGGGTTTCGACATCCAGGACATTCTCATTCTCCTTGTTGGAAGTCATAGACACCATATTCGAAAAGGGTCTATTACCTCATCTAGTATTACCTGTGTGATATTTTTAGCCAGATCTTCACCAAGAGCTGATACACTGTTAATGATCCTTGCCATAAACTTCTTGGCATTTTCAGTCTTACCAGATCCGCTGTCACCCATGAGCACTATACACTGATTCTTTTGATGAAGTCTTAAGTGATGTATAGCACGGTCTGCAGTTTGACACAATTTCCACAACTTGGGATTCAAAGAAAAATATGCACATTATTCAAAACTATTTTCTTTTGAATATGCTGCTCAAGAAAATATCCAAACCTCTTCAAAAGAGATTGGCCTAAAACTCTCCTATCCCATGGGTTCTTATTAAAATTTATAAATCTCTAATAGACCACTCCCTCCCCCTTTGAAATTTCCAAACCTTGAGGAAGATGTGAATATCATGGAGAAAACAAAATGTGGTCAATTCAGTACCCGAAACATCCTCAAGTTACAAGGGAGTAAGCGAGATCGGTAACTTTTGCTTATTTCACACCATAACACATTCCCTTGAGTATTATTTCTTTGTTAACAAGTCAAGTAATATTTGAGTAGATTATACTTCAGCACACAAAAAATCTATAATTGTTGCAATGGGACATGCCAGATGGATAACTTTTGTCCATCTTATACCTTATCACACATTCCCTTGAGGATTGTTTCTTTGTTCACAAGAAACATTTGAGTAGATATAAAAATATGAATTATTAACACTCAAATATTAACCTTCACACCTTTCAGGTCTGAAATAGCAAAACTTTATGCGTGAATATATAGCTTAGGTTTATTTATAAAGGCAAATTCCTTTGAGAAATATTGCTTTTAATTAGCAAAAGGTAGATTAGTTTTCGCCGTTTACATTATACGATGATTTCATCAAGTCATTGTGCACCGTTAAACTTGATTCTCTCAAAACTAGTAAAAAGTTCTTATTTTAAGGTCCCCAGATAAGAGATCATAAGATTCTTAGAGTATAATCTCTTATCTGGGGACTAAAATAAGAACTTTTTACTAGTTTTGAGACAATCTAGGAGAATCAAGTTTTAGTGTATATACGTGTGAATCTCCCCAGTTCCTTCCTAATCTGCTAAGAATCTATTCTACTTTGTATCTAAATAATAATAAGAATAAGAATAAGAATAAGTTTATTAAATAGTAACTATTAACCAAGTGTTTTGTGTTACATATTGTTTTGATTTTTCGCTTGAATGGGCGAAATTAAACGCTAAAATGAAGATTTTCTCGGCATGCAAAAATTGATACGAAAAAAAAAAATGAATCGAATAAAAAAATCATAATTATAGTAACCTCACAAACGCGAATAAAGTTTATTTCTCCACGTAAAAGAACAAAGAAACCCGCACTTTTTTTACGAGAAACATCGCAATTAATAAAATGTTTACACTTATCAAATTTATTCCGTGTTTCGAGATGTAAAATTTGGATCTGTTTCGAATTCATCGTACAATCATTGTACTCACCTCGTCTGGAAGACTTCTGCATGGATTGATTGAAACAGCCACATCATCAATGAAATTCTGTGGAGAAAAACAATTTAGGAACGGCAAATCTTGATAAATTTTTGTGAGAATTTGATTAAAAGAGTCATGAATACGGAGTAGAACCAGGATTGGCAAGCTTACATAAACTTGGTCTTGCGAAAAACGATTTTTTATCAGCTGTAGTAGTTGTTTTTCATCTTCTGCCTCTAGCAGAGAATCTTCGCGGTTTTTACCAGCCATTTGTCCCAGTGTTATTGTAGACGAAGCATTATTTGTAGCGTTTACATGTAAAAAACAGAGGAATTTTACAGACGCTACAGGGTATTATTTGTCGGGAGAGAAGCAAGACGCAGTGAAAAGGTCAATCCCTGTAGACAATGCTGGATCAATTTGCATTCTTTATTTTCCACTTCCTCGTTAGATCTAGATGTGATTGGTTGCCCAACTGATATGTTTGCTGAAAGTCTAATCCCTTTGTTGTAGTGTTGATATGTCTTTATTAAAATCTTATAGTAATTGATAATTTTGATAGATTGATAGATTGGAAATTTTGCTAAAATTTGGACACTTGTCTGTCTGGTTAAAGAAATTTTGTTACGCTTACCTGACTTGCCTTGTTTTTGTTTGTTGTTGAAGTCCGGTTTGTATTAAAACCGAAACGTCATCTCAGACCAAATATTGACTGATTAAGTTCAAATTAAAGGCGCAAATCGAGGCTTCAACGAAAGTTGAATCTTGAAACCCCGACTTAAAATTTGATATTTATCGATGAATAGATGAATAATGACAATGATCTTCAGCATGACTCCAACTGTTATCCAGCTTAGACCTACGGCGCAAAACAAAAGTAAACAGATACCTTCCTAAAATATACTTCTAAAGCAGAAGAACACACACCAATAGTCCCATTAAACGAAGAAAAGAGAAACATTATAAAATGGAAAAATTAAAGCTGAAGATTTTTTAAGCTCTGAACTGAATTCTTCAAAATTTTTACTTTCACATGTCAGCAATTATCAACAGGCGTCCCACTTCGCTTGACGGTAGGGAATGAAGCGAGTAAGTAATTGGCTGAAAATTTCGCGCCAATTTTTAAGTCAATGATTAATATCGATTATGAAGAGTTCGACCTCGCTCCGAGTAGTCTCATAATCAAGTCTCAAGTCTCCGTTGCATAAAAAGAAGTTTTTTATCCTTACTTAATTGAGAATTACAGAAGAAAGCATCTAATCAGGTATTTATACTTGGATCTTTATTTTATGTTTCATATTTTGAGTTTTTCTATGCAATGAGATGTCAGACAAACGTTTGCAATGACGTTTTAGCCCTTGCACGAACCAAAGAATTCTCCTCTCTTGAGGAACGAAGTAATATTTTTTGAAGTTGATGTTTTATTGTCCTGATCCCCTGGAAGGGATTTACTGCTAGTGGTCATCCAACATGGTGGCCATTGCCTCACCTAAACGCCTGAATTGATGTCCTTCTTGTGAGGAAAAAAGGAGATAAGACTTGGCTGTCATGTTGCTTATATGAAAGAAGAAACCAAGACCAAATCTTCAGAACCATGAAAATTACCCGGGGGGGGGGGGGGGGACTCTGATGTGAAAGGGGTGGGGATGCTCGTCAGACCTTTTAGGGGTTAATTTTTGTTATTTGGTACCTCTTAGGATGTAAAAACTAAAATGCTGTGAAATTAGCATTATTTAGTACCATTTAGGGGTGAAACTAATGTGAAAGGAAGAAAATTCTTGTTCCTTTTAAGAGTCATTTTTAAAATTTCTGATGAGCTTCCCACTCCTGGGTAAATTATTCAAGAATATTTCATTACAATATCTTTATTTTATTTGACATATTAACCATTTGCAGTTATATAACACTGACACCTTGTAAATGTTATTTTAAAGACAATTACTTTCAAGATTCAGGACTCCTCCACTGTGTATCAGAAACCTATTGTATTCTTTGTTAGCTTCATTCTATTATTTAACTTGGAGTCTTATGTTGTTTCTATATTTGTAAATTACGTAGACTGAGTCCGGTACACAATATGGCAACTTCCTCAAAGGAGAAGCTATCAACTGGAGGCACTTATCCGTCCAGAAATGGGGTAATGCACTTTTTCTTCCGTAACATTGGATACCCGTCTGGGGAATTTGCAGCTGTAAGTATCTAAATCATTAAATAATAATTCTGTTTCCATTACAGTAACCTATGGGGGTCCTAATGAGGCAATAGAAAGGGCATGTGTGCTGTGTGCTAGCTCATAAGGCACACGCCCCCTACCAATCAGACTGCAAGATTTTTATAAATTGCTTAATAGACCTTGGATGATTACGAAACAATGATTAATTCAAGTTGAGGTTGGCCTTGATAAATAAAATAATCAAGCTCAGTCTCGACTTGGAAGTTTACCTGATTGTTTTGTGATCATCCATGGCAAGTGAATTCAAGAAAGGTCTATTTACAACTTAATCACTTTTCTTTCTTTGAAACTTGATTTTTTCCTTGAGATTCTTGATTGAATAATATATATTATAGATTTTCCAACTTTTTTAAAATTTAAGCATCCTATTTCTGATTTGTTAATTCTGTCTTTACAGAATATAAGGGAATATGGAAATGCACTGCTGAACAGCAAGGGAGGATTCCTAGTCTTTGGAGTCCAGAACGATGGTTAGCATATGTAGTCTTTTGTAAATCTATTAAAGTGGCACTTGGATGAAAATTCCCCAATCAATGCATTAATGACACATCAACTATTGATAGAACTAGAAAAACTATTGATTGAACTAGGAAACACGTCAACTCCGATTACCAGACTGAATACAATCTGAACCGGAAATGCGTCAGTTGGGCAATTAATCCCTTTGAGCGTGAGCCCAAAGAAAACAAATTGATGAAAATTGAAAATGACTTGAAACTTGGTTAAACTTATCTATATGGACCCAATAGTAGCCAAGCAGCATTTTCTTCACAGTCAAAATTGTTGGATAAAATTATTAATATTTTTCAACATCTAAATGGTGAGTAAATGACATCATTCAACATTACCCAGCCTATTGTTATTTTAGTTTTTAAACCAATAGTCATATCATCATCAAATTATATTATTTGGACTTTCAAAAACATGGGACATTGTCATCCAAGCGCTGGCCCCCTTTAAATTTGTAGTAATAAAAGTGAAATTCAGCTCACAGGTTAATAATATGTTAATATATACACCTCTAAATTTTCATCTTTTTCAGGGACAATTATTGGCTCGAACAAGATATCAAGACAAAACGAAGATTTATATAAACTCACTCTAGACAGGGAACTGAGAAACTTCACCCCTGCTGTCAGTCCAAATCTATACAGGTATTAAAATGTAAATTTTAATTGCCATCAAATTTAATTTAGCATGGGCCGAGTTAAAAGAAATTCCCACTCAACAAATCAGAGACAACCGCTCTGAGGGTAGTAATGAACAATTTTAGGAAATTCCGTTCAATAAATATGTTTGAGTTTGTTTTCAAAGCCCACCTTCAATGTTATTGATTTTTTGAGTTTCATCCAAATCTAGGAATAACTATTGGCACTTATTTCTTCTAGATTTAGAATTTCTTTATCTCTCGCAATCGGAATGAACTTGGCCCGTCGTAACTTTGATTGACGGAAGCCAAGATTCCAGACAACTGGAGCTCTAAAGGTTGCGTAATTTTGAAAATGGGTGTAAAATTCCATGAAATAAATGTCAAATTATTTACTAATATGTATTCACTAATATAATATTATTTACTCACTCCAGTCTTAATATCTTTGCACCATGACAGGAGGCACAACAATAGTCTTTTTCCCCTGGGAAACTGAATACTTTTTCATGTAAATCATATTAGACCAGGTTCTGTTGTTCCTGCCTTCTGTCATCTGCCATCACGTGATGGTGCAAAGCCCCTATAGGCAGGTCAGATATCAAATACAAGTTTTTGCTTCTCAGGCTTTCTGTTTTAAAAGTTGGCTACATGTCCAGTATTGTGGAGGTGCGAATAAGTGCTGGTCCAATCGGTGAGATGTACCAAAACCAGCATGAAGAGGTATACACAATAAAGAAATTGTCACAAATATATAGCTGTTATTAACTGAGGTTTGTACCATAAATTATGGACTGAGTTTTTTCCACTGCCTTATGGCCCAAGCTCTTAGTGTGCAGACCAAAAAACAGTAGGGGAGAAATGAGGATCCACATAAATTATAACTTACGGTACGGACCGATCAAACAAGGTTAATAACTACCGGTAAAGATATTTATTATATGACAAGGCTAGGAGATCTCTATTTTGATCTACAGTCCATACCGTAAGGTATGAACCACAAATTGACCAATCATAGTGCATGAAATTACCTTGCCATATAATAATGATAATTATAATATTATGATGATTATTAATATTGTATTGGGTAATTATTTTGCAATGGCAGGCTGTTACAAACTCCATACTGATGGGACGTAAATCTTTTTTCTTATCAAATGTCTAGGAGTATAATTTTATAATGTATTCATATTTCATTGTTAACTTGAACATCTCATATCTTTTGAGCTTCATGATAACGGTGTTAGATGAACACCGACACGTCATTCACTTTATGACTAGTTTTACCATAAATAGTATAATTTCAGATTTTTTTTAATAAAAGCCGACTGCAAATGAGAACAATTTTATATGCAAGCTACAGTGTGATGGATCTCACTGTATTTTGTGTGTTTTTAAAATCATAATTTATTCATAATTTCATGATTATAGTAAAACTAACTAGTGGTTATTGTATTACAGGTATATATCGTTAAGAATAGAAGGTTAGTTGGTCCTCTATGGCCGCAGGAGTTAAAGGGACTCATAATCCAAAAGTATAAAGAGGTAAGTCCATCCATCATTCTGCCATTTTTATTCTAGCAGCTAACTGTTCATGAGACAACCATGAGCAAGCACCCAGGGGGGGGGGGGGGGCACTCCCTTACATAGAAAATTTGAAAATGACCCCTGAAAGGTCTAGCCTGCGTAGTGGAGCATTTTGTTTTTTTTGGGGGTTTTTTGGACCCCCTCCCCAGTCCCCTTCCCTCTTCTCCCCAGTCCCCCTGTCCCTGTCCCCAAACTCCCCCTAAAAACCCCAAAATGCACCACTACGCAGGCTATGAAAGATCCCTCCCCCCCCCCCCCCCCCCCGATCAAGCAATAGCATATAATTATAATAGTCTGTGGTTTTTGAGCAGGCATTGAACGTTTTGTATTCCTCTGTTTCAAAACATCTGAGCAAATTTCATTTGCAGGAGCTTCAAGCAACGAAAGGAATTTTGTCACCTTAAAGATCAAAGTCATTCATGAAAGGAGTGCAGGAAAAAGCAGAAGGGAAGCATAGCAGTCTACAGTATGTTAACCAAATCTACCAGACAAGAGCTTAGAGTTTTACAGCTACAGGTAATTTATGTCACGCATGTCCAGTTAATTTTGGAATTCAAATGTAGCTTTCAATACACAGATTCCCAAAAAGTTTCAGTTTGAAAAGAAAAAAGTTTCGGACCCATCATTATGATATGAATGAATGCAAAATAATTTCCAAAAGAATTCACTTTTCAAAATACGAGTTACTGGCCACTTAGCTGGATTATTATATTATTAGCTGGAAATAAATGGTCAGGACATATTTAGTTTGGGAATAATTTTTCCAAAAAAGAGAAATGATAAGAAGAATGACAACTATATTTATAAGATGGAAAAATGTTATGCCCAAGACGAAGAGGTCTATGATAGTCTGTTGTCTTAGAAAATAGAGTTGAGATGTTTTTATTATCGTAATAGTTGCAAAAACATTATCTAATGGAGCCATTCAGAAGGCCCTTATTAAGGAAGATTGTTAAATAAGATAGAGAAGTTACTATTTTGAAGTTTATTATGTTTAATTATATATAACAGATTTAATGAATATTGTATAAATCCATTCAATAAATAGAAAAGTTATTGTACAGTTATTAGGTACAAAAATTAGCAAAAATTCATAATACGAGTTAATAATAATTATTGCGATAGACCTATTCGGCTTGGGCGTAATGTTTTCCCATTTCTCACCACGTGTCATTCCCCAGAGTATCATTTCATTGTTTAACGGTTGTGCATGAGAAGACACATGAATATGGATACAACTCAAACAAAGAATCTTATTCTCAAGAGAATGACACATGGTCTGAAATGGGAAAACATTTCACCCATGCCAAGACGGTCTATAGGCTGTTTGCATGATGGCATCATCTTACATTATTGTACTAAAGCTACCTCTACCAGAACATACTTTTTTTACCGATACAGGCAGCAATCTTTAATTATAGCATGCTAAGGGGGCTAATGTAGAAGTATTATAAAGCAAAGAGTGGCGGGGTTACTAATTCTCAATTAATTTATGTTTTCTTGTTTCATAATATATTGTTCCATTTACCACTGAGGAAATTCAGGTTTTTCCAGTATATTCTTCTGTGCTGATATTATTTACATAATAATGAATATAATACATCTCCAGCAACATGCAACAAAACCTTGAACAACCTTTTTTGAACTAGCTTTGTATACATAGCTAATTTGTTAAATGCTGTCACTGAAAAAGACTAAAGCTTTGAGAGCAGAATCATTAGATTTATTTTGCTAAATATATTTACCTGCTATTTTCATAAACAATTTTTTCCCGTTGGAATTTGGTTTTTTACTTCTGCCAGTCAAAGATATAAAAGGTACCGAATGATTATTTTTGATTGACAGAAGCGAATAACCAAATTTCAGCGTGCAGCTCGCAGCTACAGAGTTTGCATGTTTATGAAAATAGCAGTAAGGCTTTTTCAGCGACAACATTAATTGAAATAGCTATATGATGCTATAATGCAAATGCCAACTATCTGATACACCCCTTGTACTACTATATCCCTACCTGGGTTCAAAAACAATAGGAAGTTTTGTAACATCAAATTTAATCCTCAAGGAGGATTTTTTTGTTTTGAACCACAGATTGGGAATTAGTGCAAGGGTTTATAGTGAGTACGAATTAAAAAAAAAAAAACATTTCGAAGATAATATTGTTGAGTTATTAAAAAACACCCAAGAATTGGTGTTGAAGTTTGTTGATAGATTGTTTGTCAAGCTGTGATCATTATGATCATTAGCCTTATTCAGGCTGCAGTATTTCTGACTAGAACGATAGATTTCCCATGCGTTGCCTCTCATTCAAGTGCTTGAGATTAAATTTATACTTCAGCAACATTACCATCAATTATAGAACCCTTGCTACACAACGGAATGCAGCTCAATTTGGAGGGCAAAACAATAGGTTCCAATTCTAAGGAAAATTCTTTTTTTTTTTTGTCCTCCAAATTGAGCTGCTTTGACGTCACGTGCAAGGGGTCTATTGCACACAATGTTGCACCGTGTGTCATGTTTTTGTAGATTAAGGGTAAGGTATTCTAAACATTTTCCTATTTCCTCAAGTATTTAATCTAAGTTCTGGTCCTTTCAAGCATTAACAAATGCCTAACATTGTGCACTAACGGCATAAATATGCAATGAATATACAATTAAGCATTATTATAACAAGCATATTTTGCGTCTGACATTCAAACTCTGGTTGGCATAGCAACAGTAGTAGATTGCACCATATAAAACATAGTAACTAATTTTTTTCTCTAAGAATAATGATGAAGGCATGGCCTTATAACATGAAAAATTATCTGAGCTATACAAGCAAGCAACAAAGGGCACTTCCTCACCCCAGCCCTCACTTGAGCCCCTATACAGGCTTGTGAAAAGATCTCTGTAATCAACTGTAATAATAATTGTTATTGGGGATTTCAAATATTAATTACATAATTCAATCCCATGTGCTGCTAAGATGAGTCACTAGGACTCTTCTAACAATTGAAACAAAATTTGTTCTGCTTCTCGAATACCACTTAAGTAGGCTCCTGTCACCGTCTGAGGAAACTGCCTGTTTGTTGCCTGAAAAACGAAAAAAGAGTGCATTTATGAACTTTTTCTTTCATTATTTATGAAAAACATTAAAAATAAATAGTGTATAGTGTAAAAATTGAAAGTGTGGGCTGTGCTGTGTGTTCTCATAAAGCATGCACTAACAACCAATCAGAAAGCGGGATTTATTATATTATTAAAATACTATAGTTATTTCAAAAGAGGTTGAAAGGGGGAATGGCGATCAGTGATTGCACAACCAAAAGGAACTGTGGTCACACTATCTCATTAACATGGATACAGTTAACACATCCAATAATAATTCAGATATGGACTCAAGCACTTCTGATGATGACTCAACTGTAAACCTTTGTATTATAACCCTTTATGCCCCAAGTGAGTCATATGGCTCACTATAACTGGCTGGTTCTTGACCCAGTTCTTTTCAGTTGTGCAATCACTAATCACCATTCACCCCTTTTTTGAAATGGCTGTATATGACATTTATTTTACTAGACATTAAGGAATATACCGGTACACTAACCTCTCCAGCAAAATACAACATTTTGTCCACTGTACTAGCCATCTCATCATAATCTTGTCCAGAGCTGCCCAATGGTACGAATGAGTATGCCATCCCAGCAAAGGGATCTGAACCCCAACGACTTACTATGTACTTTTCAGGCTTTGGGATGGTCTAAACCAGAGAGAAGGTTATGAGAGACCCAAACTAGTTGTCAATACTCATACTCACTTGTACTCTATATTATCAGAGTACATTCAAAATGGAAAACTGTTTAATTTCTTAAATTCATAGCACATATCTGCTTACCTCTTCTGGGAAGAGTCCTTTCAGGATACCTATTATTTCCATTATAATGTCTTCATCTTTCATGCTTGATGCAAATTCACCTGACAGAACCGTCATCAGGATGTTACACTTCTTGGGACTTGATGATTCCTAAAATTAACCAAGAAATAGAAGTTAACAGATCTTATAGGTGTGAACTGTGCTGCCTCTCACCACTGTGGTCATGGGTTTGATCTTGACCCATCATCATTTTGTGATTAGAGTGGTTTGTTGGTTCTCTCCTCTGTCTCACAGGTATTTCTTCTGGTTCTCTGGTTTTTCCATTGACCACAAATGGATGGGTGGATGGGTAGATGGATGGATGGATGAATCAGATGAATGAATGGATTGATGGATGGATGGATGGATGTGTGGATGGACAGATGGATGGATGAATGAATAGAAAGTAAAAGTTATCTCCTACCTTTCGACTTAAGTCGTAAAAGATACCACAACTGGATCTATTGTCTCTGCTTGGAGGAATACGGCCAAAAAAATTGGCACCTTGGATTTTTTTACTCCAAAAATTCCTAGAAAATTTGATTGCAACCTAAAAATAGAGATCAAAATTTTTAGTTAGTTTTTAGTTTGTCTTGAAGTTACTTTTTTCCTGTTTAAAAAGCTGCAAATTCTTTCATACTCTAGTTATTCTGAAGCATGGGAGGCATAGCAGTGACAGTGCTCGCCTCCACTGTCCCTCCAGGCTCTGTGATGTTGAGTTGCTTGTTGGTTCTCTCTAGTGTTTTTCTCAAAGTACAGGAGGGAACCAACTTCATAATTCCAAATGGAATCCAGTAGAAGAACGACTCTGTTGAATCCACTGTAATTTTAATATTCCCATATTTATTTATTCCCATTTAATTATTCCATCAAAAAATGATGGAATTGATGTGACAGTCTTGAATTAAGTTTTTTTTTTCATTTTTTTTGTTATCGTTATTAAAGTGCCCAGTATAACCCTTCCACAGTTTTTCATTTTCTGTATGGAATGTGCAAGAATAGCTGATAATCTCTTTTTACAGGGTCCAAATTGGTCCACTTGTTTCCGAGATATAGCTCTTCAAACATCGCAAAAGTTGTATTTAAATTTCCTGCGCCAGACATTTCCATAAAGGGCACTTGAGGAATGGAAGTCTCTCATTCTGTTGTGTAACATCTTCAAAGTGAGAAAAATGCAAGATAGATAACAGTCTTGTCAGTGGGTGCTCAAATCAATTGAATATAGAAAAAAAGAATTTCAGTTCATCACATTCCAGTTTTGAGTAACGATTGTCCCTCAAGCTAAGTCACAGGTGCCTCATCCCTGCCCCTTTTTAACTGCAGGTTTTTCTAACAAATAGCAATGTTCGAAGAGCTATTAACTCGGAAACGAATGGATTAAATTGGAAACTGTAAGAGAACTAATTATCAGCTATTTTCAAGTCTTCTATACGGAAAACAAAAAAACTGTGGAAGGGTAGGCACTTGAAGAGTTTACTTAGTACCTTTTCAATGAGACCAGCTCCAAGGTTTTTCATGGCATTCACTTTTAATGCTGGTAGTTCAGGAGTAAACTTGACAAAACCAGACTTCAAAACAGCCAAGGGTAATGTAACTATCACCTGCAAGCCAAAATTGAATTGATCTGGTCAGACAGATATTAAGTTTTGTAAGGATGACATGTGGTAGTACACTTGGCTTGTACCTCTAGGTCTCAGATTTGATTCCTAGACTTGACATCACATGTGAAAGCTGTGTCAGCTCAGAGGTTGTTTCAGGGTTTGACCTGTAATTTAGTCATTCCCCAACTTGGACCAGCCTAGACTGAGGCTGTTTCAGGGTTCAATAAGGTTTTAATTAAAGGTCTTCAAGTTTCAAGTTTCCAAGCAAGAATACCTGGGGTGGATGTCCCCAGTGCATCACATCACAGTTTCATCACTGACTATAAAATTATCAATGTCTATAAAATTTGTCTGGGTAGAGTGAGCTCTGCACTGTAAGAATTTGATGCCAAAGAACAATGCAAGTCAAAGTCAAACATTGCTTATTCTCAAATACGGTTGCACAAATAATGAAATTTGGAAAATTCAGAAAATTAGCATAAAAAAAATTCAAAAAAATTAGCAATGTAAAAATAAAATTCACATTTTTAGACTTTACCAAGCTAAGAAAAAACACCTAATACTTGCATGAAAAATTATTTTAATATTGACCTTTTTGATGTTACCAAACATTTAACAACACTAACACAATGTTTTGTAATATAATCTTTAATACTTCTATGAAAAGGTTATTTTCAGAACACCTTAAATATGATTACCCAGTATTTCAAGAACAATTACATTCTGTAAGTTAAAAAAGGGAAAAAATTTCCCTTACAACAGCAAACAACCTCAAACGTCCATAAACAACCTCAAATGTCCATTGATGCATGTGAGTATGTGATCTCTATGTCAAAGTGTGGTTGGACTTGAACAAAAGTCTTTTCTATTCACAAAACCTCAACACTTCCAAAATGGAAAATATAACAGCTATATATCTATGTTTCTTTAAGAGAAATGTCCTCTTCTTGGTAACAGTCAAGGGTAACGGATATTACAACTACATTATCTTTGTCTGCTTTCTTCTTTTCCCTATAACGTCGAATTGACTCTCTATTTTGCTTTCGCCTTTTTTCTTTCAACTGCTCATCAAGCATAGAAATGGGAGTGTACTCTTGTTTTTTCCTTTCCCTTTCTTTCAATAAGAAGAGTTCTCCATCTTCTTTCTTCTTTCGTTCACGGAAGTTTCCTTGGATATCTTCTCTTTCCTGCTTGTTTCCTTTTACCAACACAGGCTGCTGTGCAGCTTCTTGATGATTTGTTTCATCTATATTAACGTGAAAAAAGTGTGGTTGGACTGTTGTTTTCCTTTTTTCTCTAAAACGTCGAACTGACTCTCTATTTTGCTTTCGCCTTTTTTCTTTCGACTGCTCATCAAGCATAGATATGGGAGTGTACTTCTGTTTTTTCCTTCCCCTTTCTTTCAATAAATATTGTTCTCTATCTTCTGTCTTCTTTCTATCATGGTAGTGTCGTTGAATATCTTCTCTTTCATGCTTGTTTCCTTGATTTGTCATGTCTACATTAACTTCATCTGTTGTTTTCTTTTTTTCCCTATGACGTCGAACTGACTCTCTGTTTTGCTTTCGCCTTTTTTCTTTCGACTGCTCATCGAGCATAGAAATGGGGGTGTAATCTTGTCTTTTCCTTTTCCTTTCTTTCATTAAAAAGAGTTCTCCATTTTCTTTTTTCTTTCGTTCACGGTAGTTTCGTTGGATATCTGCTCTTCCCTGCTTATTCCTATGATGATTTGTTTCTTTTGCATTAACTTTATCTGTTTTCTTTTTTTCTCTAAAACGTCGAATTGAATCTCTATTTTGCTTTCGCCTTTTTTCTTTCGACTGCTCATCAAGCATAGAAATGGGAGTGTACTTCTGCTTTTTCCTTACCCTTTTTTTCAATAAATATTTTTCTCCATTTCCTTCCTTTATTCCTTTGTGGCAGTTTTGTTGAATATCTCCTCTTTCATGTTTGTTTTCTTGATTTGTTATGTCTACATTAACTTGATCTGTTGTTTTCTTTTTTTCTCTATGACGTCGAACTGACTCTCTATTTTTCTTTCGCCTTTTTTCTTTCGACTGTTCATCGAGCATAGAAATGGGGGTGTACTGTTGTTTTTTCCTTTCCCTTTCTTTCATTAAGAAGAGTTCTCCATTTTCTTTCTTCTTTCGTTCCCGGTAGTTTCGTTGGATATCTGCTCTTCCCTGCTTGGTTCTTTTTATAAACACAGACTTCTGTGCATTTTCATGATTATTTGTTATGTCTTCATTATCTTGGTCTGTTGTGCTCTTTTCTTCTCTATAACATCGAATTGATTCTCTATTTTGTTTTCGTCTTCTTGTTTTAGACCGCTCATCAATGATATCCACTGGTTCTTGTTTGATTTCTTTTGCTTCTACTACCATTTGATGTCTAACACAAAAAAATAGGGTATTAAAATTACTATTAATAGTCATTGCAATTTCTTCGATGTATCAAAACAAAATAATGCTGGAAATTCGTCCGTCGGCATAACTAAATCAAAAAGATCAATGGAAGGAACGGAATCAATGGAATTCCGCGTGAAACATTTAGATATTACATTAAAAAAAAGATCTGATATAGAGATGTACTTCATGCTTATCGACAATAGGATTTTAACAAAAGCTCTTCACAGGTTGCCTTGTTTTACCGTCAATATCCCTCTCTGATCTGGTTCCTGAAAGCATCACTTTACTTCAAAAACATACCCCAGGGACAATGTCCCTAAATAAAACATTAACATAGAGTTTATATTACATACCTTTTCATATCTGTTCTTCGTAGAATTTTCACACTCTGCTGGGCGCCATCTTCAAAGCACAGGTAACCCAAAGAAACACAGGAAGCCCAGTACCAGAGGTGAAATACTCGAGCTCTTGGTGAGGGTTTTTTTTTCGAAGTAAAGGAGGCTAGAAAGGATTTTTGTTCTGGCATACGCACTGTTTAACAAAAACGACCCTGGAAAACTTGCTATTGCTAATAGATTACAGGAAGTTGACCCAGAAGACCAAAGACCATAAAGTGAAGATTGAGATGAAAATAAAAATATGACGTAACACGTTGCTATGACAGCAATATAGAACACTTTAAATGTGCTGAAAATATTTCATTAAAAGAAACATATATCAGGAACCATACGGTGAAAATCGTTTAAAATTGGCATATTTTAACTTCATGATCTAATCTTTAATTTTAACAAAAAAGAAAAAATTCGGAAAATAAAAATAAGGAATTCAAAAATCCAAAAATTAACAAAGTTATTTTGTTCCTTATTACAATTTTTTTATTTTCTTCTTAGCACTCACAAACCCTTAAATAAGAACCACATGCAAAGTTTAAAGAAATTTTCCGTTTTTTGTAGAGTTAAGCCTTATTATTCATTAACGCATGTGAGAAATCTAAACTTCTGTCAGTGGGTTTTCTACAGATATCAAATAAAATCTGAACAAACTGAATATATAACTTTAATCTAGTAGCTTCAAAACATGTTTTTACTGAAGACAGAATTAAGGAAAAGACTAATAATTGGCACACTTTATAGCCTGGTTTCCATATGTCAGTGCAATGCCATCACAGGCATCTTGCCGACATAAGGAAACTATCCTAATCTGAGAATGAGTGTTTTAAATAAAATTCAAAACCTTAACAACCAAAGGTATATTTATTTAGTAGAAAGTATATATCCTCACCTTGTGTGCAATGAATTTTGTTCCTTTTTTTGTAGTCACAACCACTTTTTCTTGGGAATAATTGATATCTGAAACCTGGAAAAATCAGGTTATTGGAAAAGCAGGACAGCAACATAGATGTTACTCCAGAATCTAAATCTAGTGAATCATGGGTGCATTGGGGAAGTGCACTCACCTCTCACCTCTGGAGTGTCAGGTTTGATTCCTGATGGACTCAGCATCACATATAATTATAATGTGTTAGTCTTTTCCTTGTTGCGAGATAACTACCAGTATCATTTTTTGGGACTCCTTTCACATGATGTCAAAGCAGCTCAATTTAGAGGACAAAAAAAATAATTTTAATCTCCTGAGATTTGGAACCTGTTTTGTCCTCTAAATTGAGCTGCATTCCGACGTGCTGTAAGGGGTTTATAAGAAGGTTTTTTTTACATTGATTCACATCATACCTGGCAATTTAGTTCAATATTTAGGTCTTTAGACAGTCCTTTCAGAAGTGATTCGCATCCTTGTACCAGCAAGGTATGATCTCCTACAAACTGAGGAAAGACTTCATTCTGATCCCAGTGTAAGGTGGATACTTTACTGAGGGGAGCAGCACATGCATACTCAAGATTACCAAGGTGAAACTGCAGGAGCTGATTTTCTTCCTTAAAATGAAAATTCATCAAATGACTTTGTGATCCACATGACTGTACTATAAATAGCTGTGTCACACCATTATGTCACAACAGTTACTGTGATATCACCATGTCATGGTTGTTACATCATCATGGCATGGTTGTCACATCATCATGTCATGGTTGTCACATCATCATGTCATGCTTGTCAGATCATGTCATGGTTGTCACATCATCATGTCATGGTCGTCACATCATGTCATGGTTGTCACATCATCATGTCATGGTTGTCACATCATCATGTCATGGTTGTCACATCATCATGTCATGGTTGTCACATCATCATGTCATGGTTGTCACATCATCATGTCATGGTTGTCACATCATCATGTCATGGTTGTCACATCATCATGTCATGGTTGTCACCTCATCATGTCATGGTTGTCACCTCATCATGTCATGGTTGTCACATCATCATGTCATGGTTGTCACATCATCATGTCAGGGTTGTCACATCATCATGTCATGGTTGTCACATCATCATGTCATGGTTGTCACATCATCATGTCATGGTTGTCACATCATCATGTCATGGTTGTCACATCATGTCATGGTTGTCACATCATCTTGTCATGGTTGTCATATCATCATGTCATGGTTGTCACATCATGTCATAGTTGTCATATCATCATGTCATGGTTGCCGCATCATGTCATGGTTGTCACATCAACTTGTCATGGTTGTCACATCATCGTGTCATGGTTGTCACATCATGTCATGGTTGTCACATCATGTCATGGTTGTCACATCATCTTGTCATGGTTGTCACATCATCTTGTCATGGTTGTCACCTCATCATGTCATGGTTGTCACATCATCATGTCATGGTTGTCACATCATCATGTTATGGTTGTCACATCATCATGTCATGGTTGTCACATCATCATGTCATGGTTGTCACATCATCATGTCATGGTTGTCACATCATCATGTCATGCTTGTCACATCATCATGTCATGGTTGTCACATCATGTCATGGTTGTCACATCATCATGTCAGGGTTTTCGTCATCATATTGTGACTGTGTGTTGCACCATGATCAATCATCTCAGTTTTCATGCCTGAACATTATTGATACTATACTGATACTGTTACAATTATAACAAACCTCTGTGAACTCTATTTGAGTTTCTTCTAAGAAGAGCTTGTGCATCTCTTGTATTCTGTCTGAAAAATATTGTCAAATGTACCAAAAAATACAGTTTGTGAGTCATGCATTACTATAATAGAATGACCGTCAGGAGGAGTAAACCAACCTTCTAATGGCATATCTTCTGTGCATGTCTTTCCCTTTCTCCATTCCGCAATAGCATCAAGAATGGAATTGAAGTGAAATTCAACCTTCTTGTCAACACTGATATCAGCTGCTTGTCCTTTATTGTCAAGAAGATCACAATGACCACTGATGTGTTTCATACTCAGTCCTAGCTAAAATAAAGTGAAAAACAAAAAAACAATATAATAGACAATTACTTGAGAGATATTTAATACATGTTTTCAGACCACTGCTAAGCTTGCTAATCTTGTCAGGTGAAGCACAGCACTAAGATGCAACACATAAGCAGGTTAGGTGACACATTACCACAACCTTTTCTTGCTTGCTTACTTATTTAATTATTCAACTTCTACCACTTTGAGGATCCAATTACAAGGCAACCAATAGATCGAATTACAATTTAGAAATTGATTTTTGTGGAGGGAGGAAAACCGAAGAACCTGGAGAAAAACCCTCAAATTACAGGAGAGAACCAACCAACAACTCTACTCACATACTACACCATGCCCGACGGGGGTCAAACTCGGGTCACATTGGTGAGAGGTGAGCGCTCTTACCACTACGCCACCTGTGCTTCCCCTGTGCTTCTTCTGACAGAAGGATTATTAAGTTTATTAAGGATAATTACCTGTTGACAGAGGACAGATATAGGGTTATTAATGCATCCAGTTAGTATCTGTGCCCCTCTACCAACACAGCAGCCAAGAGAAAGATCATCACAGACACGCCCTCCTATTCTGTTCCTTGCTTCTAATACAGTCACCTGAAACAACAAAAGTGACAGAGCATAATTTATAAGTTATTTTATTTAATACAAATTTAAAAAAACTAGAGTTTCCCAGTGTCACTGCAAACTGATCATACTCATAAGGAAAATTTCTAGGGAACCATGAAATTTCTGATCTGAGGGCAGATTAAAAGGTGCTATCAAGAATGACAGTAATTTCATTTAAGCATGTACCTTGACACCAAACTTGCTCAGGTGTTTTGCCGCTGACAACCCAGATGCTCCTGCTCCTATCACAATCACTGATAGCTGATGACCATAAAATAAAATTATAAAACATCAAATTACTTTATGTGTCCTTCTCTTGAGTAGCATGCCTTTCTTTGCTAAAAACATGATAATCTGCATATCAAGGAAAAATAATTTCTTGCACAATCGTTCCACTACATTTAACTATTTACAATACAAAGAAAACTTATGCATACTGCCATTTATCTCATGATTGACATTTCCTTTGACTGACAGATATTCTACCTTAAAACCTCTATCTTTTATATAAATTTGTCCTAGTGTACATTACAAATAACTGAAGATATAACACACCTTTTGGTCAGATAAAGCTGGTTCTATGTTGTCAATTATCCCATGATTGACAATACCCTTGATTGACAGGTATCGCAGGATGCTTTCTGCTTCCTGAATAAGTGGTATTCTCACAAGGCCTCTTGTAATGATGTGATTGGCAACCTTCTCCTTGGTCAAGCATTCCTAAAAATCCAGTCACCAAAGAAATTATATTTAGTATCCTGAAATTCAATCCAGACCTGTACATGTATCTGCACTAAATGAATTATTATCATTTGACAGAATTTAAAATATTGGTTCCTTTCACAGTTCCCTGTGCCATCTTGAAAGGTAGTCATGCCTTTGCATTGAAGCAAGACGAACAGTGAGCTTGCAATGATATAGCCTGCGTGCATCCAGACATAAACTGTCATTAAGAGAGAAAAAGTCTGGATGCACGCAGGCTAGCATGATAGAGACAAGTGAATAATTGTTCAAGGTGTCAAAAAGGTCTCTATCATTGCAAGGTCACCATTCATCTAGCTTAATGCCAAGGCCTGGGTACTTTTCAAGATGGTGCAGGGAACTGTAAAGGGGACTATTAAAGCATATTTTTTTTGCACCTTGCATCCTGATGCCCATAGTGCTAGTATTAGATTCCTCATGGTGAGGTAGATAATTGATCCTTCTCTAGAAAATATGGGATGGTGAGAAAAAATTAGTCACATTAAGTACTCCACTGACTTTGGGTAATGGCACATCCCTAGTGGCCATCTCAAGGGAACCTTATCCCAAGCTTTTTTTTGTTCTTTTTTTTGTTCTTTTTTTTCCCCCCTTATCCCAAACTTATCTTTGCTGATCAGTTAAACAGTACCACATACTGAACACTCACTGAATGAGGTTTCTGTCATTTCCAGACATTTCATCCAATCAAAAGACAGTAAATTGCTAAAATAACATAATATTAATGTTCCATCAAAGGCTGCTTTTACAGAGTTTTCATTTACCTTGTAGAAGCAAAATTAGGAAAATATCTCTCCTCTTCTTGTTCCATGGTGTCTGGCCTAAAAGTAAAAGCTGATTCACCAACATCTGGGTTATAGAATGGCTGTAGATATCCTGCATTTGGAAACAAAAGAACATCATTCTTATAATAAGTGAGTTCAAATCTTAAACCCAGTTTTCATGCAGCAATATCATTGCGTAAGCAAGAACATAATGACATAGCCAGGCACCACAGAGGGGGAGGGGCTTGCAGGGCTAAGCCCCCCCCCCCCCCCCAATCACACACACACATGTATTTAGCCAAAAATGATGGCACCCAGTTGGCATTTCAATTTCCAAATTTCCAGGGTGGTTAAAACCTTTCCCCTGGACCCCAGATTAGACCCCCACTCAAAACTATGCTCTGCAGTCCCTGCAAGATAAGCACAGATAGTATTTACAGCTCATTCAGATGTGGTTCTTGGGTCATTAAGGCTGTAGCACATCCTATAATAAGAAAGTGGTCTTTTCACAGCAGTTATATTGTATCCAATTTCTTTACTTGAATTTGAGGTCCCCAATTTCTCCAGGGAAAATACATATTTCTATCATTTTTTTCCCAACACCAAAGCTGCTGCGAAACCTCACTTTCATCAATTTATTAGTTATTAGTTTTTCATTTTTTTGTTTCAACAAACCTGTAGTGCAAGAACCATTTGTGCTTGTCTCATTTTTCTCTTTGTCATCATTAAGCACAGGTGAGAGCCCCACCCCATCAGGAAAGTAAGACTTGAGATAGGGGGCAGCAGGGCTGTTTTTAAGCAGAGGAGGTTCAAACAGACTTAATAACCATCCTTGTGTCAATGCCCCTGAAACCCTCTGGAATAAAATAAAATAAATAAAATAAATGTCTTTATTTATTAAGTGTTTAGTGCTTTCACACTAATTGGTGACACTTTTCACTCGCACACACTACCACTGCATTCAATATTCTATGCACACAACGCTCACTCACACATTTATTTTTATGGAGGGAGGAAACTGGAGTAACCAGAGAAAACCCTTGTAGCATAGGAGAGAACAACACTTCAAACAAACTCAATTCACATATGGTGTCCGTCTGGCTCAAACCAGTGACCCGAAGCTTTGGAACCATAGTGGTGAAAGATGATGTGTTGGCAGTATATGCTACCCATGCTACCCACAAAAGAAGTTATGATACAGTATAGTAACATATTCCTTTAAAGAATTATAATAATTTTAGTAATCTGTGACAGAAGTAATAAAATGTAGGATACTAACCTCATCTTCTGGTAAATCACATGGATGGGGTCCTTTTGCTTTGGCCTACACAATTCAAATAGTCAGTCAATGAAAGAATGAATAAATGAAGGAATGAATGAATGAATGAATGGATGAATGGATGAATGGATGAATGGATGAATGGATGAATGGATGAATGGATGAATGGATGAATGGATGAATGGATGAATGGATGAATGGATGAATGGATGAATGGATGAATGGATGAATGGATGGATGAATGGATGAATGGATGAATGGATGAATGGATGAATGGATGAATGGATGAATGGATGAATGGATGAATGGATGAATGGATGAATGGATGAATGGATGAATGGATGAATGGATGGATGGATAGATGAATGGATGAATGGATGAATGAATGAATGGATGGATGGATGGATGGATGAATGAATGAAAGAATGAATGAGTGAATGAGTGAATGAGTGAATGAGTGAATGAGTGAATGAATGAGAGAATGAATGAATGAGTGAATATATATTAACTACAGTACTTGAATGACTCTTTCTCTGATCTGCTACCCACATAGTCATTCGTTCCAAACTCAACCACAGGTAGCCCAATCTATGGTTTTGAATATATATAGAGAGAATGTATGGCAGATCAAAAATTTTCTTTAAAATAAAATAAATTTCATATTTTATTGTTTCTTTACCGGCATATCAATGTTTTATTGCATTTTTTGTGGTTTCCTGACGGTTTGGTTGCATTTTAAAGCGATTTTAAGAAATTTTATCTCCTCTCTAAAGACGAAGAGAGGAGATAAAATTTCTTAAAATCGCTTTAAAATGCAACCAAACCGTCAGGAAACCACAAAACATGCAATAAAACATTGATATGCCGGTAAAGAAACAATAAAATATGAAATTTATTTTATTTTAAAGAAAATTTTTGATCTGCCATACATTCTCTCTATATATATTCAAAACCATAGATTGGGCTACCTGTGACTCAACTGAGAACAGTAGTACATTAATGTTGGGATGCCTGTGGATATTGCAACACAGGAAGCCCAACACAATGATGAGGTAACATATGAAAAAAGATTGAATTTTTATAGTTCAGTAACCTTTTTGCTTGTTGTAAAGGGCTTACAGCACCACTCTTTAGCCAGCTCAGGTGTTAGGTCTCCTTCTGTCTTTGGTAGTGATCGCCATTTACCACACTTCTTACACTTGACCCAATATGCCATCACTGTTTCAGCAACGTAGGTCTTTGTGCTGGCTTCCCGTTGACAAAATCCACCCCACTCAAACTTCCACTTGGCATATGCATCATAGCCATCTTTATGACTGGTATAGGGAATAATTAAAGAAATTATAGTTCTAACATGGTGCTTTTGCTTCATACACCAGGGCTTGAAGTAATGGGGCGGTCACTAAAACGACAGTCATGATGACCGGCCAAATTAGTTTTAGCTCAGTCATACCTTGTTTCTGGCTCAACGTTACTGGTCAAAATAACCAGCAAGATAATGAATTGACCGGCAAGTTCCAATTCTGAATGGACATTGTCAATGACAGGTTGTTATTTCAAGCCCTGTAGACTACTAAAAACCCCTCCCATTTTCATATATCATTGCCCTCCTGTTTTCATAATGTCATTGCCATTAGCTCAATATAATGCAGTAGTTACTGTTATTGTGATTCTCAATATTTTGTGAACTCAGTAGTAGTGTTTCCCATTGGAATTTCGTTTTTCATTGCTGCCAGTCAAAAATACGAAAGGTGTCAACTGATTAGTTTTGATTGACAGCAGCGAAAAACCAATTTCATAACAAGCCATAGGAATGTTTGAGTTTGCAAAATATTGAGAATTGCAGTAACTACTGCATTGGGCTAATGACAGTTACAATGACAATGGCAATGTCATTGTCATTAGCTCAATGCAGCAGTTACTGTGATTCTCAATATTTTGAGAATCCGGTCAAGAGACATCCAGTCGAGAGGAAATAGCATATATTTAATACTGAGTCTCCTAGCATATTCCTGCTGTTAGTTAGCTACCTCTCTGAATAGTCCTTTTTCTCATTCTCAGCAAATATTACCAGCTGTAATCTTGACTACAGACTCAAGACTGTAGGCTTCTCATGTTATGAGAGAGAATTATTTACCTTCTTATTTCATATACTAACCTTCGATACATGTGATCAAAACAGGCATTACAGAAATGCTCTCCATTGGATATGTGATACCATCTGGATGTGTACCCATCACCAGTACATCTAACACAACAACAAACAATAATTAATCTAAGTACAGTAACAAAATAACAAACACTAGTCCCCCTCCCCCTTTAAGATCAGAGTACACAAACAAAAATCATTGATATGACTCCAGGGCTCAAATAACGGCTGGTCATGATCACCCATCAAATTAGTTTGCTACGTCATACTTCAATTCTGGCTTAACATTTCTTGTCTAGTCAAAAGATTTGCAAAGCATTAAGATTTGACCAGACAAGTTCTAATTCTGGTGACCAGCTGTTATTTTCTAAGCCCTGGACGTCTTCACCAAGGTGAATAAAGGGATGCACTTGAAGAATCCAGAGGAGCATAAGTCAAAATGACTTGACTAGCCTTTAAAGGAAATTTGCAATCTCTGATTAAAATAATAAACCCTTTTAGCTTGGGGGTAATGTTTTCTGATTTCAAACCATGTTATTCTCTTGACAAAGAATAAGATTCTTTGTTTGTGTTGTATATCCATATTCATGTGTCTTCTCATGCACAACCATTAAACAAAGAAATGATACTCTACAGAATGAAAGGGGTCAGAAATTGGAAAACATTACTCTCTAGCTAAAGAGAGCTATAATCACCCGTTACTCAGTTCTGCACAGCAAACTGGTCTTTCCGAAGGACAACCACTGTTTTCACATCTTCGGTAACGCTTATCTGATGAAGAACTTCCATCATCAAATGCTCTTTTCTTTGGCTGTCGTTTGCTGCGAGAGCTCGTAACACCCTCTGCCATTCTTCTTTGGAAACTTATAATCTCATCTTAAATCCTGAAACCTCGATCCATTACCATTTATCAGTTCTATAAAGAGAAAAGACCAGCAAGAGCCATTTGGTGATGACGAAAAGAAATATTAAATGAAATTTGGGGAGGGGGAGATGAAGACCTTAGTTTGAACATACTATAACTGTTTCCCATTTCAAACCATTTCATTCTCTTGAAATTGAGATATTCTTTGTTTGAGTTGTATCCTCCACATAAATGTGGTTTTTTTTCATCACCGTTAAACATGGTTCAAAATAACTGCCGGTCAACAGTACATGTCCAGCCAAATTTGGTACTTGACTGGTCAAATATGGTTTTGTTGACCGGTCACATTTGAAAAATATATAATATATGATATATCATTGGCCGGACATCTTGACCATCATATTTTGAGCCCTGCGTTAAACAAAGAAATGATACTCTAGGGAAAAGTAAATGGTCTGAAATGGGAAAATGTTATGTCAAAGCTAAAGAGGTCCAGTGCACCAAAACTATCATACTGTATACATGAGCTTCGGTTTCTCGAAAGTCAATCATGTCTTTTTCCTTCATTCATGTAAATTCAAATACTTTCATTACATGAGTATACCTTTGCAATATAAAAAAAGAAACTACATTGTCATAAATCTAAGAAAATGTATAGCTTTATAAATAATTTATAATTTTTGTTGAATATGAATCACTGACAAGCTTAGACCGGTCGGTACCTGCAAACAATAATTGCATGAGCACATGTATATATATAAGCAGTAGATCTAGGATGATATCAGGGGGTTGGTTGCTATCCCTATAGCTAATATATTGCTTCAACTTTAGATTTCACAGTGCTCTTTACAAGTTCCATTTTTAAAATGACTACCCACCCAATCTAATACCACCCCTTTTTCCAGATCACTGCCCCTGACATTTCATGTTTTTCAAAAACCGTGGATAGATATCGTAGCATCCACAACTGGAATGAAATCTTGAGTTCTCTGTTGTATCATGTGGCCATCAGCGAACATAAAATGTGAAATTAATTTGAACATTTTAAGTTAATACATCAACACTGAACTGAAACTTGGCTTGAAGTCAAGGTTAACTTTGATAAGCTCGTAAATAAACAAACAACGCTCTTGTCCAAGAAATGGTGCAAGAATTAGCTGAAATACATTCTATAGGGTAAAAATAACGAAGAAAAAGTTTGCTTGTTAAAGAAATTCTGGAATTCTGGTAGCAAAAAGATTTTTAAAGCTAAACCAGGGTTTGTTAAGTGAGAATCGACTTCAAAATATCAGTGCCAAAGGTCATCAAAACTTAGGTTTTTTTCGTATTTATACTTACTTTAGGAAGCGTAGATAAACCACTCTAGAATGTATGAACCGTGTGGGACAGAAAAGAAAAGATAGCAAATAAATTAAACGTTAGTATTTGGATATTTTTAGATGCATGTGAAGGTTGTTGATCTCAAATCCCGCGGGCAAAAGACATGCTTCAGTGCCACAGGGAGCCAACTTTAGATAAATATCAAAGATAACGAAACTGGAAACTTTGTCTTTTCGTAATTTTTTGGTAATTTTTTTACTTCCTTTGGTCAATATGGATTTTAAGATCGGCATTGGTTTTTGACCCATATGAGAAAACGGAAAAATAAAGTCAAAATATATTATCTTGTTTATTCTTTTATTAAATATCACATTTAATAATGCGATTGGGCTCCCTGTGTTTTTATCTTTATTATTATTTATTTATTTATAATTTTGACGATAGAGTATTCAAATTATAAGATTTGAGTTTAAGAAATTAAATATTTTTTGTAAAAAATTAATAATGTGAAATATATATATCTGCATATTGATTTTTTGCAGAAAATTAAAAAAAGGATAAAAAAAATTAAAAATAAAAATAAAAAAGAGCACGTATTTATGAGAAAATCTAATCTAGTTAGACAGTTAAAAGTAGAAAGGAAAAAATAATGGCTCAAAAAAGAAGAAAACAAGAAAAAAAAGTAACAAAATAGGGATTATAGGGGAGGGGAGGGTGGGTAAAGTGATTGTAAGACCCGCATTGTTTTGTGGGATAGCTTCGCAGCTCTTCACTTTGTCTTCAGTTCAAGATGGCGGATCAAACTACAGATCAACACCAACTACCTTTAGGGATGTCTTACTCCACAGCTTACTCCTTGGGAATCGAACAACCACCCATATATGCTGCTACTAATGATCAAGAAGCAAGGGATCAACGAGAAGGAAGCAAAGATAGCGACCAGGAGGAGGGCGAGGGAAGAAGAAGAGGAGGTTTTGAACGCGACTTAAGAAGTGATCGAGAGAACAGGCGCTTTACTCCATACTCGACCAGTCGCTCGAAGGGTCGTGTGTCTTCCAGTGCTTTAAAAGAATATCGGGTTTATGTGTCAAATATACCTTACAACGTACGGTGGCAAGATTTGAAGGATTACATGAAGAAAAGTAAGTATAACGTTGAAGGATAAACACTTTGAATTTGTGTCGAGAAGGAACGCTTTGAATTCACTTCAATCATATGCGTATCTGGTTCGCTAAATTGTCTTGAGAACACAAGCACAAAAAAGCAGGAGATCGCTTATTTTTTCCAAGTACAAATATCATAGTGACGATGTCTGGTACATATGGTTGTTTGGCCAGAGTTATGAGTTTGATATTAAGCTTATATTAGTTTTCTCGTCATTCTTGAATGTGCGACAGGTGATTAAATGATAAGGTTTCAATACTTTGTGAAATATTTGATTGTATGAATTTTAATGTTTTCAGTTGGTGAAGTTTCATTTGTTGAAATATTTGAAGATGAAAAAGGAAGATCAAAGGTAAGCTTATTAAGAACACCAATGAATGCACCTATGTTTTCCAATAATCATCATCGCCAAAATTATCATCTTCACCATCATCACTACCACCATCATCATCATCACCATCATCACATCATCTTCACCATCATCATTAACATCATCATCACCACCTTCATCACCATCATCATCTTATGAGACAATGCATTATGGGATGGCTCTTAATTTACCTCTACCAAAGATATTTAATCAATAATCTCACTTTCAATCTCTAGAAGGTATTAACAGTAGTTTCTTTTCTTTCTTTTAGGGCTGTGGGTATGTATACTGACTGATAACACCTTTGCCAGTATCAAGATATTTGATGTGTACTCTGCTATGCAGGCGACAATCCAACCAATCAAAAAGCTTTACAGCTATCACCTGTTTATTAGTATAACTGCAGTAGTTGTAGTGCTATCCAGTTGAAAATGTTAATTCAGGCATTTGTTTTAACAGTAGATAAGGTGGTGATTTTTTCTGCAACATTTCATGGGACGTCACAAAAGTTAGAAATCACACTGTTTGACCACCCATGCAATGTTGCTGCAAGGTCACCGGCGATGTCGCAAAAAGAGTTCTACTTTTATGACATTGCACGCTACAAACCTCACTGTATAAACACAACGTTGCAGGGGATGTCACACTGGTGATCTATTTTTTGCAACCACTTCAAACGTCGCATAAAAATCGTATCGTGTGTCTGCCTTAACTAACTAACTAACTAATATGTTTTTTCCACTTCCAGGGTTGTTGAATTCAGGGAGAAGGAAGATGCGCAGAAAGCCATCAGTGAATATAATGGACAAGATTTCCAAGGACGTCCGCTACAAGTCAGAGAGGTTGGTACTGGTCCTAGACCGTAGGATAACATCTTGTATTGTATGACTCATTCTCTGGGCTTGCTTGTCTAAGTGAATCAATGGTAGCATAGCAGTAGTACACTTGCCTCTAACCTTGGGGGCCTTAGGTTAAATTTTGGACTTGGAATACATGTAGATAGGTCAGTCCCTTTATTCAAGGGTATTTCTCCAGGTTCTCTGGTTTTTTTCCCTCCACAAAATCGAACAAGGCAAATTGCAACATGATCTGTGAGTTAGCTAAGCCCTGACTTAGATCAGCCCAAAGGTTGTTTCAGGGTTCAATCTGTGAGTTAGCCATGCCCTGACTTAGATGAGACCAGAGATTGTTTCGGGGTTCGATCTATGAGTTAGCCAAGTCCTGACTTTGATCAGCCCAGAGGTTGTATCAGGGTTTAATGAAATTTGATTTGAAATACAAATCTCTTTAGAAACATGAAATTAATGTAATTTGATTTTTTATCTCCACAGGATCGTGTAGAGGAAGACAGTAGGATGCACAGATCAAGACTTCGTGGTAATACCATCTCACAAAACACCACACAGAATCCAGGAAATATGCTACAGGGACTCTCTGGGCTGCAAGGCTTAGGTGGGTTACCAGCACTGCTGGGCCTTGGAAACACTGGGAGTAGTATGGCTAACAAGAATGATCCCTCATCCAGCACAGTATTTGTCAGCAATGTAAGTGTTTAATAAACAAATAGAAATAAAATAAATATTTTATGAGTCAGAATTAACAGTGGATTCCACAGAGTGGCTCTTCTTCCACTGCATTCCAATTGGAATTTAGAAGTTGATTTTTGTGGAGAAGGAAAACCAGAGAACCTGGAGAAAACCCCTTGAAGCACAGGAGAGAACCAACAAACAACTCTACTCACATGACACAGGGTCTGGGAATTAAACCCAGGTTACCTTGGTGAGAGGCAAGCACTCTCACTGCTATGACACCCATTCTGCTTCCCCAGATTCAAGTAGAAGCAGAATTTTGTATTGTGAATTCATCCATAATTCTTTTTTTTTTTTAAAGCTGGATTTCAGAGTCACATGGCAGAAGTTAAAAGATGCCTTCAAAGTTGCAGGTAATTTTTACAAACATTTGGTATTTTATTGGAAATCGGCCAGGGAGGTCTCTGGGAGATAAGTTTCCACTTCCAGTCCTTCTTAGAAGGATGAAAACTACAGTAGAAAAAATTGAATCAAGGTAGAGACCCCACAAACTCTGCTCAAGTGTGATCAAGTCAAACCCCAGATACAAGGTTTCCTATGCACAGGGAAAAGTATAGTCAGTAAATTCTATATTTTTTTTCAAGGTTAAGGAATTTTGATTTTGGTCAGTGAATTTTTGTAATTTATCCAAAAGTCAGTGAAAAGTCATGGAATTTTCTGTCAGCCTTCATAAAATCTTTTTAAATTTGGGATTCTTAGTGGGCTTCCTTTGGTCGAACTACCAAGTAAAATTAATTAAATTTTTCATCAAATAAGTGCACAATATGGTCGGTGAAAAATGGTTCTTGGTCAGGGGATTTTATTTTTCCAGTTGAGTGGGAACCCAGTCTAGGAATCAAACCCCAGATCCCTTAATAGAGGCAAGTGCACCACCATTACACTTCACTGCATTTTATTCCCTTGGTTATGCTTATATTTTCTCCCAAAGGTAATGTGGTAAGAGCAAATGTCAAAGAGGATGATAATCACAAATCCAAAGGGTATGGAACAGTACAGTTTGACACACCAACAGAAGCAATGAATGCTGTCAGTATCCTTTACATTACACTCCAATAATACCTTTCATTTATCCTCCTATACAGTAACACAAGTAGGGTTAGAATTTTTTTAATGGCAAGATATAAAGCTTATCTTGTGCATTAGGCAGCTACAAGGTTAATGGATTGAATGCAAAGCAAAGACTTTGCTTTTCTTTGCATTTCATGATTATTTTCTAAAAAGAGAACTAGCCAGAAAATACATGTTCAATTTCTTTTCACTCGATATTTATTATTTTGTAATTTTCAACTCGCATTTAGCCAATTATCTTGTGGGAATTTCAAACCCTGAAAAATTATTTTAGACTTGCTGCTGTTCATTATTTTATTATATTATAATAATAAGTTCCTTGACTGAGGTTTTAGTGCTGTTAAATGGTCAAATGATAATGGACAGAACAGTAACTGTCAGGATGGTATGTATTACACATGTCTAGAAATTGACCAGGATTTTGTAATATTAATTACTCCTAAGCGAGTCTCAGTGAATGGGAATCTAGGATAATTCCAATGTAGTAAATTCCATCTCACATTCCCAGTAACCTATATCCCAATCTAAGGGGGCTTTCATTTATAAGACAGTGTATGGGTGGGATCCACAAAATCCCTTTTCCAAATATTACCCAACCCCTCCTTCCTGGTTGGCAAAAACATCATAATTATCCCCCTATGAAGCTACGTACAATTTTCGGAAGCTATATGGGGGGGGGGGGGGGGGGGGGGTTGTTACTAATTATTAGTAACAACCCCCCCCCCCCCATATAGCTTCCGAAAATAACGTGACCCCCCTATTTTGCTGACCCCCCCCCCCCCCCCCATATACTAATAGAATGGCCTAGATGAAAAATACTCTGTAACTCTAGTAACCCTTAGTTGCAAAAATTTAAAATAGTAAAGTGCATCAATGACCAATATTTTCTGGTGCGAAATAAAAGCAAATTACTGTTTTCATTCACTGAATTATCCATAAATAGTCCATGTAATGTAGACAATACTCTTAAATATAACAGGACCGCAATGCCGCCCAAGGAGGGGGATCAAGAGGCTCAAGTCAAGCTTCTGCAAACCCTCTTGCGGCCGCAGGAAGCCAAGTAGCAATCCTAAACCTCCTTCAAAGCCTTCAAGGGCTGACTGCTTTGGCCAGTCTTGGCAATCTTGGAGGCAACTTAGGAAGCGCTAACCTTGGTAACCTTGGCAACCTTGGCAACACTTCAACCAGCCAATCATATAGTGGAATGTCATCAATGCCTGCAACAAGTGGTGCAGGTAGCCCAAGCTCAATGGGTATGGATGCCGCTAATCTCGCTGCTCTCAGTAACCTTAGTGGTATGATGAACCAGCTTGGGTCTACCACCTCAACTAGTAACTATGGCGCGAGTAACTATGGTAACATGGGAGGTGGTGGTAATTCTGCACACAGTGAGTGTAGCTCAGGGAAACAGATATTTGTCAGAAATGTAAGTACTCCATTTTTAGAGCGTTTTTCGTATGAGTGGGAAACAATAAGACTGTCAAAATTCATAGCTTACTGTAGCTGTAACAACGCACTGTGATTAGATGATCAATTACAGGAAGACAATAAGAAGCCATTACAATGTTACAGTATGTTATACCGTGTGTGTGTGTGATGTAATAGTCGGCACCATTATGTTTCCCACTCATGCGAAAGCCACTCTATCATCCTCGTTGTTATACATCATTACACAAATTTCTTTAAGGCCAAGTTTAAACGTTAATTATTTTCACGTTCACATGAGCCAAACCTAATAACATCAGAGAAGGCTGCCTTATTATCCATTGTTTTCAATGTGTTCGGCTCATGGTAAGGGTGCAACCTAGGGTAGTACATGCTTAATACTTGTTTTATTGTTCTTGTATACACAGCTTCCATGGAAGTATACATGGCAGGACCTCAAGGACAAATTCCGTGCTGCAGGTATGCATAATCCTTTACTGCAAATTTAGGTCTTATGTTATCAGTAACTGTCATGTTGAATGGGGCTTTAGCGACTTGGTTTGAAATTCCAATTTTAGGCACCAACTACAATCAAAACTCCGCAACTCAAATTTCTTTTAACTTAACTTTTAACTTTTTATATTCAATTGTGTGTAAGTAAACTTATCACTTACCCCTTACAAATATAAAGATTTTCAAGCTGATACTTAGCGGTGTGGTTTGGAAGTGAATTCTTTATTAAAATACTTCACGATCATTTATGATAGCAGGTCCAAAACATAATTTTAACTGAAATTTGGAATATCAGAGCCTTTGATCGCAGATTTGGAATGTAAATATTAAGAATTTTTGCAACCTTGAATTCCTGAGTTTACTGGTCACGCATGGTGTAAATTAGCTGTAATAAAAGAAATCATGTCTTAGAAAGTGTTGTATAACTTAATCTTTAATCTACTGTAACCATATCTCTGGTCTATTTTAGGTAATGTAAATCGTGCTGATATTTTGACTGAGACTGGTGGTCGATCAAAAGGATGTGGTATTGTGGTGTTTGAGACACAAGAAGAGGCACAGAGGGCTATTGGTATCCTTTTCATAAAAAACTAAAACAATGATCTTAATTTTTCCTTCCCCCAAGAAAAAGAAAAGAAATTAGGAAGACCCCTCCTGCTTGGGTCAGCGTTGACCTATGTATTTATTCACAAAATTTTGCAAACAATTTTGCACTCTCTGGTTTGTGTCAGAACAGTTTTGTCAGAACTCATGTAAACACAGTAGCCAGAATACCAGTGACCAGCCAATAGGCACTTTGCAGCTAACAGTCATACAATGGTACATTACTTCAATAGCAAATGGATTGAGCTCACAGTCCTTTGGGGAATGCTCCAATGGAAGGCAAACAAACTCTAAAAGGCTTTGTATCTTAAGATCAAAAGCATGTTATGAAGGTATAACAGCATTTTCAAAAAGGCTTCACCCAAATCTATTAAAAGCTGTTTTGAATAAATGAAATAGGATTTTTTTGTCCTGTAGTTATGTATACCTGCCAGTCACATGATTGTTAGCTACGAAGGGCATATTATTGACATCAGTACATAATTCCAAAATGCCTTAATATAAAAGTTCCTTAACATTGATTCAGCAATGTATAATGGTGCATCATTTGACGGCAGAGAGATTGACGTGCGTTTGGATAGGTTTGGTTGAGTGTCTTGGTTCACTGACATACACACAGTCTACTGCTTTGGTTCTCACTCATACACACTTTTTTCTTGGATGCTGTTACCTTATTGATGTTGTTATTAGTGCAATGGCACATGAAGTTCTTGTTAAACTTTCAAGTTAGAAAAACCTTTGAAATTGTGGCGGCATAATCTTGGTTGAAAGAAGAGTTTTTGACAGAGGTATAAAAGAGGCATGAAGCTGGAAAATTGGGAAACAGCCTGTGGTTTGCTTGCTTTGGTACATTGTAGTTGGCAATATCTTGGTGAAACAGATGCTGTGGAGAAATTTGGTGTACTGGAGAAGCTTGCTGATAAGACAAAAACTTTCCTTTCAAATGTAAACACATAATTTCAGTTAGAAGTGGAGGACAAGGAAAAATTGGGGTAAGAACAAACTGAACTTGGAACACATTGTATTATACCTAGAATGCAAATTTGTTAACTGGATTGAAGCTCTTTGGGGTTGAAAAAAGTGAAGAAATAGTTATCTGGAAATGGCTCGAATTGAGATCTTTGGGGTGTAGACAACTGTTTGCAAGAAAATATAGATGCAAGAGATCGGAGAAGGAGTGGAAGCTGGATTGGAACTCTTTGAGTTTGAAAAAAGAATGCTGCCAAGGATGTTATATTTTAATAGATGATGAAATGACTGGGTGTGATGTATAAACAACTATCTGGTTCCAAAGATGTCGATGCTAGAGGAAAGAGATGGAGTGACTGTTGGATTGGAAAGTTCTCTCTGAGGTAGAAAGACTGACTTCAGTTGAAGAATTTATTGATGCTGTGGTCTTTCTAAACATGTAAGAAAGATGTTGAAATGACTGGACTTGTGCTTAGTGATGTATTCAATTATCTGGTTCAAAACGTGTGGACTCAAGAAAGTAGAGGAGTGACTGAATTGACCATTAAATTTTCACAGTTGTCATCCATCAACCTCAGCCTTGATAGCATGTAAATTTATTCTTTAGAATTTGACTAAAGCCCTGTAATTTTTAAGTGTTTCAATTGTTTGATAATGTATACATTCCTTAAATTACCGTGAGCTGTAGTCAAATTCTAAAGAATATATTACACACTATCGAGGCTGAGGTTGATCAAGGACAACCATGAAAATTTTTGGAGTTCTTGGGGTTGGAGATGGTGCTAGATGAAGAAGAACTATCTGCTGACTGAAGGTTTTATCCCTTTGTTGTTGATTTTAGTTATAATAATTGGCATTGCCTTTGACTTTGACTATGGTTCTCCTAATCATAATATCATCTGAAATTTTACTTTATTCACTCCCTTTGATCTTCATGTTCGCATCTTGTTGGAAGTTTTGAAGAGTTTTATTCGTGTTAGTCTGATATAAAGGATATTTCTGATGTAATGAGTATTGTAATGTTGTTAGATATTAATAGCTTGTCGTTGCAATAGAAAGAAATGCCTGGAGTGGTCATCTAGTGTCTTGGTTTGGTTATTAATTGTTTGGACTAGCTTGGGGTGGCACTTTTGGTAGTAAGGGTGTCAGTGATTTGTGATATGGAGTTAGTACATTGGTTCTTTCGAAGGGGGTTGTGGGTAGATTGGTTCCTTGTTGGGTGTAGTGGTAAAGAAATGAGGGTAGCACTTAATAGCCAGTGGCTAACAAACCTGTGGCCCTCCTTCTATGATTGAATTGGAATTTACCAGTAGAAGTTGATTTTTGTGGAGGGAGACAATTAAACCAGAGAACCTGGAGAAAAACCCTCAAAGCACAGAATAGAACCAACTAGAAACTCTCTCACATACAACCCTGAGCCCAGCGGGACTTGAACCTGGGTCACATTGGTTAGAGGCGAGCTCTGTTACTGCTACGCACTTCACTCATGCTTCAATCCCTACCTATCACTTTGGTATGGGATAGATAAAGTGTATTTTTATCATGTGGGAGGTGGAAATGTTTATTGATTAGATGTGGATTGGGTGAATCGATATTGGATAGCACGTAGAATAATGATTGGATTTTTGAATGGATTGGGTGGATCGTCTGATAGCTTGTAGAATATGGGTGGAAATCTTTGTTGACTGGATGTGGATTGGGTGGATCATCATTGGGTAGCTGGTAGAGTGTAGGTTTACTTTTACAATGTAGGATGGATATGAAATCTTTGGTTCAAGGATTGAGTAAATCTCTCCTATACCAAGCACTATATTTCAAGGTCAAAATATTTTGTTGTGGTACCTTTGATATTGTTGCTTTAGATTTCGTTGTTGCTGCTGTAGTTGTTGCTGCGGCTGTTGTTGCTGCTGTTGTTGTTGCTGCTGTTGTTGTTGTTGCTGATGTTGTTGCTGCTGTTGTTGCTGCTGTTGTTGTTGCTGTTGTTGCTGCTGCTGTTGTTGCTGCTGTTGTTGTTGCTGTTGTTGTTGCTGCTGTTGTTACTGCTGCTGTTGTTGTTGCTGTTGTTGCTGCTGCTGTTGTTGCTGCTGCTGCTATTGTTGCTGCTGCTGTTGCTACTGCTGCTGTTGTTGCTGCTGCTGCTGCTGTTATTGTTGTTACTGTTGTTGTTACTGCTGCTGTTGCTATTGCTGTTGTTGACACTAAGGAATATGTTGTACTAACCTTACAGGTAAGTACATTATTTAGTTTTGGATATTTACTTCATGGATATGCATTGTGCATTCTCTCTTATAAGGTAGGAAGTTTTTCACAGAAACAACATCTGGGCTGATCAAAGTCAGGGCACAGCCAACACACGGATTGAACCCTGAAAAAACCTCTGGACTGATCAAAGTCAGGGCACAGCCAACACACAGATTGAACCCTGAAAAAACCTCTGGACTGATCAAAGTCAGGGCATGGCTAACTCAAAGACTGAACCCTGAAACAACCTTTGGGCTGATCTAAGTCAGGGCATGGAAAACTCACAGATCGAACCCTGAAACAACCTCTGGACTGATCAAAGTCAGGGCATGGCTAACTCAAAGACTGAACCCTGAAACCACCTTTGGGCTGATCTAAGTCAGGGCATGGAAAACTCACAGATCGAACCCTGAAAACAATCTCTGGGCTGATCAAAGTCAGGGCACTGCTGTCATACTGAACCCCAAAGCCCTACAGCCCTACATAATTGTAGATTGAATCGTCATAATAGCCCTAGCACTTTAAATATTCTAGTGGAGTGATCATGCACACAGCAATTCAAGACAAGGCTCTGGGGAAACAATGGAGTAATCGTGATATTCTCTTATTTCCTCAGAGCTTTGTCATGAATTACTTTGTACCAGAATATCAAAAGTGGGCTATTTAAACTAATTTTTCTCTTCCTTTTCTAGAAACAATATACATTGTTTTATATTTTCTGGAATACCTTGTTGCAGGAACTATTTTATGTTGAAGACTCAAATTGTATAAAATGAATAAAAAACTTCTAAAATTACTTTGTGATGTCATATTCCAGTGTTGGGTTGTTCCATTTTTACTGAAAAATAGTGGGAAGACATTTTTGCCTTTTATTTAATGAAGAACTCTACTAGGATGCATCCCTGAAAGTGTCATGAAGTCAGGGCTTAGAGTGTCCCTAAGATATTTCCTAAGTTCCCTTGTTCCCCTTCCACCAATACCAAATTTTATTCTCACAAAAATTAAAGGAATTATAGGAAATTAATTTTTATAGAACCGTATAGGGAAATTTAGGGGAACTTACAAGGACACTTGAAGCCCTGTGAAGGTTGAACTACATCCAACCAAAATTTGAAGATTTGGTATTTTTTGAGATAATGAGCATGATACATCCAAGGGGCTGAAACATAGGGGGCCCTTTCTTGTATTCAATATCCCTCAAGTCTGAAAGACCCCATGGGATTTTCACATCAATACCCCCAAGTTTGTTTTTTGATTGTCTTGACCTCATTTCCAGAATTTTTTAAACATCAAAACGAAAGAAAAATTACCATAGACCTTTTCCAAATTCACTAGGATAAAAAGGGAAAACATGGTTTCAAGTTGAGACTGAACTTGATTCTTTTATTAATCAAGGCCAACCTCGACTTGAAACCACTGTTTCATGACCATCCAAGCAAATTCGGAAAGGTCTATTAAAATTAAAAAAAAGTATTAAAATTACCACCCAGGACTTCCCTACCAAGGGATACAATAATAAAAGGCAATGTGGGGGAGCAGGAAAACTTAAATGTATTGATGCAAAATGGGAATACAAGGAGTTTCAGATGAAAAAAAAAGACCATTAAGCCCAGAAAATTTTGATTAATTTGCAAAATATTAACATTAATTTGCCAATGTCAACAATATTTTCAGAACATTTTAATAATTTTATTCAGTTTTCCCCAGTGAAAAGTACAAGTGAATTCAAATCAATTAATTAAAACTTAAAAACAATATTGTTAACAATGGCAATGATATCACAGTACAAATAAAACACTTGTTCCAGAGTCATATTTTATAATAACTATTCATAATATCAACTAAATATAATAATAATAATAAACTAATAATAAATGAAGGTTTTCTGTTAAGTTTTATCTCCTATGATAAAAGTCGAATCAAACAAAACTGGATAAGAAACGGTTAAAATTAATAAACTTAAAAGAAAGCAAAAGTTGAAATGCAAAAAGTTTGAGATTTCTTGGAAAATACCGAACGACAGCAATAAGCTGTTTTTCATTTTAAAATTCTTTTGAGAAATCTTGAAATCATTAGGGTTAAACAGCATTATCACTAGTATTTGAGTAAGACAATATTTCAACACAATCACAAGATCCATACTTTCCGCTACATGTACATGTTACAGATTTACAACAATTTTCAATATGCAAACTTGTTCCCTATTTGCTGTTTGGTTTCTCATTGGTGCCAGTGAAATATATAAGGTATAAAGCAGAATATTTTTGATGGACAGCAGCAAAATAATTGTTTTGAACAACAAGCTTGCAGATTCCAAGGTTGCCTAATATTAAAAATTGCTGTAAAATTAATATCTTGCCATGACTTCTTCCTAAATACGATTCTCAATTATTCTGAGAACTCGGACATCTCAACAGCTTGTCGTGAAACTGGTTTTTTCCTGCTGTTAATTACAAACTAATCAACCTGTACTTTTTATACTTCGACTGGTTGCAACTACCAAGTTTTCAGAATCGCAGTAAACTGATGGTATCTCTGCTTCACTAGGTACACCACTTCTTGAAGAAGGTCCGTCATAGTTCTTGTGATTGTATGGAATCTAGATTCAACTGCGGCTAATCGTTATTTGAGTATGGTTAAGTGTTTGGGTCAGATTGAAGGGCACAATAAGAAATGTTTTGATGCTAATGTCTTGTCTAAAATAAATAACCTAGCATGAAGCCTGAACTTGTTTTAGTAATCACTAGTGTTCTACAGTCTTGCATTAAGATCACTGTAAGACCATCAAAAGGAAACCTGTCCAAGACCTGCCGTCTAAGTGGGTTCAAAGTCATTCGCCACAGAAATGCAGCTTAATAGGATTTTCCACTTGGAACCCATGAGAGCCAGCACAGCCTACTGGTTTTAGTTTAAGCAAACTAGTTGGATATCAACAAAAAATAATTAAAATCTTGCGAACAGTTAAGGCCAAAGTGACTGTTTTGTATTGTTTTTCTTTACTTGTTTGGGCTTTTAATAATAATTATATCTACACCTGGGGAGCCAATCAGAATTTAGTATTATTTTTCTATAGTCCACTAGTTTGTTTAGACCAATAGGTGATGATTCCTGCAATAATCGGTCATCCATTCTGAACAAGTGTCATTACTTTACGAGACAAATACTATAATTGTCAATCAAAATAATTAACATACAAGTGACTAGCCAAACGACATTCAAAAAGACGCTATGGTCAGCCAATTGGATGTGAGGATTCTTGATGAAGGAAGTTTCCTTAAAACCATCAAGTGACCCTTTATTTCTTCCCTATTGAGAATTAAGATCAATTTAGCTGATAATTCAATTGGATTGTCTGCATTAGCAATGAAATTTCCTGTTCATTGTTGTTGATGATAATTACTTGGTTGTCCGTTAATGCAATAATTGCTTCCGCCAGACCAGACAAGTTTCAATATTGAAAGAATGACTGCTAAAATAAGTTCAGGCCTTGGAGCTCTAACATGAAGGAGTGCGTTTCTAGTTATGTAGTAGTGAGAAATACTTCTGCCGAAGGACATTCGTTTGATCATTATTGCACTAAAAACATTTAAGAATGAGAAAATGACTTTGTATAGTTTCAGAAATCATAGAGTGACTATACAATAAGAAAAGAAAAAGCATCATACAGATGAGTGAAGTCAACTTCTTGTCGTGCTTCCTTCTGACTCATATAAATAGTTTTTGGATAATTTTTAAAAGCAAAATTAAGGTGGCAGTGAACAGCCTTTACTGTCCTCAGTTACTATGGTGACCAGCACATAGTGACATACACATACACATGAAACACTTCCACCTGTGTTGAAAGTTATCCTGGACAGTCACGGTAATAACTTAGGCGTGTACTTATCACTAGCCAGTTTGAACAGCATCACATTATTGTTTGAGTCAACATTAATGAGTGCCGCTGTTAAAGCCAATCAAGGTATTCTACAAGTCTTCACTACCACGGCAATAGTGGCATTAATATAATATTTTTAACTGTTGAGCTAGCTTACAGCTTATATACTACTATAATCTTTTTCCTTCCTTACCATTGAAAAGTCCTAATGGCAAATAAAAGTTAAGAAAATTGTCAAGATTATAACAATGACTAGTTAGAAGGCGGCGGCATGTCTTTTCTTGGAGGCATCCGTTCATTGACACGATCAAGACCTTTGGCTTCTTCAAAATCACAGATTTTATGTTTAGGATCTACTCCTGCCAAAGCTGAGGAGGGAAAGTCAAGAAAACAAATTAATAATTGTACATTAAAGCACTTTACACTTTAGGACATTTGGATTCCATCAGACTTGGTGTCGTATGTGAGTAGAGTTGCTTATTGGTTCTCTCCTGTGCTTTGAGGTTTTTTCTCTGGGTTCTATGGTTTTCCTCCCTCTGCATAAATCAGCCTCTAGATTCCAATTAATTTTTGATCATGGAATGAGGGCCACAGGTTTGTTAGCCACTGTTAGGTGCTACTCTCAAGGATTTTGATTAACAAATTAGACAACATATTTCATGCCCCTACTAGTACGTACATCATTGCTGGGTAAATAAAAGACAATCATCATCATTATCGTCATCATCATGATCTCACCTGCTTTGACCTCTGTTTTTCCACCAGACAGTAACCCTACTGGTAAATGACCTGTTGGAGTTAAGCCTTTCAGCTGTAAAATGCTTTCACTCTCTTCCCTAAAATGATTCAAAAGCACAACAACAAATTTAGAACAACACTTATTAGACAATAATCCAGACCCTGAATACAGGGTAGGGTAGCTAACTATTTAACCAGAAAAAAACACAAATTGAGGTTAGAAAAACAAATGGTACAGTGTATGTGTAATTCCAATTGAAAGTCCCAGAAAAGTTAGTCTTCCAATTAAGGTAATCCACTTTTCCCACACTTTTTGGTTCTTCCAGTAGATGTGACGTGGGAATTTCCATTTGGTTGGATTGATTTGAATGGTAACATATCACAGGTTCCCAAATTCAAGCAACTTTCACAAACTACATTAAATATTCGATGTTCAGCTCTCAAATCACATGTTGATTTTATTGAAGAAAAACCATCGAGGAAAAGAGAAAAAAATAATTACAGCAAATAAAATCTAGTTATGTGGAGTCTGAAGGAATTGAACCCTTAACCCAACCCTCAAGCCTGGTTCACACTAGTGGCGCAAGCATAAGTATAACATGTGCAGCTCTCAAATCACATGTTGATTTTTATTGAAGAAAAACCGTTGAAGTAAAGAGGTGAAGGTTACAGCAAATAAAATCTAGTCATGTGGTGTCTAGGGGCATTGAGCCCTTGACCCAACCCTTAGGACTCACAGTGATGAAAGACAAATGTTTTACCACTGTGCCACTCAGACTACAACCTTGAAGCTAGGAAAGATTATCGTTCTCGTCATACCTGAGTACAGTGAATACTCTTGCCATCTTGCCAATAGCCCGGATCTTGCTTCTGATGATTTCTTTTCTTTTGATTGATTCACTCTTGTCTGTGTCTTCATCACCATCTTCTAATTCCTCGTCAGTGCAGATACTCAGGATGTTGACAAGCATTTCAGTAACTGGAAAAAATATTTGAAATATTTTTAGTCCAATTTTATCCTTGATCATTATTACTGTGTGGATACACTAACCAGGACCACTTCGATAAAACTGACCAATCAGATAACAGTAAACTAGACAGAGATTGAACTAATAACAGTGTTAGCCAATCAGATTATCACGTTCTCACACTCTTATCATTTCAATGTGTTATCTGATTGGCTGGTTAAAAATATTGAACTAAATATCGCTATGCGATAGGTTAATGACACTAGTTTATAAAAGTGGTCCGGGTTGGAGTATCCGCACAGTAAAACAAACACACTGTCCCTGACTGAAAAGCATAATATACACTTGACAGTCAGATAATTGATTATCCAATAAAATACCCCTCTCAGCACATTGGAATGCAGCTCAATTTTGGGGACAAAACCATAGGTTTCCAATTCTAAGGAGGTTGAATTTTTTTTGTTTTTTTCCTCCAAATTAAGGTGTTTTGAGGACATGCACAAAGTCAGGACTATAGATGTTTCCTAAATATTAAAACAAAAATGCCCTTGTAAAATATTCAAAATGGAGCTCAATATTTTGAGGGCAAGATGATATAATTTTACTCTCCTGAGAAAAAAATTAATTTCATCAATTTGTTCCCCAAATTTAGCTACACTGGCAGTTGCTCAAAGACATCCTCTGGGGACACTTTATAAAATCTCAACCTTGCCCAATATTGAAATTTTTAGAGCTACATATTTCTCCAGGGCTTTGTTGGTTGATATAAAAAAACTAACATAATATCATTAAAGTAGCCAGTTCAGAACAGATTCCATATAACCTGTGCTGCCCTTACAAGAGCACTTATGGCATTATAGATATTGATAACAGATATTGGTCATTCACTTTTAATAACACTCAGCAACGTTAAGACTAATTTTAAAGGTTTTTTGGTTCAAATTTTATCAGTACCCTGAAACAACCTCTGGGCTGATCTAGGTTAGGAAACTGCTAACTCAATAATAGAATAGGTTTCTCTGGGTTCAAATAGAAAATTCTTATCCACAAAATCTGGAGATTTGGAATCACTACCGAAAGTAGGAAGGCTTATATCTAATACACTTAAGTATCTTAAGGTTATTTTTACTCTGATGATACGCATGGTACAATTCATGTCCTTCTGACAGACTCGTAATAGGATACACATGCTAATGCTTTCTTTTTCTTTTGTTGACTAAACCAATCAACTGAACAAACTAGGCGTAATTAAGTAATTAATTAATTTATTTACCCTGAAACAACCTCTGGGCTGATCTAAGTCAGTGCACGGCTAACTCACAGATCAAATTAGAATTAAGCATGTTAGGTTATCAAAAAATGTACAATATACATGATAAAGACAATACAGCAACTGACTTACTCCAGATTATCAATATCAAATCAAAATATTTTGTAAGCTCACCTTTCTCGCCAACAAAAGGAAGAGACCATGAAAACACATCCATAAAGTTTGGTAGCCAATAAGGATGAGGCGAACAGTTAAACTGCCTTATGTTCATTACATTGTTTTCATATTTCAGAACAGCAGCTGTAAGAAGGATAAAAGAATACCATAAAAATAATATGACATGATTTCTATGTGAACATATATTATCTTACATCTTATTATCTTCATAATTACGTGACCCAGGCGACTGGCTATAACCGCCGCCCGGTTGGCTCAGTTGGTTGAGCACCGGACTTTCGTGCGGGAGGTCGTGGTTCAAGTCCCGGCCGGACCAACACTCAGGGTCTTAAAATAACTGAGGAGAAAGTGCTGCCTTTGTAATTACATCTGCAAACGGTTAGACTTTCAAGTGGCTCGGATGACCACTTTAAATGGCGGTCCCGTCTCTCCACACTTCATCACTAACCAATATCGGAGGGACGTAAAAGAACCACTGAGGACGTAAAAAGAAACCCTGGCAGTGACCACCCTCAGTGTCTACACCTTATACTAACCACCTCCCACGATTGTAAAGCGCCTTTGAATATATACACATAGAAAGGGCGCTATATAAATCATAAATCATTAAATCATTAAATTTGAGTACTCTTTTTTTGGGGGGTTTTGTCAGCCAAATTTTCAATGGTTTGAGTAAATTTATGATCAACAGCAGCCTACATACTGTTGTCCACGTAATTATCTAAATGGGTGTAACATCAATCCCAAAAGTGGACCATTCATCAATTGGGTCTATGATCAAACTACATGGACCCCATCTTGAATCCCAAGGCATTATGGGGCACCCAGGGGGCAAAAACAAAACCCAAGATGGCAGATAATTTATAGAGTTTTGTTATTTGTCTTTTTTTTCATGTGCATTTTCTTAATAATATTCATCTCTTGTCAGCTTATCCCCTACCAAGATGGCTGTTATATTAAAGAGATGGTAACTGGCAATAAGCTAGTGTGGGCTGTGTCGGTGTTTCTAATGAAACAGTTGTGATAAAAAGGTAAATTTTACACTGTAAAAAATAAGAGAGATCACTTACTGACGTTTCGGACACTAGTCCTTTGTCGGAGTAATGTCCAAAACGTCAGTAAGTGAACTTTCTTATTTTTCATGACTGTTATATCATTGAAGTAGCCCATTATTTCATAATTCATTAGTAATGCTTGGGTAGATATAACCTTAATATGGAATGAATTGTGAACAAAGAATTTTATTGTTGAAGAAAAGACTGATTGACCTACCTTTGTTATTATACACATCGAGGTAGTTAGGTGCTGAAAAAATTGTAATAAGCGATGGAAAGCCAGTGGCTTGACTTTTCCTGTACATGCGATATCTATTAAAAAAATAAAAAAATAGTAATAATGATGAAAAAAGGCAAGAAAATGGGTGATAAAACTTGATAATTATCATTCTGATGATAAAACATCAGCCCTACTACATCTTCATACATTTCTTAAATCGTATTTTCCCATTAAATATTTGGTAGTTTGATTCATGCATGGATGATAAATTGTCCTTTTATCATCCATGATTCATGTAACAGCTTATTATGAAAGAAAACAGATTTTAGCCAGAGGTTATTTTTCAACATTATATCAGTGAACCTCAGCTGAATTGAACTGTGAACAATATTCATCCAAGTAGCACTTGGGAAAGTAAGTGATCTTAATGAAAGAAAACTAAAGGGAAATGCTCAACTCGATCTTCAATTCCACCCTGTTTTTCTAGGTTTTTTTATTTAAAAATGAGAGTGGTAACAAAGGCAAAAAATGCTTTGAAAGTGAATGAAAACTAGTAAGAAAAACAAAAACAGTAGGACTTGAAAAACACTTGAGCACCAAGAAAAAGGTTTATAGAAACCCAACTCAAAGATCTGTCCTTCTCTGTTTTGAGTATGAATGCTCCAGGGCAAGAAATATTCAAATTGAAAAACAGATAAATCTACTGTGAATAGCCTTCTCAATAAAAGTGATCTTCTCCATTATCAATGTTTGATCAACAAGTACCTCTTGAAAAACCAGCGTATTCAAACTCTTTCAAATACTGAAGTCAAGTGCACAACATGTTAAGCACTTTAAGAAAGTCACGTCTCGCAGACAAAAACTCTGTGATAAATTTGCCAAAACGTTATTATGGGGTGACGGCTAAGAAGTGGTTAATAGTAGTATTATAATACTTACCCTGCATCTTGTGCTTCATGAGCTCTAATGACTGACAACAGATTGTTGTTTTGAAGGAATTCACATGTTGCAGGATAGCTAAAGAAAAATATAATATTTCAATTAATATAGTCTAATAGCAATCATATGCAATAAATGACCAGCCATTGGGGCTAATCCTGGTCAATATATTGTTTATTAAGTTAAAAAAACATAATATGGGGTAAATTGCTTTTATTAGAACAATTAAAAAGTGGACATTATTTGTTATTAAAATCAACATCATTGAAATTTTTTCCCCAAGGCAGAAGCATAGGGATTTCAGATCAATAGTTGTAGGGTTTTTATTAAGAGGCCAGAGAATGCTCCAAAAACTGAGCAAAATTCTCCAGCTTAAACTACATTAAATAGCTCAGTAGTTTGTAAAATGTTCCCTTGGTTCCCAGGACTCTAGATCTAGTTCACAATCTTCTATGATTTTTATTTCAAAACTTAATGAAAACCCCTATAGTTTTTAAGAATTCTCTTTGATGCATCTTCAATATTTAATCAAAATAGTGGTTTTCATCTTAGACCACATGGTTTTTAAGTAATTGTGGTCATGATGTTAAGAAATTAATAACAAAGACATGGAATTGGTCTTTAAAGGTAGACTTTTTTAGCTTTGTTTGATGGATGTTAATCCTAGCTTAAAATAGCATTAAATAAGCATATGAAATCAAGTCAAATTCCTGTTATAATGCAAGCATAAATAGACCCCTTTCACATGACGTCAAAGCAGCTCAATTTGAAGGACATTACAGAATTTCAATCTCCTGAGAACTGGAACCTATTGTTTTGTACTCCAAATTGAACTGCATTCTGACGTGTTGCAAGAGGTCTATAGAGTTGCAACCACAATCATTGTCAGGTCCAAAACATAGAACATAGAAGCTGAGACTGAAAGGTATTCTGGAAAATGATATAATTATCCTCTGATGTATTCATTTGAGATACACAGTGGATATAAAACATATGTCAAAAGTCTTCCTTGCAGCCATTTTTAGGGTCGTTTTTAGGGGAGGGAGCATTGCATGACGTCAATAAAAACGGTTGCAGGAGAGACTAAAAGCCTCCCTGCTTTCTGTCATTGCAACAATTTAAGAATTCCATGAATCATATCTCAGCTTCAATACTCTATGTTTTGAACCTGACAATGATTTTTCAATTCCCTATTTCCCTTGTTGTCTTGATACCACTACCACCACAATCCTAATTATTTTTGTTATTAGAATGTTTTAACTCCTTTGGGAGTTGAAAGATAATAGTGTTTAATAAGGCCGACAAAAGGAACTAAGAAAAGGATTCTGGAAGTATTGGTATCAAGTGTAAAGAGAGGAATCAAGAATTGAATGCATCAAGAACAAATAAAGTATACCATTGTTGCGTCAAAGTAGCCTTGTTTTAGCGTTTGTATATCTTGATAATAAACACGTACCAACAAGTCTGGACAAACTGGTGTCCAAAGAATTTTGTGTATCAATATTGTAACAGTCCTTATAATCACAGTCTATGTGGCTCCACAATTCGAAAGAAGTTTTTTTTCTTGCATTAATTCCGCAGTCTCTCAATCAACATAAACACTATTGTAATCAATGCAAAACTCTCCAAATCATTACCTTATATTAAAACTACTACCCCTTGACCAGAATTTGAATAGAGATTAAAGGAAATCTTAAGTTACTTCCTCTTTTCTAATGATAAATAACAGCTACTTCAAAGCTTATGATATAAGGTGTTTACTCAAGTACCAAAGAAATGTAGAGACAATTAGAAAGAAAGAAATGGAGAAAGCAAGAGTAAGGAAGAAAAATGAAGGAGAAAGAAAGAGTGAAAAAGAAAAAATATACATTAAAAAAGAAAGAGAACAACAAAGAGGGAAATGGAGAGAGAGGAAAAAAGAAATACACAATACAATACACAAAAAGAAAGAAAAAAAACCAAAGAGAGGGGGAAAGGAGAGATGCATAAAAAAGAGAGGGAGAAAGGAAGAAAGAGAGAAAGGAAGAAAGAGAAAAATGAAAGAAAAAAAGGGAGAAATGAAAGAAAGAAACTGAGGGAGAGAAATAAAGAAAAAAGGAAAAAAAGGAAGAGAGCAAAAACAAAGAAAAAGAAATCCCAAGTACCTCTTCATATTTATTCACAAAAATGAAAGCTAACCTGTAAAAGTAAGAGCACCCTCTGACAGTATTGTGACTGAAGTGCTCAGATGTCTTTTCATTTCCATAATCTTCCAGTGGATCCGACCAAAGAAGGTCACACATTGGCCCAAATGCTGGTGGCTCCTTTATACGATCAAGCTGTAGAACAGAATATATAACAACAGGTTACATTTTCATTAATTTAAAACTCTGTGGAGGATCAAGCAGCTGTTTGATTTCATTAACAGTACCGTATACCTCCTTTAAACACAATATCAATGATTATTTAAATTATGAAAGGAAATGGGTGTGTTAAAATTTTTATCTTCTGGCTATTCATATATAGAAAGTTCTGGAAAACTAAAAATTCTGTTAAAAATTTTATGCTTAAATTAATAACACCACTACCTACTTAGAAACTCCAAGAAACAATTTAAAAAACAGTGGGTACTGACTGAAAACGACAGGTTTTGAGAAGTAGGAAATAGCTTAAATTCATAAACTAGTGCCCTTGTAACAGATATTAAAGAGGAAAAAGTCTTGGTTTGAATCGAAGAACTTCATTTATAGCTGTCTACAAATTATGTTAATCAAACAGCTGGTATACGATTATAATAAGCTTTCTGGATTGGACACACCCTCTAACCACCTATGTTGAATAAATTAGAATAAAAACCATTTGAGAACTAGAGTTTTACATTATTTTGTATCTGACAAGTGGTAAAAAGTCAACTGATAAAAGGAAAATTGACTTGATTCAGATTGTAAAACTCAAAATGCTAATGTTAATCTAACAAAGTAGGAATTTATCGGTAGCTAAGATAGTAATAGGAAGTAGATGATTATATCATTCACTTGATTCTCTTGGGCAACTGATTTATCTTGCATAACCAGCATCCATTATAATTTTCAGCGCATAGACGGAGAGCTAGAGAACTCCAATTTTTGTCTAGACGAAAGCTAACCAAGAACTTAAGGTTTTTACAGGTGAATGTTTAGTAAGTCAATTTAGGATTTACACACCCTTAAAGGACTGTGCAGGTGTGTGCTGTAACTGTTTTTATGCTTACTTGGACTAATTATCAGCTTAGTATTTTATTATAACCATTTTTTTAAAGAAACCTGCATGATAAATGAAAGCACAAAAAATGGATGTAATTTTAAAGATGTTTTTGACCCCAAATAGTCATCTAACACATATGGCCCTCTGATTTTGAGATCGAATTAGAATCTAAATTTGTTGATTCTTACAGAGGGATGAAAACCAGAGTACTGGGAGAAAAACGTGTGGCACAGGAGAGAACACAACATCAAACAAACTCAACTCACATGCAACTCAAACCAGGACCACAGCAGTGAAAGATTAGCGGTAAACCACTCCGCCACCCATGCCACCCGAACACTAGCATCTAAAAATCATAGTGCTGTGCTATAACGTCGAGCATATATTTCTAAAGAACTATTTTTACTGATAATAATAACTTATTTACTACTATTAAGAGTACCCATTACTTAACATAGTAATCTTTAACAGAAGCAATAACCTTGTGACCTTTCATATCAAAATGGGCTTACCTATTCTATAAACACCTAATATACATAATCGGATTTATTTACAAAAATAATGATATACTGGAATATTGAAAATGCTTAAATGAGATCACAATTTAGAGTTTAGAAGTACAGATATAATTCTTAATAAAACATTGGGCATGTTATAAAACAATTTCTACTTTTCATAAACAGATATTACTTTAAAAGTTACATGTGGACTAGACGAGATAACAGGAGTTATCTTTTTAGTTTTCTACATACATGAAGAAGATAATATCACTGTAGCTAGACAAAATATACCAAGTGTTTGGGATTGAATGGTAAATCATTTATGCATTTTAATGCATATCTAGTAACCAACAATGAAAGCTTTACATTAACTTAATATATGACAAATGTGAACACGTAAACTTAAAGTCAAACACCAAAAGTGGAAAATAATTTAAAAATTTTCACAAATGGTCTATGAAGCAAGACGGAAGAAAGGGGTACTGTTTATCTAGAATGAACCAGTCACCCAAAACGTCTTGGTAGCGGGGATACCAAATATGCTTTGTAATACTATTGTTAATGCTTTTGTTATTAATAAAGTTTAATCTGATTATGCCAGAATATTTTTTCTAATGGAAGATACATTTTTCACAGACAGTCAAGGATAGTGGCAAAACAGATGCATCTTATGAGGAGTATAGGTTTTAACAGTCAATCCTTTTTACAACTTGGACAATAAAGAAAACAGATCATTTCAATATTGGTTTGAGTAATTAATAGTAGTTTGATAGTGAGTCCTAGAGCATAACCAACCTTTTTAATATCATCTAAGGTGTGGATCTCAGGTGAAAGGCCTCCGTGTACACAAAGGAATTGTTGGTTCATCAGAGCTGCCAGCGGCAGGCAGTCGAAAGAATCCATACAAGCATCATAAACAGCTTCTGAGTACTTGATTTTACCTGAAACCAGGAAAAATATATTATTAACACCATGATAAACACTGCAGAGTTACTATTCATTTAGAATTTCGTTGGTGCTGGTATATAGGCTCTTTGCAGTATATTCTCAACACAATACAATTTCAAAAGACCAAACCAATCTTTACAGTACAGGGAATTGAAATTCATAATTATCTTGACTTTTGAATTACACTGCGCTGGGAATATAGGCATAAGGGATCTATAACATAACAATAACTGATGTACTCCTGATAACCTTATTTTTCAAAACAAAACTTGGTGCATATGCTTGACCAAAAACGAACTTAGCCAGAAATAACAGAAAAAAATTGTGGATAAATGCAATTCAAGGATTTAGTAGAAACATTTGAGATTGATAATATGAATTAGCAATTGATAATTTGTTTTGAGGTTATAGATAATTGTAGCAAACAATATAACCTGTCCACATCTGTGGATTTTACATAATAAGACAAAACAAGTCCTTCTGAGTTGAAAAATTGGATTGTATTCCTTAAGACAAAAAACTTAACCAGACGAAGGGAGTTTTGTGATAGGCAATGTCAATTGCTTGATACCAGACATTTAAGAGAAATGCTAAATGACCCAACCAGGGTTATCAGTAGCCCATTTACTAACTTACACATCAAATGCGATCTGTCAGAATTGGAATAAATAAAACGGTGGCTGGAATGGAATAGATTTTGAATCAAACAAGAAATCTAGCGACTAAATTTGCAATCAAACTGCAAAGAAATTACTTATATTTTGGATTAAAACAGTAACACACTGTATCGAGCTTGAAATAAAAATATAATATTGATCTGAGTTTCTGAGTATAGATCAAACATAAAGATAGTTTTTTCCTTGAAAGAAACCCATTTATTTGATCAAGATTACGAACATTTCTACTCGGATATGGAAAATTTGACGTTTCAAGAGGATAGGGACAAAAAGAATGAATAGATCTGATAAAGTTTTGTTTCTAGTAACTAAAAGCATCGTTTTAGTTTACATCGGGGTTACAATTTAGGCCGATCTTTGAGAAGAGACGAAAAAAAAAATTCTCGTATTTTCGAAATTTCTATCAATGGGAGATCGTTAGTTGAAAAAATGGACAATAATAATTGTTCGAATTGAATATTCATGAAAAAAAGGAAAAATGGCTATTTGAATTTCTATTATTGCAATGTCGAGGGCATGCAAATCTGAGACAAAGTTTGAATAATTTATTCAAACTGGACAGATAGCTTATTCGCGTAGGATTTAGATTTCTATTTTCGAACTAGCAAACACAAGCTGGAAATCTCATTTACCGAGAATAGCTCGAAAAGAATCAATCAAAGAAAAAATCCCCAACTATTATTCTTTGGAATTGTATTCAAGAAACGCGCGAAAATGAAGTATATAAACTGTAAATATAACCATATTTCAAGGCGTACCCCCTCGAAAATAAATAAAACCTAAAATGCCATGAAAACCAAACTAAAAACATTGAAAAATTCGAAACTTACATTCGGTTTTAAAGGTGAAATATTCTGTTAGATGTCTGCATTCGTGGTTGCCTCGAAGAAGGAATAAAGTGTTGCTGTAGAGGAGTTTCAAGGCCCATAAATACAAAACACACTGCAAAGAAAATTCAAAAAGGAACAAGACGCCAGTCAGAATATAGGAGAAGGATTTCTTACAAACAATGCCTCGCTGAACAGAATATCCTTTCACTCCCGTCCAAAAGGGAGGAAAGTCTGTTCATAAGGTGAAAGGCTGTCAGATTTTGCTAAGAATTTTTTTTTTCGTGTTAACAGCAATCAACAGCAATTGCGGAATTTGCCTATCGAGATGAACTCGTACGCGCAGTCAAGAAAAAGCGAATTTAAACAAGGACGATCATCATACTCACCTCGATTGAGAAATATCCTCTGTCTACGTAGTCTCCGAGAAATAGGTACCTCGTATTTTGAGGGGAGCCACCAACCTCAAACAGTTTTACTAAGTCGTAAAATTGGCCGTGAATATCGCCACATACTATAAATATAAAGAACAAATAGATGCTAGTAGACCTGTACGTCCTGGTGCTCACTCACTGAACACAGATCTCTCATTTGAGACCTGCAAAACAAACAGAGGTTGAGCTTTCGAGGTACCTGTTATAGGTGCATCCACTTCTAACATATTCTTTTCTTTGCGTAAAAGTTCCGTTCCTTCGTTTATAAGTCGCATAGCTACATCTTCCTCTACTCTTCCCTCAAGAATAAAGTGAGCTTTTAGTACATCTGGTCTGGGTTTTCCGTTGGAATCGAAAACCTCTGCAATTGTGAGCCGATGCACTGGCGGTGTAGGGACAGCTTGAGTTTAGAAAGAAAAAAGAATGGTTAATACTACGCCATCACAACCAATACTTTGCTGAACAACTTTTTCGCCATAACCGGCAGGTAACCGTTGTAAACCTCGGATGGTTCTACTAACTTTTAAGTACTCTTTCCGTCGTCGAAATTTTTCCATCCTGAGCCGCCATTGTCCCTGGACCTTTAAAAAAATATCAAGAGGAAGAGGACGGCCGTCGATATTTAATCGACCTCGATGGAAACGGATTTTTACAGGACGAAACCCTTCCTTTCAGCTTTCTCTGCACCAAGTTCTAAACAACATAAACAACCAAGCCGAAAGGAGCGAAGTGAGCCTAGTGCGCATGCCCAGTGAACGACCTCGATTCAGAGTTGCACTTGTTCTGCATACATCAACGATATAAAACACACATTCAAAAATTAAAATTAAAAAAACATACTCACACTTTAGAAAAGTAATAAAATAACAATAAAAAAAAAACAAAATAAATTCATCCGCAAGGTAATAGTATTTCTATTTAGACTACGTACAAGGGAAAAGTTTTTCGGGTTTTACCGAAAGGGATTGGATTATTTTTTTCAGTAATAAACTCGTGTTCATATTCAAAACACCGACATTAAAACTTGAAAATAGTCCGATATTTTAGTCCCTCAAGCATCAAATAGACCAAACTACTCATGCGGCTTTCATCCGCTTGGAAACTAATGCCCCGCTGGTTTTTAAAAACGATTAGACTTGAAATTTTACCGACGGAAATGGGGATAGGTGAGTTAGGGACAAACTCTTCGAAGAATGATACTATATTTGCATATAAAATAAAGGAAATTCATCCGCAAAATTAAGTGAAATACCAAACAAACATACAAGAAAATAGCTGGAAAGTATCACTTAGTGCTAGATATCTTTCTATAACTCTTGACTTTATTCTGAAGGCTGATAAGTTACAGTTTTAATTTAATATTGTCACTGCGTGAGTTTGGCGGGAAGGGATTACAGCGTTTGGCTAATTGACAATGACACAAAGGAACGCTATTCCTCAGTCCACCAGCCCATCTTGCCACCATGATTTTATCAAACTTAGCCACGAATACTGCAGTTTTAATTCTAAAATAGTGAATAATTAATGGTTGGTATATTAGTGGGCTCAAAGTGACAGTTTAAGATTAGCTCTACATAAATGAAAGATCGGTTTTTGAGTGTGTTTCTCTCGTAAGTAGGTGGTGGTATACCGTACGATTACAGGGAAAGTCTACTAGTCGCAACAGAGTCACGGTATTCAACAAAGAATAACGAGACGCTGCTCGACTGATTCAGCCAACTGTCTTCAAGATTGTTTGCATGTATTTTGCCCTTAAGCATTGAGTTTAACGATGTTACAAAATATTTTTTTTCACTGCCAGGGCAAGGAGGTGTGACAGCGAGCCTCAGTTAGTTAATTGTATCGAATTCAACACTTGGTTTAGAGCGTTCGGACCTCTCTAAGCGACCATTCTTATAATTACGTTTAACTGGTCGTGCTTGAGGGTAGAGCTTAATATTCGCATAAGACACTCATAAAGGAAACATTAGGGTGTATTCATTATGTACCAACCTACAACAGCAGGTGTTTTTTAAGGCTCTTTTTTTTCGATCTTTCTACTTCCTTCTCCTTTCTCGCTACTAAATGCTTAGCTAATTCAGCTAAATCTCCCTCTGAGAAATGATTTTCTAATGCTACCGGTCTAAGTATCGGAAGAGTTCAAAATTTCCTTCCTTGCCGATTTATATGTATTGCAAATGCACTAAAATCACCCACAAATAACTTTTCAATGTTGAAATCTTTGCGAAAAAAATTCCAAGTTTCCTCAGTCTTCGGTGACAGATTGTGTGACTGACTTGATTCTCTTCCTAGAGAGCAAGTACTTTAGAAGATCTTACGTTATAAATCAGACTAATTCTGCAGGAGGATTTCGTACGAGTGGTAAAATTAACGCCCGACTCTTTAATGGCTTCACGACTTTGACACTCAAATGGTATCCACGAGTGCACAAGTCAGAAAAGCACGAAAACATGCATCGCCTGATGATCAGCCAATCCCATTACTTGACCACAGATCAAACAATTAAAGAGTCACGGAAGATTTTCCCGCGCTGGAGAATTACGGAAGTCGTTCGCTGTGAGAAAATGACATATCACGCTATTTGGATGAACCGAATGGATGAAATGGGACGAGAACTCTTAAAAAAATTTGCACTGCATTGTAACCTATCAGTTACTCAGTTTCGCTTTGTAGGGACCTTTACTTCTCTACCTCTTAACCCCCCAGTTAGGAGTTATTGATTTTGAAAGACCTCTCAGAATTTCCAATTTTCTAAGTTGCTTTTGTCACTCTTTACATGCAGCCCGTGCGATTCTCCCTCCAGAATCAGCGTTCCTCGCGTGTTTAGAGGGAATGGGAAGAGAAGCTGGAGTCTATTAACCTTGATTTGATAAATAACATGACACACGGTATGATTTAGTGAGGGAAAATAACTAAAACAGATTATTTTCCTAGAGCTACATTTTAATAGTTCCTATCTTGTCATCAAATTCTCCTGAGTAGTATTTTGATGTCAAGTAGATCAAAGCACCCCTCCCCCTCCCCCACCACTACTTCGTCAAATGAAAACCATTTTATGTCATCTCTCGAATGTTCTTCAATCGATTTTTTTAATGTTTTCGAACAAGAACCGTTATAATTAGAAAATATCTATCAAGCTGCGCTCAAAATGGCTAATATTTAATGGTTAATTCTATACTGATCTAAAAAAAAAACGCAAAAACTTAGTCATTAAAAAAGGATTTCCTCTCCATAACATGGCTATCTAATGAGCCTAGAATCACTCCATGGTCTTCCAGCAATTAATGTCTTTTTTTCAATTATGTGTTTTAAAATGCCTGACGAAAATCACCCAAGGGGTCCCCCCGAAGGGATAGTGATAATAACCTTTCATTTTTACCATAAATACATTCATTTCTAAAGAGTTGTCATAACAGCATAAAGAATAAGGCCTGTTTTATGAAAATCGCTCAAAAACATAAAATTAACCCTGTACAAGATACCATCAACTACTTGCATCAAGTGCGCACTAAAAATGCTGTGCGTATGGCCAAAAAATATTTACAATCATACAAATCATATAAAATATACAAAATAAAATCGGTTTGATGATTCTTAAAATCAATAATAACATTAATGTGAGCCCTGTACAAACTACAATCAACTACTTGCAGCAAGTGCGCACTAAAAAAGGCTGTGCGCAAATACCAAAAAAAAATTAAAGGCGTGAAAAAATAAACATATGAAAACACTTTGAAATTTATATCAATGGGACGATAATTTATAAGTGGGATGAAAAACATGTTTTGATTTTAGACAATAAACTAACCCTAACCCTAACCCTAACCCTAACCCTAACCCTAACCCTAACCCTAACCCTAACCCTAACCCTAACCCTAACCCTAACCGGCCCTAACCCTAACCCTAACCCTAACCCTAACCCTAACCCTAACCCTAATATTTTTTATCAAAAAAAGTTACATAAAAGCAAGCAAACTATACACCTTGAAAATCATAGGAAATTTTTAATACAAGACTGAAAAACAGGGCTTCGTATTTCAGAACAGTCCCTCTGCGTTATAATTCGCCCAGCGCACCCACCCCTCCCTGGTAATATTTCACCAGTACTTACTGCGTATTTCACTTCAATTGCAGTTAGTGCAAATACTTGTATTCTGTTTTCCAATTTGTTTGCAGAGTAAAATGGTCCACTACCCACCCCTCCCTGGTACTATATCACCAGTTTTTGATCACACAGCAGGCAGAGAAAATACTTGTATTCTATTATTCAGTGTGTCTGCTACGTAAAATGGTCCCCCTACCAACCCCTCCCTGCTAACCTACTAACATTTCACTTGTCCAGAACTGGACCCACTTTTCTCACTATATATATCAATTTATATCGCAAAATAAAAGGAAAACAGCGCGCGAGCACGAAATGCAAAGAATACTGATAAAGACCCATATCTTTAAAATTCTTACCAGTCTTTTCAGTTTCACTACTCGTTTCGTCTTCACCGCGCGCATGGATAAAGGTGGGTCTAGCGCTGTACTAATGTTTCACCAGTTCTTTTTTTACACCGCAGTCAGAAAAAATGCTGCTAGGTAAAATGGTCCCCGAACGCTTACCCCCGCGCTAAAAGCCAAATACGGGTCTGTATCACCAGTTCAGACTATCATGACTATTTCTTGATCACACCGCAGTCAGAGAAAACACTTGTATTCTATTATTCAGTGTGTCTGCTACGTAAAGATGCCCAGTGTCATCCACAGCGACCCCAGCAGGAAACCTCATCAACCCGTTACCAGTCCCCTTCCCTCCAAACAGAGTAACAAAAGTGCCATCAGGTTGAAATATCTGCACCCTGTGATTACTACGGTCCGCCACGATGAATTGTCCTTCCCCATCCACGACGATACCCGCTGGGTTATTGAGCTCCCCATCACCACTCCCACGGGAACCAAAATGGAAGCTCAGAGACCCATCTTTGTTGAAAACAAAGACTTTATGGTAATTATAATCAGTGACTGCGATTTGTCCTTTTTGAGTTAAGGCAACGCCCCATGGACGACTGAGATACTTCGATTCCAATATCCCCAGTAGGTCACCCACGGGAGAGAACATTTGTACTCGACTGTTGCCGGAGTCAGCGACATAGATCGTGTCATTTGAGTCTATAGCTATACCATGGGGATGATTTAGTAACCCATCGTCGGTCCCGTAACTTCCGAAGCTGTTACGGTAATTTCCCGAGTAGTCGAGAACTTGGATTCGATTGTTGTGGCTGTCGGAAACGAAGATTAAATTCTTTCGTGTGTTCAATGCGACACAGAATGGGAAGTTAAACTGGCCTTCAATAGTTCCTTGAGTTCCGATGTTCTTGATAAGCGCGCCATCAGAGCTAAGGATTTTGATCTGATGATGATGTGAATCAGCTACGATGATGGTATTGTTCTTTGCTGTTAACACACAATGCGGGCTTGAAAATCCACCGTAGTGTTCGCCACTAATAATACGACCACTACCGATCCAGTCACTAGGGTTAACACTGACACACAAAGGGCTTCCCTGCACTGGGTGTCCATTGATTGACACATACATCTGGTATGTCCCTGGCTTATTGATGAGGAAAGCGACAGTATATTGACCATCATCATTGTCATGTACGTTATACTTGAATCCCAAGTTATCGACATTCAAATGGGAAGAGTTTGATAAATCAAGTTGTGCAGATATTACATCGCCACCCCTAGTCTGCCGAAAGCCCCTCTGATTGAACGCCGTGACTTCAAAGCGTGACACTTGTCCTACCGTTACCTGTAACGCAGTATCTGTCACGGTGCTTAAGGCTGGATCAGTGGGTTGACATACATCTTCCAACTCACCCAAAGAACTGACTATTTCAAGCAAGTCGTCGACCCCATCAGCTGCAAAACATAGGTTTTGATCACAAGGAATATCAGGAGAAGGAAATTCCTCTTTCTGAAACTCCTCCAGTCGTTTCACAATCACGTGACTCACGCTAATCAACTCGACATCTGTACCACGTGTCACAGCGCTCTCTGTAAACGCGCAGCAGTTTTGCGCAACTTTCAAAGTGACTTCAAGCTTTAACTTCTGGTCCTGGAGCTTGTTTAGTTGTCCATCGATTCTTTCTTTTAGTTCTGCTAGTAGTGTTTTCATGCGCTGACGTACTGCCATTAGAAGTGTTTCAAAGTACTCCTCAATTGCACTACGAATCTTACTGGAATGTTTTTCTATCTTGGTGATAGCTTCTTGTAACGAAGAGACGGACTTCTGCATTTTTTTGCGCTTTTTCTTGATTTTATCCGTCATATTTGTGATGTTAAACTTCAGTTCCTTGTACACTTCTCCAGGTCGCTGTAGTTTATGCTCTCGATGCCCAACGAGGACGCACTCACGACACACCGCTAACTGACAAGTCTTACAAAAGTAGAGGATTGGTTTCTTAAAGTGTATCGCGCAGAAACAAGGTCTAGGTAAAACGTAAGAAGGATTGCTTGACTTAGTTCGTATTTCTTGGACCGAGGTGATGTGATGTGTTCTTGTGGCGCTCATTCGTCTGTGCGCAGTGGCGCAGAAGTTACAAAGAAATAGGTAACACTCATCACAATGCATAGTGACTCTTTCATCCTTTGAATCACAGCTGTCGCATCGTACAAAATTCTGCGGGTTATCTGTCTCTAAAGCAGCCTCGTTAGCTAAATTATTTAATACAAAATTCACCGGAAAGTCTCTCTGTAGATCAAGAGGCTCCAGACATGCCGGACAGCGAGCCGTCTTTCCGTTTTTGGGAACAACTCTCTCATCATCTAAACACGATTTACAGATGGAATGAAGGCATGGTAGGAGCAATGGAGACACGAAGCGCTTCTTGCAACTTGGACACAACAGATGAGAATCAATTCTCGAAGTTAAATCCGTGACTAATTCTTCTGCAAACGTGACTTGCTTTTGTTGCTTTGCCATCTTTCCTTTTCACGAATAAAATTTAAACGACAATTAGACGACATGTGAACTCAACTTCTCTCCATGTAGTACAGTTTTGCCTTTTCCACAAACCTCAATTGTTTACTGATGAACTCGCTTTTTCTCTCATTTTCCATCGATGTTTACCGAAGCTTTAAGTTCAAGTTTTGGATTACAAACAGTTGGAGTCGTTTCTGTTTGTGTACGAACGGAAAATTGATTGGGAAGACAGATTTTGCTTGGCGCTTGCGAATGTATTTCTTGCTAGAAACGTTCCCGAACTCTTCCTGAAAATAACTGAAGTTCAGTTAGCATTCCACGAGTTAGAAGAAGTTGGCGTTGTTCTTCATTAATATCTATTCAAAAACTCAATATTTCGTCTTGTTTGACGAAAATTGGACACAAGGAATTCAGTGCTAGACCAATTTATAAGCTTATTGTCTTATTCTTTTATCGAAGTGAAGTTTAGCTGTCTATTGTGATGGAAGATTTATAACAAGATCTTGGAACGGATGTGAGTCAATTCAAAGAAATGCCGTTGAAAAAACTGATTACATTACAACAACAAAAACATGAATCACCAACTTTCTTCTTGTTTTCTTTCCTTTTTAACTCTGGTATTTTTCAATATTTATGTTTCTTCTCACGTTTAAAAAAACGTTTTTTAGAGGATTTGGCGTGTATGTTTGTGGAGAAAAGCTAGTTAATTAAAACGATCATTTTGTAATCAAAATTACATATTGTTTATAAGCGGATGAATGCGGTTTTTTATTTTATTTATTTATTTTTTTTTTTGCTTTCCTTCTCTCAAATTCAAGAATACACCCCCTCTTCACCTTTGCCTCAAATTCAAAAAAAAAAAAAAAAAAAAAAAAATCAACGTTGATTTTGTAAGCGCGTTAAAAATTCAAATGGTTTCGTTGCTACGGCGTCTCTGTTTAATCCATGGGGTTCAAAAATCAATCGCTAGTGAGTTAATTACAATGTACACCATTCATAAAGGTTATTAGTTATTCGAGGTAGGATTAAAGGTAATTTGTTCGCGCCAATCATGTGTGCAGTCTTCTGTTAAGTTAATTAATAAATTTGAATGGAACAAGTGTAAACATAGGGATAGATAAAAGTTGTGTAAAATGTCAGGTTTCTAATTATAAACGTCGCGTTGGCATGGTAACTGAAAATAAAAAATAAATATTTGAATCCAAGAAAACTGGAACCAATTTTTTTTTTTTTTTTTTTGCATCCAATTTTTAGTTTTCACAAGACATCATAGCCACCATCTTTATTGAACTTTACAAAAGGTTTGTATCTCTTTCGTTATATCAACAACATGGCCGTCTTGTCTGTTTTTCCATTCTCTTGGGAATGATTTAAAAACAGCAATTTGTTAGTTTTGATTCGCAGTTTTTCACCGACATCTTCCTAAAAACGAAGAAGATTTTTGGCTATCTTTCATGAAAAATTAACACCATTTTGCATGAATTAACCACGAATCTCTCACGTCCCACTTTAATTCCCAGCGTTACTAGAAAAAAAGCTTGCATTATGGCGACATGCATTAACTACAACTACCAGGATCCCTAGCAGACTTTCTTTTGAGTGTTCAGTTAATATCAAAGTATCAACTACTGTCATAATAATTCTCATGAGCAATACGAATTTCAACAAGAATTCTGATAGTGATAGTAAGATGACGCCATAATCCAAACGACCAAGTTCCAGACCATTTTCTTCTTCATCTAAAAATGCTCGCTACTCTGCGCAGTAGGCTGGGTTCCAGGTCTCATTACTCCACCAAACTCAGCTGGGATTCGCACCCAGTCCTCTTGACAGCGTGTCAAGTGTGCACTTGTACACTACTAAGTTGGAGTGGGTTTGAGGAGACGCCAGTCACGTACACTTACACGTACACACAATTGCTGGTTACTATGGAATTAGCTTCATCCGCGAGATAACTCCACTCTGTTCCAATTTTCTCAGCCCGACGCCTTCTTCATTTAATCCCGCAACTAGTTATAAGAATACTATAGTCATAAGAATGATTATGGCTTTTGCGATTTATCTAATTGTGCGAAAATGCGAGCAAAATAATCATACAACTTAGGGCGCGGAAACTCAACAATGTTGAACGACAAAGTTGCGCGATTTTGTTGCTTATATTTCCGCGCCTTTAGCTTGTCGTGCAAAAATGTTGCGTTGCAAGTTGTAGGTCGAATGTCTCTTATTACCACCCCGCGCGCAACAAATTTTCATTGTTGCAGAGAGTAGACAGACATACTTTATGCAACAAAGTCGCGCAACAAAATGTTGTCTTGTACGGAGTGGTAATACGAGCCACATTCACTCTGCAGTTTGCAACGCAACATTGTTGCGCGCGATAACTTGCGCAATTTTGTTGTTCGTATTTCCGTGCCTTAACCAATATTTGGTGGGGATTTTCAGGACAGGATCCTAATACAGCATTAAGAGTACGCTAAAAAAGTCCCCATTATCTTATTGGCAATCAAGGGTGTTCAGTTGTATTTCACTGGCCTCTCACCCCTCAGGAGTCTCGGGTTCCATTCCTACATCACATGTGAGGGTTTTTCACCAGGTTTTCCGGTTTTCCTCCTCAAAACCTAACAGTTAAATCACAGTTGGATCTGTTGACTTATCTGTGCCCTTACTTCGAGGTTGACAGCTCAGATCTTGAGATAAGATTATTTCTTTATATCATGCCATATTCATGTATCTTCTCATGTGCAACCGTTAAACAAAGAAATGATACCTAGGGAATTACTAGTCTGCGTGCATCCGGACAAATTCCCCGGGGTATTTGCGGATGTGACGTAGGCTAGGAAATGGCATGTGGTCGGACAGTTCAAGTATATGAAAATATATATCTATTTCAATAAAGTTAGTTACCTGAAAAGCTACAAAGCTGAGACCGTCAAAGATTATGGGTAGATATATTTTACATGTTTCAACCGCTTACTAACTAGAGGGACTTGAAGTCTTTCACCAGTTACAAGTTTTAATTCCTGTAAGCATCCTCACAAGCTGGAGTTGGGTATCAAAAGCTTTACTTGCAGGATATGAAATGTTTCCCGAGATCCTCAGCGGTCTCAACTTTGTAGGTTTTTGGTGACTAACTTTTAATATTGAAAAAAGGTATAGTATAAAACGGAAACTTTCTCAGAGTTACTATGTATTATCGTATTTTTTCAAGGGGCAAGTAAAATAGGGGTTGTGTAATATTCACTATATGAAAAGTACAGTGTCATTCTAAAAACCAAATATGATAGAACTATCACAAGACCAGATTTTAAGCCTGATTTTTTTTATTACTGAATATGTAACATCACTTGTTTTTACACATGACTCAAATTAAACTAATTATTTACATGATTCTAAGTTTAACGCAAAGATAAGTCACTGGTGGTCGGATCATTCCAGGACTGACATCAAAGGTGAAGATCTGTTTCTTTTCCAACTGGTACAACTACCTGTATAAAACACAAAAAAGAACAACATGTTTCGAATTTATTGGTTTAGGGTTAGTGTTTGTTTTTAACGTGGTTTAGTTTTACGTTTGGTTTGGTTTAAAGGTTTAGAGTTGTTCAGTTTAGAGTGAAGTTTAGTTTTAAAGTTTTTTTGTTTAGGGTTAATTTTGGTTCAAAGTTTTTTTTATTGGTTAAATTTTTTTTTGTTTAGGGTTAAGTTTGGTTTAAAGTTGTTTTAAGGTTAAGTTTTGTTGTTTAGAGTGAAGTTTGGTTTAAAGTTGTTTTATGGTTAAGTTTTTTTTTGTTTAGAGGTAAGTTTGGTTTAAAGTTGTTTTATGGTTAAGTTTTTTTTTGTTTAGAGGTAAGTTTGGTTTAAAGTTGTTTTATGGTTAAGTTTTTTTTTGTTTAGAGGTAAGTTTGGTTTAAAGTTGTTTTATGGTTAAGATTTTTTGTTTAGAGTTAAAGTTTGTTCAGTTAAAGTTTAGTAAATTGTTTAATACCTTTAGAATTTCAGTGTTTTATTCGTTTAATGTTTGGTTTAGTTTAAAGATTAGAGTTTAATTCATTAGTAGTTTAGGCTTTCTTTTAGTTTAGAGTTTAGTTTTAAGTGCATGTGTAATAGTTTTAAGTTTTAAGTATTTTTTTTAAAACAGACACAACGTTAAAAACTGGATGGTGGAAACGCGCAGCGATACGAAGAAGACCTGACTCCATAAAACGAATCTGAAAGAGAGAAAATTCTGTAAGGGTTTATAATATCCACTAAAGATGGCGAACATCGCCGACGAAAATCAATAAAGAAAAATCTGCATTCTTACCGAAGCTGCAAGCCAGGAGTTTGAGATGAAGGTTTTTTCTTTAGCGGGAGTTAGTGTGACGTCAGCCTGTTAACAAAAATTGAACGCAAAAAGACACGGAAAAGATTAGTGGATTGCTGATAAACAAACAAAATCGACCATCAAATTTTACTACAAAATATTACTGTTAACGCTGAAGGGAAGAAAACACGGTATCTTGAAGTCAGTCACTGTTAATTCGTCTTATGGCAGCTGGAAACTCTGTTTATGAGGGCCAGAAAATCCTAAAAATATAGAAGAAAAAAGTTTTTTTTGGAATTCAATTTGGAAAATTTTGTTCTTCGTTGTTATGGTTACCTGAGCAGTTGAATTGTTAATCGTCTTATGACACTGAGGGCTGAGCTAGGCTGAACTCTTGATTCGCAAAGTGGTAAACCTGGAAATATAGAAGAACTTTAATTTCTATTTAAAAATACTATTAAAATTCAAGAGAAATTCAATCTAGAACATTTTTACTCCTCCGTGATGGTAGTTACAGGTGCAGAGGTAACGTCAGGTATTGGCCAGTATGGACCTTGCCGTTACCAAGTTTTACTCCGCTGTGATGGTAGTTACAGGTGCAGAGGTTACGTCAGGTATTGGCCAGTATGGACCTTGCCGTTACCAAGTTTTACTCCGCTGTGATGGTAGTTACAGGTGCAGAGGTTACGTCAGGTATTGGCCAGTATGGACCTTGCCGTTACCAAGTTTTACTCCGCTGTGATGGTAGTTACAGGTGCAGAGGTTACGTCAGGTATTGGCCAGTATGGACCTTGCTGTTACCAAGTTTTACTCCGCTGTGATGGTAGTTACAGGTGCAGAGGTTACGTCAGGTATTGCCCAGTATGGACCTTGCTGTTACCAAGTTTTACTCCGCTGTGATGGTAGTTACAAGTGCAGAGGTTACGTCAGGTATTGGCCAGTATGGACCTTGCTGTTACCAAGTTGGGATTAGCTTAGCTTCTCTTTTTTAAAGAATCTAGAGAAAGAAAGAAAAAAAGAAAGAAAGAAATATAGAATTACTAGTAGTATTAAACCCGGTTTTGCAGAAACTCTCAGATTTTGAGGAGGAAGGAACGAGTTTGATTTCAGTTTTTGGACGGTAGATTAAAACTTTTTTGTTTTGATTTCAAGCCGACTGATCTTCACTGAGAATCCCTTCAAAACCGAATTCTAAAAACCAGTAAAACGTAAAAGATAAAATTTAGCACAGCACAGCAAAGCAGTTGATACACAAACTCCTATAGTCTGAAACGAAAAAAACTGAGAAATTTAGTAACATAAGATACCTGAAACATAATTGAAGTCAAAAGTTAGTAAACCTTGAGAAGAAATACTAAAAAGGACGCAAGAAACCATGAACGTAAACAGAAACAAAGTCCGGATATTTTATTGGAGCTAATGTGGATAACAATACGAGTCAGTCATTAACTACACAAGAATCTAACTAACCAAAAAATACAAAAAAACTTTTTTTTTGTTGACAATGATGTTTTACAATTGAAAAAAGAATTTTTTTTTTTTTTTTTTTACAAGGTAAAAGATTCAAGCCATATTTTCGTGCCAAAAACTGAAAATAATAATCTTATGCACATGCTAGACTATAAAAGAAACGTCAACTGAAGCGAGAAAAGAGAAAAGTTAGTATGGAAAACCCTGAAAGGGAAAGTTATTAAAGTTAAATGTATCATAAAACTAAGTATTTAATTTCTGAAACGAGAAAAAAAAAGAGTTTAATAGTGCTGAAAAGGAACAGTTAGTACAAGTTTTGTCCAAAGTAAGAATTAAAACTATAGAGAAAAAATAGTCGAAAAAATAGTCGAAACAGAATAGAAAAAGGGTGGATATTCCACGAGATCACAACAGAAGTAAGCGAGCTGTGTCACCAGCTCATTAAACATACGGTCAGAAAATCTGCCATACAGCACTTACAACCACCGGCTCGGGAATATCCAACTAGGACCCAAAAACCCACGATTTTACAACACAGGATGAAAGTTTATTCATAAAACCTTCAATTATTAGTATCAAAAAAGCTATGTGTTTATTAATATATATATATATTTTACAGTAATGAAGAATTAACCTATACAATCAGCATTGAGTTCTAATCTAGCAATAAATAACAACTTTATTATTAAATTCATAAATATATCATTAATAATGATAATATCGTAGGAAAATCTTAGCTATTATAATTAAGATATGTATAAAACTATGATATCGAAACCGTTTCCAATAGTCGAGACACTATGCAGTAAAGTAACATGCACACTCACTCATTCCCAGACAACACAACCTACTATTCCTAAAATAAAACTATAAAATAGTAAAGTAAAGTCCCTGAATCAAGATATATTCTAGAGAAAACCCTAGTGAAACTTATGGAAGTCGAAATATGTCGAAAGCCGGGCCAAAATAGGAAAAACCTATGGTGTGCGCGAGATAAGATTACTATGTTTCGTGATTGTTATTTATATCCATAAATAACAATGTTGAACCCCGTATTTTGAGAACAAAACAACGGGAGAGAATTGTACACATTTGCTGTGAACAATAATCAATATTTGTATCAACATTAAGATTGATTCAAACATTGAAAGACAACAATAATAGATAATGATAATAATAGTAATAATGATAGAAAAATCTAGGCTAAGAAGCTACCACTGATCAAAAGCTATCGTGGATCGCAACCAAGTTTGGTTGTTCTTGGTAAACTGCAAGGTAAGTTGAATGCCACGAAGTACCACAGAAAAAAAATCGCATCAGAGATAGACTAACATAAAGATACTGTCGTGACATTCGGTGAACTAGATTAGTACTAAGCTCTGGAGGACTGTTATCCAATGACACATGTGTAGCCAAAGTTTATTGAAAAGATAACCCGCCATTTTATTATTTTTAATTTCAATCGTAAACAAAATGCCAATCTCAAATTTAGATACCGCGAGAACTGGAGAATGGTACATTTAATTTTCCGTAATCCAAGACCAGTTTCCAGCTCCCTTCTGCCTGCTCAGCAGCCCCTTTTCCGTTCGTGACTACAGAGCCGACAAAAGGGAACCCAAAAACAAGGCCTTGGTCAAACCTTGGCTGTGTCAAAGTTACTGATTTTGCAGGTAACCAAGCAACCAGTCACTTTCCCCCTCGCTATCGTGGAGTGAAAAAGTGGCCATTCACTCGTGTCACATAATACTGGCCGGCGCTAAACTAAGAACCGAAAGACCGACCTAGCTAACCGCAGTTTAAGTTTGTGTGTGTTGGGGAATGTGTACAAACCGACCAGCACTGCACGAAAAACAATAACAAATCCTCCAGCTAACGAAATCAAAAACACACACGCATTTGAGAAAAAGGAGAGTAGATTCGTTGATCCAGGTCGTCTTCAGTGATGTCCAACGTCGCCTATTCAAAAACCTAAGATTGGCCAATTGACCCTGGCAATGCCAGTCAAAAACACTAAACCCATTGATTTACGAGTGGTAGCTTCACCTATACCCATCTCTTAGGGCTTCGTATACACAAAGCCCTGCTAAGTCCTTAGCTAGTCATAGTTTTGTTTAGATAATATCAATATAATATTTTGCAATAATCACATGTAAAGACAAATCAAATTAATTAAAATGTTTTAGAAATTGTTTTGAGTGTTCCATATTTGATTTAGGAACGACCATGCAACCAACCCCTTATATAAGCACAATCACAAACATATAGCAAGTATGAGGATACAGTCTTTCATGTGTGAACATGAATGACTCAGAGTTGAACAGGATTTGTAGGATCTGTCTGGTAATATCTGTAGGATCTTTCTTGTAGGATCTGTAGGATCTTTTTTGTAGGATCTGTAGGATCTGAGCAGGATCTGAGTAGGATCTGTCTGGTAGGATCTGATGGGACACTTTCGTGAACTTGAGGCCATACCTGCAATTGACGTGAAACGTTCATGTGTTAATGCTTAATACATGCTATAAAACTGAGAATTTTTTTAATACTAGCCTATAAAATGGCCGCCCAAGAAAGAATTTGTAAATATATTTAAACATACTTTAATATTAAAAACGTATCCCATTTTAATTTTCTCTTAGACAAATCATTTAATTCTATATATGAACATCAAAATATTACAGGTCGATCCAAAGTGAAGTTTGGTTTTTAAAGCATTTCAAGTTGAAATTTTTTTTTCATGCTAATAAAATAGTGGTAACAATTTGGAAATAATCTTTGTTCTCAAATATCAAATGTTCCACCCTTTTCTCTTAGAAAAATAATTTAATTTTATATACCTCATATCGAGCCCATATTGTAGGATCTTTCTTGTAGGATCTTTCTTGTAGGATCTGTAGGGAAACTTTCGTGAACTTGCTTGAGGCCATACCTGCAATCGAAGTGAAACGTTCATGTGTTAATACTTAATACATGGCTATAAAACTGAGGATTTTTTTAATACTAGCTTATTAAATGGCCGCCAACGAAGTTGTAGATATATCTAATTCTCACATACTTTAATATTAAAAACGTATCCAATTTTTCTCTTAGACAAATCATTTAATTCTATATATGAACTGCAAAATATTACAAGTCGATCCAAGATGAAGTTTGGTTTTTAAAGCATTTCAAGTTGAACTTGTTTTCATGCTAACAAAATGGTAACAATTTGGAAATAATCTTTGTTCTCAAATATCGAACGTCCAACCCTTTCCTCTTAGACAAATAATTTAATTTTATATACCTCCTATCGAGCCCATATTGTAGGATCTTTCTTGTAGGATCTGAAGGGACAGTTTCGGGAACTTGCTCGAGGCCATACCTGCAATTGAAGTGAAACGTTCATGTGTTGATGCTTTTTGTAATACATGCTATAAAACTGAGAATTTTTTTAATACTAGCTTATTAAATGGCCGCCAGAGAAGTTGTAAATATATTTAATTCTAACTCATACTTTAATATTAAAAAACGTATGAACTTGTTTTCATGCTAATAAAATGGTAACAATTTGGAAATAATCTTTGTTCTCAAATATCAAACGTCCCACCTTTTTCTCTTAGACAAATAATTTAATTTAATATACCAACAGCAAAGTAATACAAGTTTCCAACCATTTCAAGTTGTCGTCAAAAATTTTTATACCAAAAAAATGCTATTTGGAAAGAATTTCTGTTCTCAATTATTAAACATTGTCTTATAGAGAAATATTTTAATTTTACACACAAGCAGCACAAAATAATACAAGTCTTCCAAAGTGTAGTTTGGTCTTTAAAAACATTTCAAGTTGAAAATTTTGGTCTTTTAGGACCTCGTCTCTCGGCTTTGGCCGACGGAGAACGCATTCTCGGCCATATTATCGTGTAAAAGTATTTAAAACTATTTTTTTACGAGAACGTGCTACGAGAAGTTCGAAAAGCTTTTGATATACCCAACTACAAGAGAATGAACAAGAACTTTCGCTGGTTCATTTTATGAAACACTGCATTACAATTCCATCTATTATCAGTTGAAGTTGTGCAATATTTAGTTTAGAATCATTACAAATTACTTCTAGAATCTTACGTTCAGAGCGTATAATTCACAAGAAAGTTCACAAGTTTTCTAAAATGAAAGGTTTTAAACTTACCGTTACTCGTTGAACTCTTTCCTTCTGAATCTGATTAATGCAAGCGAAGGTTTTATAACTCTTGACCACGTGATAACATCACATAATTTCGTCCAATCAAATGGTGGTATGCACGTGGAACACTATATAATGATTGGTTTACATTGCGAGAAATCATGCTGGCTTGCAAATCTCGTGCATACCTTATATGGTATTGTTTTTACCACATCAGTCTTGCTCGTCCTCCATGGATATGCACAGAGCTGTGTTAGAAAGGTGAGAAAGTGAGAGATGAGGTTTTTGGAAATTGTCCTCTCATGCAGCAACAAATAGACCTTTTTAGCTTCGTTGTTTGTTGTACCTTTTTTAGACTACGTGGTGCATGCCACTCTCGGGAGTTGATTTTTTCATATGTAAATATTTAAATAAGAATATTTCTCATTAAGGGAATGTCGTGAGTTCTAAAATGGACAATTTCAGTAGTCCATAACTTCTGGCAATACTCCCGTTTCGAGTTCTCTTTTATTCAGTAACAGCCCGTGGAAATTCAAGAGATCTGTGTGTTAAGAAGACAATAAAAATACTTTGAAATTTCACGAGTTTTATCTAAATTTCTGCATAATTTACGCACAACTGAGGCTAACACAGCGTAAAAGAGAACTCGAAACGGGAGTATTTGCAATCTTTACGAAGCTAAAGATTGCAAACCACCAAAACTCGACGAACGAACGATCACGAAGGAAGGAAAGAAGGAAGGAAGGAATGAAGGAAACTATTAAAATGATGAGAAAGAAAATGAATCAAACTGATAAAAAAGAGATAAATAGAATAAAAGGAATGGAATGGATTATAAGAGAGAAACAAATGGAAATACAACCATAAGGAGCTAAGAAAAAATCACAGCCCCAGATGGGAATCGAGCCCATGACCCTCCGCATTCTTATGATTTCTTTCCATTTATTTCTCTTTTATAATCTGTTGACGTATATCAGTGTAGAATGGAATGGAGAGGGGGAAAATACACAGCGGAAAATACAAGAGAACACAGCCATTTATTTACAGCCTGATTCATATTTACAATCTTTTCGCTTCGTACTCATTAACAAGTACACCTTTCTTTTCTAAATGTAAATTTTCAAACTTCTGGTGAGTATGTATCAATTAAAGTCTGCTCCTACCAATATTTTCAACAAATGAAGCAAGAAACACCACGATATATCAAACACAGATATTCTGAATGGCTCTCCATAGGAACAAATCTGGGAAATTCAACAAAAAAAAAAAAACAAAGAAAAAATGGAAATAAAAAATAAAAAAGTTTTTCATTTTTTCATTATTTTTTCAGTACTCCTCTTCCTCTTTCCCTTACAATATTTGATATTTCAAACAGCTCCTTATAACTTAGTTTATTTTATTAATCCATGTGGGACTAGACTAGACTAGGCGGACTGACTGTGTGGCTGAGGTAATATCGGTGGTATTGGGTCTGACAGGTACAGCGGTTTTACTATAGGAGAGGATCTGGTGATCGGTTCGGATAGACCACGTGCTGATGACGTTGTATCGAGGGGTTTCAGTTGGACAGGTGAAGTGCGTCTGTCGATCTTTCGTGGTGCCTACACACACAACGATACATATTAGAGTTAGATAAATGGAACGGATGCATAGGCGTAGCGAGGACCAGGATCTGGTGGTGGGGGGGGGGGGGGACCTTGTTTAAAAACGTAAAATTTGGGGACACGTGCTCATCCCTCCCTACGCCAGTGGCATTGCCATCATCCATCAAACAATAAAAAGGCTCCACCCGAAAATTCTAGGAGGGGCAATTGCCTCCCCCCACCAATCCCCCCCACCCACTCACCCCTCGCAACGCCACTGATACTGTGGGCTGTTAGTGTCGATACTGAGACAACCATACATCCACCACTCAACTCTCATTGTTATGGCAGAGTGATTTGGGCACAGTCAGGGTATGGAATTCAACCAATCACAGCATGTACGTTAAATGCGCGTGCAACCAATCATAGGTAGTGGGCGCATGGGTAGTCTGTGCCCATGAGTTTTTGTAATCATTTAGTCAATTACTGATTGCATCAGTAGTGGTTCTTACCTGAACAGGACCTCTCCTTATGACATCTCCTTCCCGCACAATTACACCAGCATTCACATCCATGGAATCAACCTGAATCACAATCAAAGTTGAACAAAGATATTTAAAATGCGAAGTTATATGGGGGGGGGGGGGGGGGGGGGGTAGCCTGCATTGCAGGCGTTCTTCGTTGGTTCTTTCCGGGACGGGGAGGATTGGGGAGAGGAAGGGAGAGAGGAGAAGGGAACGCCTGCCCGCAGCCATTGTCTTTTTCAAATACGCCCCTATTAACTATGCACGATTCCTAAGAGAACTGTCAAAAATCCATCATAAAACTGTCAAAACTTATCCTATCAAATCACGGTAAAAAGGAAGTGAAATTTTACTTCCGATAAAAACATGTACACTAATTTCGTGTGTAGCTGTCAAATAAAATTGTTGCGATTATGTCTGCTGGTGTTAGCAATCACGAAGAATATTGTAAGCTCTGCAAATGTAATTTTAAAGTGCAAATCGGCAATATTTCATGAAAGAAAGGATATTTACCTTACGCTACAACAACGTTGGAATGTTTGAAATTGATAGAAATGTGTTGAAAGCTGATCTGTGCGAGGGTCTTGAGGCCGTAATTAAGAGATGAATGCCGGATTTTTTTCGGGAAAATAAAGGATTGGAGCCGTAAGATTAGACATACAGAAAGATAAATTATCGTAGAATTAAGTTCTGGCGTCGGAATTTTCATTGATTGAAAATGGAGGGATTTATTTGCATCTGAAGTGAGCCGACTTGGAAATTTGAGTGGCCGAAGCCAACGGTTCCCAATCTTTATGTGATCTTTATAAGGTCCAGAGAAGGCCGGTTAATTTTGATATGGCTATAACTTGCTCAATACAGAAACAGAGCTTGGGTTGACCTGTGTTCCTGCAGTTATATATTCCCATTAAAAGCTGATCCTTTACGATGATCTTCAAAGGACAGACTACTATCACTCGCGAATTCGAAGTCGTGTTCTCCAACATCGATTAGCTATAGGTCGACATTGGAAAATCATGCGGCTTTTTTCCAAAACCAGTAGAAGTAATGCTAGGAGATCCCCACCGTTCACAAGCTGTTTTATTTCTGCTCTTTCTTATAGTCATATTCTGTAGTATTTTTTTTCGATCGCAACTTCGGCTTCTTCACTAGCCTCTTCTTTTGCAGACGTGTTATTACATCACTTTTTTAATATCTTTACATTGATTGTCAGATGTTAATCATAATTGACGAAGTCGAGCCAATCAGAGCACCCGTTCGTGTACGAACGGGGAATTTGAAAAAGACAATGGCTGCGGGCAGGCGTTCCCTTCTCCTCTCTCCCTTCCTCTCCCCAATCCACCCCGTCCCGGAAAGAACCAACGAAGAACGCCTGCAATGCAGGCTAGGGGGGGGGGGGGGGGGGATCTATTGTTCCACTCAAAAATGGCTGCGCGTTAGAAAAGCCTATTAATAGTACTTACCAGGGGTGGGGGAAGTGGTGTTATAGCTGCACTCTGTGTATATATGATCCCTTCAGTAGTACCAACAGTGATCCCAGCCTCTAGACCTCCTCCAGTACCTTTCCCAGTCTTCGTACCCTTCGTCATGTCTTTCTTGGGTGTTGTGTATTTCACTGTCTTCTTCTTGCTGCGCAATTGTAGCGCTTCACTTTCTTGGTCGACCACTGTGAATTTCGTGCGTACCCTAAAAAACAGAGATAACTTTAATTTCTTGCTACCAGTTTGATCACCATGATAACCAAGGGTCTTCATAGAGCAGATTTGGTATGACCGTGAAAAACTCATGGTACGAATATACCGTGCCGTGAAAGTGTCGTGTCCGAGCAATCTGATTGGATAAGCAGTAGCCACACGTGATATGATTGGTTAATAAGATGTTGTCAATTCTGTCCATGATGGTAATCTGCCGTAAGCGTTTTACATTGAATCGTAGAAAAAGTGGGTCAGCAAATTTGAAAAAAATTATTACACAGACAAGTTTAAGTTAAATCTCAACAATTTTTTTTAATGCTTCTAAAAATTGTGCAGACACAGCACAATTTTTGTCCATTTTTCTACCGTTGATCAAGGCTCACAACCACCTCTGACCCCAAAGCAGCAGAAACCTTTTGCTTTCCTATGCTCAGAGAAACAGGAAATTACATTTAGCCTGGAAAAGGCATTCCAAGACCTACCTGTGGGATGGCAGTTTTTCAGGGTTGATCCTAATGACTGCTTTAACATTGCCTTTATCATCATACACTACATCTTTATTGCCAGGTGGACGTCCATATTGTGTCTATAAGGAATGAACCACACTTCAGTGCATGTCTACTATAGATCCCTTGCACGTGACGTCAGAGCAGCTCAATTTGGAGGACAAAACAAAAGAATTTTAATCTCCTGAGAATTGGAACCTATTGTTTTGCCCTCCAATTGAGCTGCATTCCGACAAGCTACAAGGGGTCTGTCTATATTCAGCTTTAGTATACTATACTATACTCTAAAGATATTTACTTGTTTAAGCACTGCCCCCAATTAAGCACCGCCCTTGATTAAGTGCCGCACATGTAAGAAAAACATCAAAGAGCACTGCCCACAAATAAGCGCTGCCCCAGAATAAGCACTGCAACGAAACACTAAAAATTTAAAGAGCGCTGCACAGTTTATTGAGTTAATACGGTATGTTATATCACTTGTCAAGAATTTAGGAGTACAATTTCATAATTTAGAATTTTAAAACTATAAACTGTAATTGTAATTATAAACTTAGCTGTAAAAATCCATACAATTCTGTGTCTCATTTTTCAAATACTTTGTCATGATAACAATTTCTATTTTGGTCTGAAAATGCTTCGTCAACACAGTATCTTCAGAAACAATTTTACTTCCAAGATTTTGGGTCTGTGACCCATCATCAGGGAAACATCTTTGACAATGACGAGAATAATGAAGCATATTCAAACCAAATGAAACCAACACAAAACCATATTTTGAATTTTTATTTTGTCATTTTTAGGTTTTATTGAAGTTTTTAGTTCTTAATTTAAAAAAAAAATATGATTCACTGTGAATTATTTTAAGTATACCCTACCTGACTGCTAGCAGTACTGCTAAAACATCCATGGTGTCCATATTGGTCATAATACCAGCTGCTGTTATTACTAGAAGAGTAGCTCAGGCTGCCAGCCTTTAATGATTTTAAATCAGTAATTTATGCATGGTTTAGTTCAAGTAAAATTTGATTAAAATGGTCATTGGTTAAAAATGTTTAAATTTAAATGTCAAAAAATTTACCAAATTATTATGAAATATTTCATATCAAATCATATCTGTTTATGATAAAAGTGACTTCATAGCCATCATGTTGGATGATTTTAACAAAATATTTTTCAATGAATTCTTTTGTTATATCATTCAATTTAGCTGTTAGTCTTTTGTTATTTTATTCTCTTGGGAATGATTGCAAACCAACAATATGAATTTATGAATAACTGTTTTAAATTTTTAGATGACATAGTTTGTTAGACATTTATTTTAAGGGTGTTTTTTTAAAAAGTTCATAAGAAATATGGCAGTGTCTTTGGGAAAGGAAAAAAGGAAGGAAGAAAGGAAGGAAGAAAATAGAAAAAGAAAGAGGATGAGAATGGAAGGAAATTTAAAGGAAAAGGAAAGAAGAAAGTAATGAAAAGAGGATGATAGCTAGGAAGGAATGGAAGGAAGGAAGGAAGGGATGGTGATTGGTTATTAGAGAAAGGATAGGGAGGAAGGGAGGAAGGAAGGATAAAGAGATGAAGGAAAAGAGAGAAAAATTATCCCTAAACCACAGAGAAAATTAATGTATTTTATATTATAATTTAATATGCAAACTTCGTACGCTGAACAAAATTCAAGCAGCTCATTGGCTAAAATCGATCACGTGATATCGATGTATTTGAGGACAAAGCGCTTGTCGTGATGTTATAAAGTTTATTGCACGCTTCGAGTGCATTATAAGAAAATGGATTTAGAAAATGAAAGATTCGAAGAGCTAAACGATAAGGAAATTGAAGGATTTATAGATGGAGCCATTCCAATTGCTACCAAGCGACAAACAAAGTGGGGAATTTCCCTTTTCAAAGGTAAAACCATACAACTGTACATTTGTAATTCAAAACAAAACATTTTTTTGTAGCTTTGTCGATAGCTAGCTTTCAACTGATGAATGAGAATTTTTTTGTTTGAAGCGTTAACTTAAAAATAATACCTTTATTTTGTTTTTCAATGCAGAATGGCTTCATGAGAGATATAAGGAAGAAATTCTGGAAAACTTAGAAAAAGTGATGGCTGTTTGGAAATTAAAATACTTTTTGATTCAATACGTTCAAATTCGTAAATGACACGTAAAAAATGTCTCGCCGTCTGCTCTTCGGCGTACTCAGTTTGCATATTAAGAGGGTTAGAGACTTGTAGTTCGTGTTTTGTTGGAGAATAAATGCACTTGCTTACTGTATAATGAACTCGAAATTTCTCATACTGCACTCGGCTTCGCCTCGTGCAGTATTAAAATTTCTCGTTCATTATACAGTCAGCGCGTGCATTTATTCTCCAACAAAACACTCACATCAGTCTCTAACCCCTAAATAATCATTAATTTTAGAAAAAAACACAAATTCTTAGTACGTACACACAGCAGTTATATTTCATTATATAGTACATGCATACCTTGAGTATTGAATTTGATGATGATAAAAGAGCCATTCCATTCTCATCTAGCTTTGGGGCACCCTGGTTAAAATGGCCTCCTATGACACGGACATCAGTTACTGATGTCAAATCTACTCCAGAGAATTCAGGCAATTTCCCTCGATGGGACTTAAATGGACCAGTACGCTTTTTTTGCTTCCTGGTGGGTGGCTGTAGAAACAATCATTTTCCAAAACATAATCTTCATATAAAATTGATAATTTTATAGGAAAATGTTTTATAGATACAAACATACCTTCTTCGAGGGTGGTCTAGGCTGGATTGTTACAGTCTGTGGTGTGTCTTGCGTAGTCGGCTGCACAGAACTTGTAATAGAGACTGGAGTCTCCGACACATCTAGTTTTTTAAATGGTGGCTCTGGAGCCCTAAAAGAATAAAAAAATTTCATCCATTTATGCAATGGAAGCATGCTTCTTGAACAAAACCAAACCCTATTGCTGATCAGTTTTTGTTAAACCCTGAATCGAAAAAATCCGAAGGAGGATCATGCATAGATCCAGACGAGCTCACATTATTTACCAGAAAACAGCCAAGAATTTCCAAGTAGCAGTGATATAGCTCATTTATTGCTACAGTTCATAACACTTACCCTGGCCTGTCTTCTTCAATACAAGAGTCCTCACTGTTGGCTTCTGATATGACAGAAGTGCTTGTAGAACTAGTAGCACTTGTTGATCTCTCTATTACTACTGGTACAGAACCTTGTGCCCATGAATCAGTGACTGGTGCTATTGGCTCTAGAATCAAAGAAATATGAAATGAGATTCAAAGCCAAGATCCTTAAGATATGATGGACTAGTGAATATTTAGTGGGTGGGGGGGGGGGGGGGGGGGGTGGCAGTGTTAGCTTACAAAATGCTGATTAAATTGGCCGCAGCAAATCTAGGAGTTATTGGCTAGGGTTAAAGAAGCTTTTTATACAGTACGTCTGTACAGGTCTACAGGTGCACTTGAGACATGGCATAGATCTACATGTAAAAATCACCTTTATTTAACGACTAACCTTCTTCCTCTAACCATGTGGGATCTACTGCTGGATTTTCTTCCCCACCATCACCAGCTAAAAATTGCCACTTTTGAATCAAAAATTGAAAAACATTAGAAGGGTGCTGCTCTCATAATTTATTTGATTATATACACCGATTCCAAACATGGCGGACATACACGGTTTTCCTGGATCGAGGCGAAAACAAGGCTAGTCAGTCGTCCGTGATCTGTGGAAAGCTGGCTTTTCCCTTAGACATCACTAAAAACGATTCTTAATGGATGTAAACACCATGTAAACACCATGTAACACCAGTAACAAAGATAAAGCTTGCACACAGATAATGAATTACTGACTAGCCTCATTTTCGCCCCCTCGATACAGGCTGTCCGTTTGTGTCCACCATGTTCAGAATCGGTGTATGGTGTGATGTAAAAAGGGACTAAAAATGGTCGTAAGCCAAGAATGGTGATTCATTTTTTTATGAAAGTTCAAATTTAGAGTGCACGCAGAAATATCACATGAGCATTCGTTATAGATCTATACTCTCATCAAAAATGACATTTTGACCAATCAGAGCATGAGTTAAAACTATATAATGAATCATGGATATGACTTCATCAAGCTGAATGAAGGATGGTAACTCAAGCGGAAAAGTTCTATACCTCAATAATGTCCAGTAGTAGCTGTTTAGCCTCTTGTACAGTGTAGGGTAATGTCTGCTTCAGAATATACCGGTCATGGAGGACCCCCATTGTAGACTCCACAACTTCTTGTACAATATCGTATATAAAGTCTTCTCCATCTTCTGTCTCTATCATCTGATGCCTGTCAGTCAATCAAAAAAAAAAAATGATTATCACTACAAGAATTAGCTCGCATTATAATTACCAACCTTTGTACGTAAGCGTAGCTAGAGTACAAAATTGTTTTGTAAAAATAATAAAGTTAAACTTATAAAGTCCTAATGCTTTCACAATTTAACTGCTATTAAGTAAAAATTCCTATGAAAACATTTTCAGTTTGTAAAGAGTTTGTAAATACTGTACAAGTCAATAATTCGTAGTTCAAACAAGACAATCGACAAAACGAGAGAAACAAAAGGAAAAAAAATATTTTGAAAATACAGCAACATCTGGTCTAGGTATGCTTACCAATCGGAATCTGTGAATCTTCCTGGTACGATATCATTACTAACTGGAGGAGGAGGAGCAGCTTGTGCTGGAGTTCGTGATTTTTCTTGTCTGGATTTACTCATCTTGAGACTTGATTATCAGAGACGTCAAGAAAGATTGACGAACCTTTTCACATCGTATATCCCATAAAAGACAATAAATTACTTATATCTCACACCAATAGTAATCTTGAAATTCTAAAGGTACATCCAGAATCGGAAAGTTTTTCTTCAAGGGAAAATATAAAGCAAAAATCAAGGGTTTTATTGCCTTTTCACTTCGACAATACGAAACAAAATGGCGGATAGTTTACTTTCTTGTTGCTATGCACTACACTCGTACCCAGTATCTCCTCGACACAGGAACCCCAAAATAGAAGAAGTTCGTCGAGGGCTTAACACTGAAACAGATTCTTACAAAAGCAATACCCTCTCCTCAGTTATTTTCTAAAAGAGCCTGAGTTTTGTTAAAGCTGATGAACTCTTTACCTCCCGCACAACACAGCGTTAAGGATTAAAAACTCCGAGCGTTTCTGTCGAAAACGCATACATTTGAAAACGCTCTCCAGATCGGAGGTGGACATTTGAAAACGGAGGCCTATAGTACCAGCTGAGTTGATCGCCTTCCCTGAAAGGAATTATGGATCACTACTTTTGGTTAGCATTTTTCGAGCATTTTCTGATCAGATGACAAAATGTTTTTGCTAATTACATTCAAATTAAAAACTCGCCCCAGTCCCTTGCTCGTTTCCAAAGTGGCCAAAAAGTCACTAAGATAGAAATATTCAGAGAAAATATTGAGAAACCAAACGGCCGGATATTGAAAATGTGGTCGTTGAAGGGAGAGTGCATGGTCGCTCAAAGAAAGCCAACTGTAATTAGCTCACTAAGAAATGATACCTTGCATACTCTTTTTCTTACTAATTTTAGATGGACCAGTGAAAAAGGCAGAAAAACCTCGTTGTTATGGAGGGCCAATGGCGGGGTGTGTCAAGAGACGAATCGAAAAGCCTGAGCCAGTGAAAAAGGAAGAAAAACCTCGGTTTTATGGAGGACCAATGGCGGGGTGCCCATGTAATATCCTCTATTTAATAGATAAAACACTATATATACTAACTTTATGTTAACTTTAATGCGCTTCGATAACGTTCTACAAAGTTTGTATGAGCGAAAACTGTGATAATAAACTTGTCTTATGTACAATGAATGTTTTATGAGCAGTCGATACAATAAATATACTTTAAATATTATTATCTTTATGTGCGATTGGATAACGATCTACAACGTTCGCATTAGCGAAAAAAATGTGATAATCTCGTTTTATCTACAATGAATGGTAGGAACAGTCGATACAACATCTTACGAGTAAAAACGTATCGCTGAAAGAATCAAATAAGGAAGCGTTGATCTACCATTGTCTTCCTAGCGAGGTTCTTTCTACCAAAGCTGTCCCTTACAATAACTAATATCTTACTCATAAAGTACGTTAGCACCCCAGCTAACACATAGTTTGTAGAGATATAGTCAACGATACCAAAGAACAGCAAATCAAACAACATCAGTGTCCACTCGTTCCCATAAAACAGTACAGTATTGAAAGACTTGCCGTCATCCTTGTAGAAGATGGCTTTGTCGACAGGTTGTTCCCTGACCTCAATGTTGAAGATTCTTTCAAAGAGAAGCTTGTCGTAGACCAGATAGTCCAGATCACGGAGAGAATGGTCGATGAATCCAGTTAGGAATCTGTTCATCGCCATGTAAGCTTGGATACTGCGTTCGATCGCTACTGGCAGACTTCCCGTCGCACCTGAAGGAAACAAGCAAAAAGAACATAGCGCGGTTTTCGTATGAGTGGGAAATTCGTAGTCGTACCGTATCTTATACTGTAGCTGAAGCTACGCGTTGTGATTGGATGAATTACTGCAAGACAATTAGAACTGAAGCCATTTCTATGCCAAGGCCCTGTTACACTGTGCAATTTTACCAGCAACTTGTCTCGTAACCGGTTTTTGCGATACAAGTTGCTGGAGAATTGCACAGTGTAACACTGAGGGGTTGTCTCGCATTTTTGTTCGGTTGCGCGTAGTGTTGCATGTGAAGTAAATCTCAGTTCTATACTTTTCGCAACGGATTGCAGCAACTGGCAACGACGTTGCACAGTGGATCACCCATCTAGCAACTTTTCTTGCAATTTTAGGGCATATTTTTCAAGTTAACGAGAATGGGCTCTCATAAGCGGCAATGCAATCGGGGTTTCAAAATCGTGGTCGTAACTAGAGCTAGTTGCTAACTAGAATTAGTCGCAAAGATAGCTTCGACTGTATGTAACTTTACCTGGTGCAGACGATGGAAGGTTTCTTCTCTGTGCTTGCTGATCTCGATGCTGTAGTGGTTCCACAACTTGATTATACTGCTGACGAAACTTATGAGGTAACCCTGCTTCAAATGTCTGATGATCAGAATTAGGCTCCAAGCCTCGTTTACCACACAAGTCCTCCTCTTCTCTCTTGATCTGCTCGTTAATTTCCTTCATATTTGTATCTGCACGGCCATGTACTGATCTACCATGAATGTAATATCCAAAGAGGGTGTTCTCCATGATAAAAATGCTGATATTTGCCATAGAGCACAAATCCACAAAGTCTCCCAACGCATCACCGACAAACCTCTCATAGATAAAAGCAAAGTAGAACCACTGTACGCACTCGATGCACAAATACACCATGGACAAGACTGCGAACCTAAGAATCGGGCTATATTCTCCTATGTACTCCGTTGTTGGATCCACTTTGAAACGACTTATTGGGTCTGTAGTAGTGAGATGCTCAAAACCAACTACTTTGAGGAAGAACAGTGTGGCAAAGATTTGAAATTCTGGGCTAATTTTTCTCATTGTTTGGATCTCATTCCATTCATTCGCAACGAATAGTGTCCTCCAGATACTGATGGGTGCGTCCACTGGTGCATTTTCTCCCCCTTGACTGGGCTGGGTTATCCTACCCCTCGGCCTCTCCCAATCAATGAAGAATATATCAATGGATATCTGTATGACTATCAGATGAAGCATATCAACTAACTTGAACACAAAAGCAATGATGAGTAAATCACGGAACAGTCTTCCTTGACTGTCAGTCGGGAGAAACCGGTAGACGACATCTTGTTGTTTGAAGAAGATCAGCCACTGTATGGAAAGGCCAGTGATTATCCAGAAGTACATGGTAGAGAATGATCCAAATGAGTAGAGAAGCCACTTCAACAGGGTAGGGCAGTCTATATTCTCAGTGCCATAGCGGCGACGCCAACCAAGAACTTTGATGAGGGCAAGTATGGCACCCAGCCCTGATAGACATCCAATTGCAGTCTGTGGGGAAAAGAAACAAAGTTTTCATATTTTGTTGTTAAAAATTAGTGTCAAAGTCCATTTTTCTTGTACTGTGATTGGACGAGAGGGTATCATGTGAATGTGAACAAGTTTCAATGTTTCCCAGGCAATGACTCTCAGCGGGCAAGAATATGTTATCTACCTGGAAATAACAAAACCGGAAGTGATTTCCCTGGAAACGTAAGAGTTTTTCCAAGTTTATACAGTAAAGTTAAATAATCAAAAAATCGAATAATTTTGTTGTGTTCTTTAGACATCGTCATCTTGGAACCACAAAACATACTGTTCCCTTTGGTCCCTGTCAATAAGTGTTAAATGTCATGCTAGCGTGATATTGGTCTATTGGAATTTTCTACAAGTACATGTACATTACATTAGAGCAGATTTCATATAAGTGTGTAAAGTCAAAGCACACAGCACAGCTATGGTGTAATACAGACAGTCTAACACAAGTTTTTCATTGTCATATGAAAACGGCTCTATCAATAACACTCCTGTGAGTATAGATGGCAACTGGTCAAAGAACTTTAAAGGGCAGGGCACTTTACCTAGCAAATTATTAGCTATCCTAGATCATAATATACTTACCAATGTATCATCCTTTATGTCCTTGTCATTCATTTCATATGTAACTTTGTAAGACACAGACTTACTAGACTTGGCAACTTCAGCTGCATTTGACACGTCAATAGAGCCATATGTAATCTTGAGGTATGGAGGATAGATTTCTCCATTTGATGATCTTAAGCGTATTATAACTTCAATCTCTTTGGCATACCTAATCATAGTAACTTTCTCATTTGCTGATGTCCGTCCAACAAGATTCTCTACCAGGAAGAATCTCCTTGTTAATTGCCACTCCGTTCGGTCACTTTCAGTGTTCACAGGTTCGTTCTTAAATATGTAATTCTGAAGGAGGACAGGGATGGCATACAGTTCTTTGTTGTCCAAGAGTATGTACATGTCATAGAAATACATAGGCATGGACAGAAGCTTGCTGACTGGAATGGTGCAGGATGAGATGAAAGTTGTTGCAAACTTGCTTGCGGCATCCATCTTTGTCTCTCTGTCTTGACAGATTTGTAGCCTTGATGTATCATTCTCAAGCCCAACAAAACTGCCATTTAAGGTGAATATCGCAAGAGTAAAACTCAAGCCACCATTTGCTGTAAACCTAGTTTTGATATCTCTCCTGTCGAGGGTATCCACAGCGTCTTGGTCTCTTTCTACAAAGTATAACCACGGCATATTCATAGGCCAATCAGCATTCCCTTTAACCTTGTCCTTATTGGCTGAAATATCTATATACACTTTACAGGCATCTGATTGGGTTTTTGATTGAGCAAGATCTCTGGTGTAATCTAGCAAAACACACAAATTTCCCAGAAGTTGACAGGCTGTGAAATTTTGATAGTCCTTACAGAGGGCCTGCGCAGCTTGGAAATTGTCCTTGAAAAAGGACGACACAATCTTTTTGTCGTTGTCATAGGTTACGGTGTACAACTCACTGCCTTTTTCATTGACAAGTTTAGACTTGGACAGACAGACACCCCCAGTGACCTGGTAAGAATCGCTTGGACAACCACAGACACTTCCAGATGCATTAACTTGCAAGAAACTCGAATGACAACGGCTGCAAGAACCACCGTCTGTCACCGGGCTTGTGTCCTGTAAGCATTTTATACAAGCTCTTTGACCAAGCTGTCTTCCATCTAACGATCTGTCCACGGGCACAGAACTGGAGGAACAGTCGAAGCATTTGCTATTACTGGGGTCAAAACCGACACTAACAGGACACGATACACATGACCACCCATCTAAAGACGAGGTCTTGTTAATCTTGTTCACACTGTCGAAGCAGGATTCACACTTCAAGTCAGGTCCACCGTTGTCTTCAGTGATCTTGTAACCAGGGATGCAGACACACGACAAACCATCGTCGCTACGTGTCTTTCCTGAGCCACAATCAACACATTCCAGTGAGGAAAATCTGAAATATTGACTCGAGGTACACAAATTGCGGTCTGAATAAGGAATCTTGAAAGAACACGCTTGGAAAATACAGGTTGTCAATAACAAATAAACAAAAAACGAGAGTCCCGCCATTTTTTTTCTGAAGTGGGAATGCAAAGATGCATGTCGGGTACACCGCAGGGAGACCAACATCAACTTTCTATATCAAAAGCTTTTTGCCTTTTTCTATAGAAAAATAAATTGTAAACTTGTTTTCTTCAATTCTAAATGGCATGCCAGTGTTAAAATTTGGTAATAAAAGTGTATTTTTAGTTACAAATTATGAAAACATTATTTCAAAACGAGAGTACAAAATGAAGTTTATGGGTTGCCTGTGTTACTGGAGGAAGCAAAATGGCGAACGTCTGTTGTATGAATGCACATGGATGATGAAAAAGTCAATATTATATGAGCCTAAGAATATCAAAATAGCATATTTTTGGGAATCATAATAACAATAAAGCTTTCAGTATGGTCAAGGAACAGTTTAGAGAGGCTGGCGTTACTAAAAAAATGTGAGTAAAAGATGAGAGAAATTTCTCGTCTGAACACCGAACTCTAAAATTGTTCTTCAAAGTTCTTCTTTGTTCTTTTTTGTACTTGTTGTTTATCTTACATTATTTAGGTATTTAGGTTTATAAAGTTGTTGTTATCTTTCGAGGAGTACAAGTTGTTTTTGTCAATTCATGTTTTACAGAAGCCATGTTAACTTTGGTATGTTCTCGTCTGAGCAAATGCAACAATACTCACACTTGGAGTGTGTCAGTAAAAACCTGTACAACCAAGATAACTCTCGCAAACCAGTTCCATTTGGAGTTCTGGATGCAAAGATGGTATGACTCATAGGCAGATCCATGGGGGGGGGGGGGGATGGGCAGGCAGGGGTGGTGGATTAGGTAGCTCACCATAGTTCACCACTTTGCAAGAATAGAGTAATGTAGAATTGGGAAGCTATATATATCCTAAAATCCTCGTTGTAAATTTAAGATCCCCCCCCCCCCCCCCCCCCCCACTTATAAGGGACCCTGGTTATTAATCCAACTAGTCTGTTAAGGAAAATGTCCTTCCAGTTACGCACTTACAGTATTTCAAAAAAAAGGTTGTTGGAGCCAAAGGGGATAGGGCAGGCAATAGGTTGTTCCAAGATGGAAGGGAATTATAGGCATAAAACTAAACACGAATAATAATTAATTATTGAGGTTTTTAAAATGGGTTTGTAGACTACAAACAACATTATATATCTCAACACTACTGGGCAACAACAAAAAAACAGGATGCAAGATAAAAGTGGACAAAAGTATTTCACTGTCAAAAATATTGGGTGGGGGTGGGGAGGGGGGGTTGAGTTCTCCCTGACCTAGCTACGGCCCTGCACAGAACCTAACTTGCTAAATACCAATTTGATCTGTGAGTAAGCTGTGCTGTGACTTTGATGAACCCAGAGGTTTTTTAAGTGTATCAATGAAACTTGGAGGTTAATTACATTTCTCTGTTTATTTTCATCAGGGAACTTGTTCAAAGGACAGGATTTGCGATACATGTGGCAAAGGATTAGCAGAATGTGTTGGCCACTATGGTTACATTGATCTAGAACTACCAGTGTTCCATGTTGGTCATTTTAGAGCTACAGTTGTTATTCTGCAATGTATATGCAAGGTATGTGTTGTATACACTCTGATAGCACATGACATTGCATTGTGGACTATGGCTTAGGAGAGTCTGAGAATTGCCCAGCCACTCATTCTACATTCTATACATTTATATGAATATACTGTTTTCCTTGATTTCTCATCTCTGTGAATTGGAGACTTCATTAGTCAAGACGTCAGGTTATGTAAATAAGTAATGATTATTATTATTGTTTTTTTTACAGAGCTGTAGTCGAGTGCTATTGCCACCTGCAGAAAAAAAGCAATTACTGGACAGCTTGAATCGTCCTGTTATTAGTGCCTTGGCCAAGAAAGCCATCAAGAAAAAAATTATTGAAAAATGCAAAAAAATAGCACATTGTCCTTATTGTGAGGCATTAAATGGTGAGAAAATGGCAGTTTTTACCCACCCCTCCCCCCTGACATTACTGGGAAAAACAGGGTTCAACTTGGGACTGAAAATCTAATCTGCAGATTCCTGGAAGGCAAGAGAAAGCACTTCATTGTAAACACTGTGTTGCTTCTCTCACCACTCTGAAATGAGCAGAACATAATTGGACATTTTTTCCCATTCTGTTCTTTAATTTTCATTGGAATACAGTGCCAGGGTCACCTCTTACATGTTAAGAGTGGACTCTGGCCTCAATAGACCATTTTCGAGATGCGAGCACTTTCAAAAATATTACAGGCGCAGACATGAAAAAGACTGAGGCAATGGGGATTTTGCAAATTTTTAAAAGTGACCTTATTTATAAGGAAATGTATGTGGTGGGCAACAGCTTGCCCACCAAGACAATTTTCCATACATTTCTTTATAGAAAAGGTCATCTTTAAAAATTCATAACTTCGTTCATATTTATTTGATTTCCCTCAAAATTTACTAATTTTAGGATGCTCTTTCCAGATATGATATTTTCGGGACCAGCGAAGCAATATTTGAAATGTCACGCAAGGTGTGCAAAATCCCCATTTAGGGCAAGATCATGCGTGCTATTGACGCTGCCCAAAAATGCCTCCAGATCATGTATGCGTCTGCGATATTTTTACAACTTGAAAATGGTCTATTGGAAAGCATTATACCAAAACAATTTCGTTGGGTACAAGTTTAGGCACTTGTATCTAAAGTAAAAATTTTCGTTCAAGGTTTTGTGAGAAAGGCAGGGCTGATGAAGATCATACATGAAAAATACAAGTCAACCAAGAAGATACTTGATCCTGAGATCACAGCATTCCAGAGTTCATTTGAGTCAGCCTTGGAGTACAATAAAGACCTGGTCAACCTAGTCCACAAGGCACAGGTACAAATGATTACTTTTTGTAATCGCGCTCTTATTGTGAAGGTTATGAATATGTGTCACTCACTCTCTATACTTTTAGCAGATTGACATATAAACACTTATCAATTGTCTTATAATATCATCTGCTTGCGAACGATACGGGAAACTTCGCTTTTGGGCAGCGTACAAAGTTCTTGTCAGCTATTTATATAACAAATTAGAATTTTACTCTTTCGATGTGGGATTATCTCTAAAACTGAGCATGTGCACACTCGCACATAGCCATGCTTCGGATTATTTATATTAAAAGAAATATCAAGGAAAGATGCGAGTTGAGGTAAAATAATAAAATAATTGCCTGAACTAGAGTTCATATCAAGACGTGCAAGAAAAAGCACAGGGAACCCAATCTCTGACAATGCAAGTTTGGCGTCAAATCTGAGTATCCACAAGTTCACCACAAGGTTTGTTTGATTTCTTTTCAGGAGTCGATGAATCCTCTCAAGGTCCTGGAGTTATTTAAGCTAATACCAGAAAAGGTAGATAATGATCGTTTGTGTATTTAATTGACTGTTTCAGTTATTTCCTGTCTATCCATCCATCCATCCATCCATCCATCCATCCATCCATCCATCCATCCATCCATCCATCCATCCATCCATCCATCCATCCATCCATCCATCCATCCATCCATCCATCCATCCATCCACCCACCCATCCATCCATCCATCCATCCACCCAATCCAACCGTACACTCTCCCACCCACCCATCCATTCATTCATATGGTTAACGAACAATGATCCAATATTGTTTTCTGTAGGATTGTCCACTTCTGATGCTTCGTCCAGGGTTAAGTCATGCTCAGGACTTAATACTCACACGTGTTCTAGTCCCTCCTGTTTGTATCAGACCTTCTGTTGTTAGTGATCTTGCTAGTGGAAGGTAAGTTCTCAGGCAATTTAGCTCCAGTCCAACCACAGGCAGCCCAAGCAAACTTTCTGTGCATGTTTTATAGGGTAATGTATGGGGCTAGGATACAGATAAAAAGATAAAATCTTTCACTCAACATTTTCCTTTAAAACTTGCTTCAGTCGCTGTTAATGTACCTCATTTGGTCTTATGGTGAAGTTTCAGTGCAATTTGAGGCTGTTTAGTGTGTTTTTTTCCTATCCTACCCCCTCATTTTTATAGTTTGATGCTTGGATTAATCGAGGGTGGCACTTAATTGGGGGCCAGACTTAAATGAGTAAATACGGTATAGGAAGAACATAATTTCTTTCAGCACTTTCTCTTTGTCCCATTTTTTTCCCTTTTTTACCCACAGTAATGAAGATGATATTACAATGAAGCTGACGGAAATCATATTTTTAAATGATGTGATACGCAAACACAGATCTATTGGTGCAAAAGTGCAAATGATTATGGTGAGTGCTGTAAGATAGATGGACAGACAGCCAGACTGATGGACAGACAAACAGACAGACAATCAGGCAGACTGGCAGACAGACAGATAATCAGCCAAGCAGATGACAGATTGACAGAAAGACTCCAGACAGACAGACAGACAGACAGACAATCAGGCAGACTGACAGACAGACAGATAATCAGCCAAGCAGATGACAGATTGACAGAAAGACTCCAGACAGACAGACAGGCAGACAATCAGGCAGACTGACAGACAGACAGATAATCAGCCAAGCAGATGACAGATTGACAGACAGACTCCAGACACACAGACAGACAATCAGACAGACAGACAGACATATATACTGTAACAGGTACACCTTTGTATATCACTATTACAGTTTTTATTTTATGATTTTGATTCCTGCAGGAAGACTGGGATTTTCTCCAGCTTCAGTGTTCATTATACATCAACAGTGAAATGTCTGGCATACCACTGAACATGCAGGTAAGATGAAATAACATTACAAGATTTAACCAGACATTATCATTCTATATTCATATGTTTTACATCATAAAATCTAAGCTTTGGCTGTTAATAATTGTATCACATAGTGAGACACTCACAACAGAGCTAAGCTCCACACTCGGTTAAAGTTTAAAAACCAAATTAAAACTTACAAGTTGATTTTTTGCGGAGGGAGGAAAACTGGAGAACCCGGAGCAAAACCCTTGAGGTACAGGAGAGAACCTACAAACAGCTCTACTCACATGTGACACCGAGCCCAGTGGGGAACAAAACTTGGTTGCATTTGTGAGGGGAGGCAAGGGCAAGTGCTCTTGCTGCTACGCCACCCATGCTTTCCATCAGCTATATTCTCCAATAGTTTTTGGCCTTGAATCCTCATCTTATTATTTCAGCCTAAGAAAGGGACAAGAGGTTTTGTTCAGAGGCTGAAAGGCAAACAAGGCCGTTTCCGTGGGAACCTGTCTGGAAAAAGAGTTGACTATTCAGGAAGAACTGTGATTTCTCCCGACCCAAACCTTCGAATTGACCAGGTATAGTAAGAATAACAAGATTTAAACATTTTAGAGTATACACTTAGAAAGGATTCTAGCTTATTATTAGTGTTTTCTAATCCAAATAGTTCTTCTAAATCCGAATCTAAATTTGTTTTTACATTACAGGTTGCTGTTCCAATCCATGTTGCTAAGGTTCTGACATACCCAGAGAGAGTAAGTACTGTATCACAAATATCAGTCAAACTTCTTGTAGTAAAAGAGTTGCCCTAGATTGCTCATTGAACAATAAACAATTTCTGAAATAGTTCTAGGTGCCCACGGTTTTTCAATTCGCAATGTAATATTAACTATGACGGTAATGGTTCCTGTCGACAGGTTACTATGTCAAATATGAAATTAATGAAAAAACTGGTTTTGAACGGGACAGACCAGCATCCTGGAGCAAACTTCATACAAGAGCGGGAGACTAACATTAAAAAGTAGGTCACTGAAACTTCACAATAAGTTACTGAGAAACTGTGAGTGGAAAATCACTCAACAACATTTTCATTTTGTCACCAGATTTCTAAAGTATGGAAACAGGAAAATGATTGCTAAGCAACTGAAGGTAGGAGAAAAAATATTTCCAAAATCAAATTACTCTGCAGCATGTTCTCCCCCTCCCACTTCGCCCTCCCTCTCCAAACATCACTTGCAGAATATTCTATAAGAAAGTAAGGGAATGTGCTCATCCCAGACCTTCCCTGCCCATTAGAAATCAGGATATTTCCCTCTCTATTATGGATATCTTCTGCTACTAAATGATGGACTTTTCAGACCACATGTCATTCCCTTGAGTATCATTTCTTTGTTTAACAGTTGTGCATGAAAAGACACATGAATATGGACACAACTCGAACAAAGAATCTTATTCCCAAGAGAATGACATGTGGTCTGAAATGGGAAAACTTTTCACCCAATCCAAAAAGGTCGAATTGCAATGATGTGATGGTGGTGATGTTGATGGTGGTGATGTTGATGGTGGTGATGTTGATGGTGGTGATGTTGATGGTGGTGATGTTGATAGTGGTGATGTTGATGGTGGTGATGTTGATGGTGATGATGTTGTTGTTGAGGCTGGTAGTGACGATGATAATGGTGACATTGGTTAAGGTGATATTCAACCGCTATCACTGGATTCTAATGGTTGATTGACAATGATTATGGCATGGCAAGTTAAACATTTCATTTTGTATTGCTTACAGTGTGGGGATATAATTGAAAGGCACTTGATGGATGGAGATGTCGTCTTGTTTAACAGACAACCTTCACTTCACAAACTCAGTATTATGGCCCATTTTGTAAGTATATGATACTGTATTTACTTGTTTAAATGCCACCGTCCTCAATTAGGCACCGCATATCAGAGCAAAATATCAAAGAGCGTCACAGTCAAATAAGTACTGCCCCCGAATAGGCCCCACAACAGAAACACTAAAAATCCAAAGAGCACCCTGGCAGTTTATGGAGTAAATATGATATTATGAGAGTAGGACAACCTTGAAACAGCCCTCAAAACATGGAAAAAAATCAATGAGAAATGTAACTTGTGTACAACACCAAATTTTGGGATCAATTGATTGATGATTACGTGGGTCATTTTACAGGTCTCTAAGCATAACAATAGCAATAACACGTCATTACTTTTTTGTTGCAGGCAACTGTCCGACCCAATCGTACATTCCGGTTCAATGAATGTGTGTGTACCCCATATAATGCTGACTTTGATGGAGATGAAATGAACCTGCACTTGCCGCAGACAGAGGAAGCCAAAGCAGAGGCCATGGTTCTGATGGGAGTAAGTTGTATCTCTTTGTTACATACTAATGTATAAGGTTCTTCCTGCAATTCCCAGCATGCTTGTTACTGCGCATAGAAAACCTGCTCGTTTTTTATATCTTCAATATGTAAACAAGATGAATTGTTGTAATCCCAGGTGAAGAATAACCTTGTTACTCCAAGAAATGGAGAGCCATTGATTGCCGCAATACAAGACTTTATAACTGGTGAGAGAAAATGACCTAATTCCTGGTGTTACTTAAGATGTACACACACTACCACTACATTCTATTAAGAGCGTTCTCGGGCAAAAACGTTTCCCATCTTTTTTCCCCTTCAAGCTTCGCATGGTTAGATAAGACCATAACAGAAGTGCCATGAGCAGATAAAAAATGGGGGTCACTGTTCTCGTTTAGGAGTGAGTTGATATCAAAGTACAGCCTTTTTCGCGCAATACACACAAGTCTAGCACTAGATTCATTTGTTTGTGGAAGACTGACTAAATATTATCTGTAATACAAATAACATGTAGGTTTTGACTCGAATTCGCAGCCACCATGCGCTATTCGGTAACGCGGCTTTGGCTGTATTGTAGATTAAAGATGTAGATGCCCACAAACAATGCCTGCGAACGTCCTTAATGCAACTCTCAACTCACATGCTGGTCTTTGCTGAGAGAGGAAAACCCAAGAACCCAGAGAAAAAGCCTTGAACTAATGGAGAGATTTCAACAAAAAAACAATAATATTTTGTAACTTTTGTTTTTCAGGGGCATATCTTCTGACTTACAAGGATGTCTTCCTGGACAGAAGCCACTTCACTCAGCTTTGCAGTGCTATGGTGGCAGGCAGGGATATTGATACAGTACTGGAATTACCACCACCAGCTATTGTAAAGGTATGCTGTCATAATATTGTCATCCCATACATATAAATAAATCGGAGGGGCTAATCATCCTTGCTTGCAGCTGAAGAGCTAAATTACGAAGGACGCAGCTCAACGTGGTCGAGTCGAAGGCATACGAAGGCGCCTCGGGCAGCCGCCATACGACTCATGTCTTACCACGGAGCACAGCTCAGATCGAATTAGTGCACATATGTGCTTCCATGTATCCATTTGTTTATTCATTCCTTTGTCTTTCCTTCCTTCCTTCCTTCCTTCCTTCCTTCCTTTATTTGTCCATTCATTCATTTATTCATTCATTCATCCATCCATCCATTCATTCATTTGTTTGTTCATTCATTCATTCACTCCTCCATTCGTGGGGTTTTATTCGTTTTTTCATACACATCCCATACATTCTTTCATATCATAAAGGTACCAGAGTACCTTGCTTGGGCTTCCTGTGCCATCTCCAATGTCTATATTTACTTATCGTTGATGTTTGTCCTCCTCCAGCCTTGTTGTTTGTGGACTGGCAAGCAAGTTATCAACGTCCTGTTAAGACCAAACAAAAAGGTTGACGTCAAGATGAACTTAAGAGCCAAAGGCAAACAGTACACAACTGATGAAGACATGTGTAACAACGATTCGTGTGAGTAATTACACCTTACTGTTACAAGTACCCCTACCTCTCAGCAGTTCCCATTGGAACAGATTTGACCTTTTTACAGTGCTTACAAATTACATGCAAAGTCATCCAATTTTCCTTCACAATAAAATAAGGTTTTGGTGGACGTCAATCAAAGTGGTTCCATGACATTATCAGAAAAAAATTTTTTTCAAGGCACGTGCCTCGTGGAATGTCATGGAAACACTTTGATTGACATACAGCATAGCCTGGTTTGTCGCGACAAAGATTCCGCACGTGTCTATTGAAAAGCGTGCACAGTAAAAACTAATTTCCATGTGTTTCCCAGAATTTAACAACGAGAATTGTTATCTTTCAGTTGTTGTGATTCATAATAGTGACTTGATGTGTGGTGCACTGGACAAGGCAGTGCTTGGATCAGGATCTAAGAACAGTGTCTTCTATGTTTTACTAAGAGACTATGGTCCCCAGGTTAGTGTAGGGTACACGGTGTAAACCCTTAAAGGCACGGGAATACGAGCAACAAAATCGTGTCGCACAACATCGTTTAGTTGCAAGTTGCAGAGGGAATGTTGCTCGTATTACCACCCCACGCGCAACAATTTTGTTGTTGTTGCAGAGAGTAGAAAGAGCTTCTTCTTCACGCAACAAAGTCGCGCTAAAAAAAGTTGTTGCACTAGAGTGGTACTGTATATGAGAAACGTTTACTCTGTATCTTGTAACTCAGAGTTTGTGAGGTCTTTCCCTTGATTCGAGGGTTTTCTTTGGGTTCTCCAGTTTTCTCCCTCACATTCCAAGTCAAGGAATCCAACTAGGCTAGTGTACTTCTTTTACACCACCCTTGATTCAAGTAAATTTCCTTGTGCGAATTTCAAACCTTGCATCATGTCATCTTGCATCGCTTGGCGCCAAATGATGTTATTTTTCTACACACTGTTAAATATCCATGTGTTGTATTGTGTTTAGTATGCAGCCGATGCTATGTGGAGACTAGCAAGAATTTGCCCTTTCTTTCTCAGTGAGTACTTATTCTACATTACTGTGTCCTGTACTGTAGTTATTATTGGTAACTTGTCATTAATCAGGTCGTTTTTGGGTTTGTTTTCTTCAGGTAACAGAGGGTTTTCTATAGGGATTGGTGATGTCACTCCTGGACAGGGTCTTCTACAAGCAAAGGAGGACCTTCTCAATACAGGGTAAGGATGAGAATGTCAGAGGCTTCTGGCATGAGACATCATTAATAACAATAAGATGATAAACGCTGCTCATGATTATGACGATGATGCTGCTGCTGATGATGATGATGTTGAACAAGGAGATGATGATGATGATGATGATATTAATGATGATGGTGGTGATGATAAAGACGATGAAGATGATCATGATCATGATGGTGATAAAGAGGTTTATACTGTCTTATAATGATGATTATGATGCTGATGCTGCTGCTATTGTTGCTGTTGTTGTTGTTGTTGCTGCTGTTGTTGTTGTTGTTGTTACTGCTGCTGTTGTTGCTGTTGCTGCTGTTGTTACTGCTGCTGCTGCTGCTGCTGCTGATGATTTAAATGGTCGATGGCTCTTTAACATCAACATCGCTTTTGTCATTTTGACCTGTCCAGCACAAAGACCTTCTACTTTTTTCCTTTTCATAAAGAGACCTTCATACTCAGATTTTCTCATCATCGAGCCCCAGTGATATTCTCAATCCTTGTTTTCCTTGGACCATTCTCAATCATCATCATTATCATAATACCTTCTTATGTCAGGTATTCAAAATGTGATGAGTTTATTCAAGATTTCAAAGAAGGCAAGCTGCAGACACAACCAGGCTGCTCAGCAGAAGAAACATTAGAGGTTAGTAATGACATATACACATAAATACACACAACAGTGGTACCAATAATGGAAATGCCACTACACAACTACGAACCTGTACAACAACAGGAGCACCACCAACACCATTAATAAAAACATCGCAACGCCAAAAAAACAATGACAACAACTGATACAAACAAACAGACAAACGACAACAATAACAACAAACAGTAACGACAGTAACAACAACAACAACCACAGCATCACCACAATTTATGTATCACACCTCCACAACACCCATCATCAACAACAACACTGGTTAAAAGGAAACTACAACAACAAAAACAATCAACAACAAAATCATCACCACAAACAATAGCAACAACAGTAGAGACATTATAACTAGCGGTAAGCTAGTGTGGGCTGCGTCGGTGTTTCTAAGAAACAGTTATGATAAAAAGTTAAATTTTACACCGTAAAAAATAAGAAAGATCACCTACTGACGTTTCGGACGCTAGTCCTTCGTCGGAGTAAAAGGGCATAGCAACAACAGTAATATCCCTTTTACAAAGCACTTTAAAGACAAGTCCTCAAGTATCAGTGGCGAGTTTGCATGTAACCAAGGAATAGACCAAGTAACAAAGTCATGACTGTAGTATATTATATTTCTTTAACAGGCAGTTATTCTAAAAGAGCTGTCAGTCATCAGGGACCACGCGGGTAAAGCATGTTTGAGGGAACTACACAAGTCCAACACACCATTAACTATGGCTCTTTGTGGATCTAAAGGTAAGGACGTTTGACACCCCATAGGTTATATGGTCCTTTGAGGGTCTAGATATATGGGTATGCGTGGCACCTAATTAATTCTGACCCTATCCTACTCTAAAGTCAAACATGTTAGAGCCCCTTTTGAATGTGGTCTTTTTCGGGGCATTAGGTATGAATATATTTTCTGCCCCTTAGAATATGGTCCTTCATTGTGGTTCTAAAAATGAGGGAATCACTTTTCGTTTTTAATCGTTTTCTATCAAAATAATTCTGGTTCCAACTTGGTTTATGTTCTTGTTTCTAGGGTCATTCATCAACATATCCCAGATGATCGCATGTGTAGGTCAACAAGCTATCTCAGGAAAAAGAATCCCAGACGGGTTTGAAGACCGTTCCTTACCTCACTTCAAACGACACTGTACGTAAAACACAGATTTAGAAAAATACTTTTGCATAAAAAAAATCAGGTTCAAAGAAAAAGTGGTACTATGACGTTTCTATACTGTCTTTTTTTATTCTTGAAGTATTCATGACGTCATAGCCGTCATGTTGGATGACTTGAACAAAAGATTTGGTCTTGGTTTCTTTTGTTATGTCAACCAACATGGCGGCCACATCGTTTGTCCTCATAAGAAGGGATGTACGCCACCCTGAAAAAATAACTTTATTCTCTTCTTCTTCAGCTAAAATACCCGCTGCTAAAGGATTCGTCAAGAACAGCTTTTTCTCTGGTCTGACGCCAACTGAGTTCTTTTTCCACACAATGGGGGGAAGAGAAGGTATAGTGCTAAGTCAACTCCATCCAATACTTACATCATTTTCAGCAGCATTTCAAATGCCTTTCCTTATTCGCCTTTCAGACGGTCACGTGACTACGCCTCGCACGGGATTGTGAGATTGAATTTGGCGCGCAAAATTACGTAATTTTTCAATTATGTCCCTAAATTCCTGCCCACAATTCTTTGCAGCCCTAGCCTGTGTTTCTTGGCACTCTGTAGTTTTTGCGAAGGGAATGGCGATGCTACTATCAGGTTCCGCGACCCAGCTACCCCTATACCCTCCTCACCTCTCCCCCTGTCCCGCGGTATGTGCAGTATGTACATTCTTAGAAACTTCTTTTTTGTTGTTATAGGTCTGGTAGATACCGCTGTCAAAACAGCCGAGACAGGCTACATGCAGAGACGACTAGTAAAGGTCAGTGTATAGTGCATTTTTTTTTATTCCAAACTCAGCAGTCCTTGGAATACTTGCATGATTGAAATATAGAAAAACTACGTACACTACGATTTCTTTTTGCGTAATTCTCATTTTAGAAAACTGTAATGTCCTCGATAACATTTTTTTTTTCTTCTTAATTTTGAAAATCCAACTCCGCAGTCCTTATGAGTCCTGTGCACGTATTGTCTCAGAATATTTTTGATTATTTCTAATTTTTAAAATCCGAACCTCCGCAGTCCCTGGAAGACCTGTGCACACAGTACGACCATACCGTCCGTAACTCTGTTGGGGATATCGTACAGTTCAAATACGGAGGTGATGGCCTGGATCCTACTGACATGGAAGGCAAAGACAAACCATTGGACTTCCAAAGGGTCTTGAATCACATTCAGGTGAGTCCATATTGATTGGATGGGAAATATTTCCCAGTGGGGATTTGCGGTCTTTATGTTGGCATTGGTAACCATCGCGGAGGTGCTCCACGTGACCGAAAAGAAAACAACCGTAAAAAAGACATGAAAAGTTTTTAGAAAAGTGCATTCAAGAGCTTAAAATTTTATCGATACCCTGAAACAACCTCTGGGCTGATCTAAGTCAGGGCATGTCTAACTCACAGATTGAACCCTGAAACAACCTCTGGGCTGATCTAAGTCAGGGCATGGCTAACTCACAGATCAAACCCTGAAACAACCTCTGGGCTGATCAAAGCCAGGGCATGGCTAACTCACAGATCAAACCCTGAAACAACCTCTGGGCTGATCAAAGCCAGGGCATGGCTAACTCACAGATCAAACCCTGAAACAACCTCTGGGCTGATCAAAGCCAGGGCATGGCTAACTCACAGATCAAACCCTGAAACAACCTCTGGGCTGATCAAAGCCAGGGCATGACTAACTCACAGATCAAACCCTGAAACAACCTCTGGGCTGATCAAAGCCAGGGCATGGCTAACTCACAGATCAAACCCTGAAACAACCTCTGGGCTGATCTAAGTCAGGGCATGGCTAACTCACAGATCAAACCCTGAAACAACCTCTGGGCTGATCAAAGCCAGGGCATGGCTAACTCACAGATCAAATTGGTTTTTAGCGTGTTAGGTTTTGCGTAGGAAAGAAAAACCGAAAAAGCTGGAGAAAAACTCTCTAATCAAGGGAGAGACCCAACCAACTCAGAGGTGAAAGGCGAGTGCACTAGCGCTATGCCATTCCTTGATTCCCAGTATAGCGGTCCCCGGCGATGAAACTGCTCCTGTGACTACTCCCTGCACTTTAGTTAACTAGAAATCAAGGATAGTGCAGCAGTAGCGCTCTCCCTCATGGGCCCGCCAACTTGTCTTTCCCACCTATCCTCTGACTGCATTACCTACCACTATAGTCAACTAAGACATGAGGTAAATATGGAGTTTTTAATGCTGGCGTTTGATTGGTTAACAGTGTAATCACGTGATGCGCACTGAGAATCCCCTTCCACCACAGTCAGTTCGTCAACGTGTGAGCAGGATAGTAGATGGAGAGCAGTTCATTAGCTGTTCTGATGACTTCAAGAACGAAGTGAAGTGAGTATCAATTGGAAAATGCACTTGATCGATTCCAAAGACCCTTTCTGGGAAAGCTAACATTGTGGTCTAGCTTGGGTACAAGCATTTTTCTTTCATTATGCCTTATATGGTGTTGTTTGTACCAAAGCTAGGTCATTATGCACTGATCAATCTCCATAGATATTTTCTAATGATGCGTTGTGGTCAAGCTTGGGTACCAACAATTTTTGTTCATCAAACCTTATATGGTCTTTTACACCATAGAAAATACAGCCAATCAGAAAGCAGGAAAGCCGTTGTATATTCGTCGGTATTTCACTCTTCCTTCCCATCATGCGCTGCGCGTTGAATCTACGCATTTGTATTTTCTATGGTGTGGGATAGAATGGTTATACGATGATTTCTCGAGGCATACTGTGGATATCTCACTCGTCACTTGTATTTTCTTTGTATACACACTCACCTAAAGACTCGTGTGCATACTAGAAACTACAAGTGACTCGTGGGATATTCCACGGTACGCCACTCAAACCATTGTATGACTAGTATGTTTGTACTCAAGATAGACCACAATGCACCCTGTTTATCGAACTCAGAAAAAGTATATATCTAATAGAATGTCTTGGCCACGTCTTACTGTTTTACCTACTTCGCTTTTTAAATCAATTTGACCACTATTCTTTTTTTTTTTTTTTTTTTTTGTCTTGTGACAGAACCTTTATGGATGGAATCGCAAAGAAAATCGATCAGACGCAGCAAAAATATGGAATCGATTTTGACATGTAGGCATTTGTTTCGTACTTTTATTTTAGTGTAGTTGTGTGGAAAGGGAAATGGAAAGGAAGGGAAAGAAAAAGGAAACAAAGGGAAAAGAAGAGAATGAGAGGGAAAATAAATCCCAATCTTAAAAGTGGGATGAATTTACTGAAGCGAATCCTTTGTTAATGACAAGTTAATTCCATTTCAGAAACGACGACGAGGATAAAGAAGACGGCTTTTCACCACATCCAAAAGGTAATTTTTTATTGCGTTACGCGGTTGATTTGCGCGCTACTGCAATACTTCTTGCGTCACTGCGATTCTCAATATTCTGCGAACTCAGACATTTCAACGGCTTGTTGTGAAATTGGTTTTTCGCTGCCGTCATTCAAAACTAATCAGTCGGTACCTTTTATGTTTTTGACTGGTGGCAGTGAAAAACCAAAATCCAAAGGAAAACTCGCAACTACTGAGTTTGCAGAATATTTAAAATCGCAGAAATATTCTGTTAACTTGTTACTATTTTCGTATTCAACAGTTCTAAACTACGTAACTAGATTAACAGAATCTCAGCTGCGCATGTTCTTGACCATGTGCCGGGATAAGTATCTACGGGCCCGTATGGAGCCGGGTACAGCAGTAGGGGCCATTTGCGCGCAGAGTATTGGAGAACCCGGTACACAGATGACCCTCAAGACCTTTCACTTTGCTGGCGTTGCTTCTATGAGTATCCTTGGATTGTTTGTATAAAGCTAAAGATCTAATTGATATTATTTGGGGGCTCAATATGTAATGGTACTGATATTCTGGAAGCAAGAAGCCGACGATTAATCCCCCCACCCACCAAGTTGGTGCTCCAACGCCTTCCCCCCTCTTCCTCCTGCAACACTGCTGCGTTTTGAGGGTAGGTTATCGTATGAGTGGGAAATATACGGTACTTACTTACAGCAGAAACGCGGTACAACATGGCGTAACGTAGCTTTGAAATGGCTTGCCACAAGAATGGTTTTTGTTTGAGTGGGAAACATACGGTTAGTACTGACTTACAGCGAGTATACGGTACGACATGCTGTAACATTGAAATGGCTTCCTTTTTAAGAATGATTATTGTATGAGGGGGAAACATATGGTACGCTTTGCCGTAACATTGAAATGGCTTCCCATAAGAATTTATGTCTTGGATTCCTTAACATAGTATCACAAAGACATCACACTTGGTGTACCACGTATCAAGGAAATCATCAACGCTTCACGTAAGATCAGCACTCCCATCATATCAGCACAGCTGCTGCAAGATAATGATGCTGAATTGGCTCGTGCTGTCAAAGGCAGGATAGAGAGGACCCTTCTCGGCGAGGTTTGTCATATACAGAGTTACAGGGCTCCAAGTGTCCCTATATTTCCTATATTTTTTAAGTTAATTTTATTTCCTTCCACCAGTACCAAAGTTTATGAGCTTGATATTGATTTTTTTCTTTTCTTTTCTGAATAAAATTATAGAAGTTACAGGACATTTAAGAACTTTGTAGGGGAACATATGGGAACTTAGAAAATAAATTATAGGAAATATAGGGACACTTAGTCACTTAGACACTTAGTAGATTTCGTATTAGTAAAAAAATGGCGCACGGAACGGTTACGGCGCGGGGCAGATACGGCACCGAATGTCGGCGATTGTTTTCATACACGGCACGGCACAGATACGGTCACAGCAATGCGCGTTCCGTGCCACACGTTTTTTCATAGTCATATGAAAACTGCTTTAACAGTCGAGAGACTGTCTAACACAAGAAGAAAATGTTTTGTGTCTGTTGTTGCAGGTGACAGAATACATCGAGGAGGTGTACACACCAGATGACTGTTACTTGTTAATCAAGCTCGCTGTTCCAAGAATAAAACTGTTGAAGGTTGGTTCTGGAGTCTATATGCCATTACAAAAACGTGCAAGGGACTGGCGCGAGTTTTGAATTTTAATCTAATTAGAAAAAATATTTTGTTATTTGAACGAGCATCACGAGCATCACACGATTAGTAAGTCTAGCAAATTGAATGTTTGAATGAAAATCTTGGTCAAAACAGACCACAGTGTACTAATGCGATATTTGATTTGGCGTAACCAAAATGTGGATCTTTGGGTCCTGTGGGGGGGGGGGGGGGGCGGACGCACCCCTTGCACCCCCTAGGTACGGGCCTGCGATAGTTGACATTTTTTTCTGAGTAGGTAACATTTCTTCGTACAATACTGCCACATTGATTTAAAAAGCGCCCAAATTGCTGGTGTTCTAACTATTGACTGTTTTTTTTCCAGCTTGAAGTCGATGCTTACTCAATACGCATGTCAATATGTGAAGCTCGTAAATTGAAGATCAATCAACAGGTGAGTCTGTGGGATCAAAGGTGGGCGTAGAAGAAGATCATTCACCTCTCACCTCTGGAGTCTCAGGTTGAATTCCTGGACTCGGCATCTCATGTGGGTAGGGCCGGTTTGTTAGGCCTCTCCCTTTATTCAAGGGGTTTTTATTGGGTTCTCTGGTTTTCCTCCCTTTGGAAAACCACACTAACTTCTAAAATCGATCTGCAAGTTAGCCATGCCCTGACTTAGATCAGCCCAGAAGTTGTTTCAGGGTTCAACCTGTGAGTTAGCCATGCCCTGACTTAGATCAGCCCAGAGGTTGTTTCAGGGTTCGATCTGTGAGTTAGTCATGCCCTGACTTTGATCAGCCCAGAGGTTAAGGGTATCAATAAAGTTTCAAGGTTTCCCCCTCCATTTGTCTGTGTTTCCAGAACGTACAGATTCACAGCAATGCTGTCATAACTGTTCATCCCACGGAGACAAGCAAAAGCTCTTTACATTACATGATGCAGTATCTACGAGTAGAACTACCGAGTGTGCTTATCAAGGTAAATGAATTACTTATTAATACACCAGTTTCGCATTCGATGACAATGACAATTGTCAATTTAAAATAAAAAATTTAAAAATAAAAAAATTAAATTACAAAATATTTATCCTTACATAAAGGTGCGAGCCAACTGGATTAACTGAAAATCTATACGAAGCCAGTTGGCTAATGCATACCGCTGGTTTTGAAGACCACAGGTTCATTTGCTCAGGCTAACTAACCAGAGTTAAAGTCGGGCTGCACGCAGGCTATGAGCGTTTTGCCAGGTTACGTGTGTTTGCTCTGAAGCGTCCGCCATTTTGGATTTGAGAGAGCTGACAATGATTAGCCTGGCGACGAGGCTAGTTCTTTCCATTAAACTTCTTTATCAAACCATTGTTTTCGTAGGGTCACAAAAATGTCAACCGTGCTATAATCCACATCGACGATGAACATGCTAGTGGCGAGGAACGCTATAAGCTTCTTGTGGAAGGAGATGATCTACAGGCTGTCATAGCAACCATGGGTTCGTATGGTGGATCATTTATTAGTAGGGAGGGGAGGGTGGAGAGAGGAAGTGTAGCTACCTCTGTATTTTATAAGCCAGTTTAAAGTTTAAGAATCGTTTTCAGTGCGCATGCGATTTTATCCCGAATTTCTCACCTTTTTTTTTAAACCTTTTGTTTTTAATTAAACAAAAGAAGGTGAGAAATTGGGGATAAAATCGCATGCGCACTGAAAACAATTCTGAAACTTTGAACTGGCTTATTGACTTGCTTTGTTTGTCGCCTACTTCCAGGTGTTAAAGGTACTGCCTGCTCGTCTAACAATACTATAGAAGTAGAGAGGGTACTGGGAATAGAGGCCGCTAGGTAAGACGTCTGTTGTTGTTGTTGTTGCTGATGTTGTTGTTGCTGCTGTTGTTGTTGTTGTTGTTGCTGATGATGTTGTTGTTGTTGCTGTTGTTGCTGATGGTGTTGTTGTTGTTGTTGTTGTTGCTGCTGTTGTTGTTGTTGTTGTTGCTGATGGTGTTGTTGTTGCTGCTGTTGTTGTTGCTGTTGTTGCTGATGGTGTTGTTGTTGCTGTTGTTGCTGATGGTGTTGTTGTTGTTGCTGCTGTTGTTGTTGTTGTTGCTGTTGGTGTTGTTGCTGTTGTTGTTGTTGCTGTTGTTGTTGTTGTTATTGCTGTTGTTGTTGCTGTTGTTGTTGTTGCTGTTGTTGTTGTTGTTATTGCTGTTGTTGTTGCTGTTGTTGTTGTTGTTGTTGTTATTGCTGTTGTTGTTGTTGTTGCTGATGGTGTTGTTGTTGCTGCTGTTGTTGTTGCTGTTGTTGCTGATGGTGTTGTTGTTGCTGTTGTTGCTGCTGTTGTTGTTGCTGTTGTTGCTGTTGCTGATGGTGTTGTTGTTGTTGCTGCTGTTGTTGTTGCTGTTGCTGTTGTTATTGTTGTTATTGCTGTTGTTGTTGCTGTTGTTGTTGTTGCTGTTGTTGTTGTTGTTATTGGTGTTGTTGTTGCTGTTGTTGTTGTTGCTGTTGTTGTTGTTGTTATTGCTGTTGTTGTTGTTGTTATTGCTGTTGTTATTGCTGTTATTGTTGTTGTTGTTGCTGTTGTTGTTGTTGCTGTTGTTGTTGTTATAGCTGTTGTTATTGTTGTTATTGTTGTTGTCGTTGCTGTTATTGTTGTTGTTGTTGCTGTTGTTGTTGTTGTTGTTGCTGTTATTGTTGTTGCTGTTGTTGCTGTTGTTGTTAAATGTATTTTCTTAAAAGTTGTTTTTGTGGTTCAATGTTTAGGCAAACGATCATGAACGAGATCATCTACACGATGAAGAACCATGGTATGAGTATTGATGTTCGCCACGTCATGTTACTGGCTGAGCTCATGGCATTTAAGGTAGACAAATCCTATTATTTTATTTTTCCTGTCCCATTTATTCTACCATTTCTTTTTTACCTGACGAAATCATTAAAACATCGGTAAACCACACAAGTTTCAAAGTATTTCTAATTTATTTTTGTTTGTTGTTCAGGGTGAGATTCTTGGGATCACGCGCTTTGGTCTCGCGAAAATGAAAGAAAGTGTTCTCATGTTGGCTTCGGTAAGATCATATTATCCGCGTTGTTTGAATCCTGCCCAGAAGGGTACCCTGGGGAGGTTATGCTTTGGTCTCGCGAAGATGTAAGAAAGTGTTCTCATGTTGGCCTTGGTAAGATTGTTTTAAATGCTGCTGGGCTCCTAGCAATAAATGTATTTGGTGATCCACGTGTCGTACCATCCATGAAGTACCATGCTACTAAAGCCTCGTAATCAAGTCTGAATTTTAAGACATCGAATGTGTCCCATTCGAACTCGCTTAAGAAAAAAATATGTTCATAGTGATCAATTTCAGTAGAAAGGGACCATGGACCCCCCCCCCCCCCCCCCCCCCCTCTGTTTGGGAGAGCTGGGCCCCTTTCTTATAAACACTATTTGACGTTATTTTTTCTGGTGTAGTTTGAAAAAACCGCTGACCACTTGTTCGAGGCGGCTCTTCACGGTAGAACTGATCCTATCGACGGTAAGTGAGAATGCTTGTTAATGCATAAGACCCGTATAACCATTATTGACTCGTCTTCTCTAATCTTAATGAGGTTTTGTGAGAGTTGAGACAAATGCAGTTGTTTTGTCTTGAAATGATACAAGTTCTTCTTCTTGTTCTTCTTCTTTTTCTGGTTCTTGTTCTTTTTCTTCTTCTTCTTCTTCTTCTTCTTCTTTTTCTTCTTCTTCTTCTTTTTCTTCTTCTTCTTCTTCTTCTTCCTGTTCTTGTTCTTGTTCTTCTTTGTCTTAATTCTTCTTTCTACCTCAGTTCATCTTTGCAAACGGAATGCACCTTAAAAGAAAATTGCTTTAGTTTATCTTAAAATCATTTAGATTCACAAAAAAAAAAACATTGTTTAGACTATCGTAGCAAAAATGAATTAGCGCCGTGGGGCGAGTTAACATCCGTGTAGACGTATTGTCTTTCAATGTGAAGCGTCACAATTTTCTATAAAAATAATTTACTTTCGCTAGATAGTTCTAAGTGGGATGTATTAAAGTAGCATGAATACGTCTCGCTTAAAGTCATTTTAGGCCAAAATGTTGGTAAAAGTTTGGAAGTAGCATCACGTACAAAAGTACAAATGTTTGGCAAAATTTGATTAAATAACAAATTGTTAGAATCGTGGCTGCATTTTTCATTAATTCTGTTTTGAGTTGGCTTTCTTTTTGGGGCTAAGCTTATGAGAATTACGAACAAGTTTCGTGTGGACTTTATCCAATCGACAAACAGACGCGACGGCTTCCGATGAAAGACCGCCTTTCCAGTCATAACTCATCCATTGAACTTTTTGCTTCACTAGCTTATCTTCGTTTGTTTGTATCAGACTTCGTCATGTTTCCACGTCTTCTCGAGCCAAGACTTTAGAGAAAGCGAATGTTTTTGAATGGGTATTTACGAAAGTAATCTTTACTGAGAAACCTGTTTAAGAGGATTCCAGTTTCGGTTGTAAAAAGTTTTCTTTAAGTTATCGATAATTTCTACAAAAACTTTAACTCTTGTGTATTCAAAAAATAAAGTAGAAGAAGCGTCCGACGTAAATGAAAGTGAATCAAAGTGACAACATCGATTCAACCGATAAGAAAGTACATTAAGTCCTTATTGTATGCTATCATTATCTCCCTTTGCTATTGTTTTGAACAAGATTATTTTTAGCAGACTAAACTAAGTGCAAATCTCAGTCATAACCAAACCACGCTGTGTTCAGTTCGAGCATTTTGATTGGTCGAGATTCAGTTTTCGGCTTTTTGATTGGTTGAGTGAAAAAGCCATTTAAACGTCAATTCATGACAAGCTTCCTCAATCTTGTAAAAGGCTACTTTCCTAAAGCATTTAACACGTGCTAAGCGCTTATCTCCAAAAGTGTGGTCAACTTGGCGTGATTCTCCCGCCACAATGACCTTCGGCATAATTATCATAATTACCAAACGTCTTGAAATATTGATTAACGCGAAACGTGGCGCCAAAGTACACGCTTGTCTTGTCGGCCTTTAATCCATTAAATGACATTGACCACAGAAATTAATAAAATATTGTATTGTCTTCGACACTTTGGTAAATCTTATTAGAAATACAAGCGCTTCCTTTTTATGGCTTTTGTTTTGTCGTCTATAATTAGTTGTGAATCAAAACTTGTTCAAATAATGAAAATTTGTAGTGTTAATTTGCAAGGACATGCAAAGCTTCCCAGCTGAATTAAAAATGATTGTTTATTGAACTAAAGCGAGCGGTGTTCCTTTTAACTCACAAACTCTCAAACTTAGGAAAGTTTTCCTAGACTTCTAACTCAATCTTGTGTTCAAAGGTTTTGCAAAAGGAAAGGTGTAAAACAGCGAAGTTCATCGTGAAGTTTTTCTTATATTTTCAGTTAAATGAGTAGAAAAAAGCTCTACATGCCATGAAACTTTCTCGCAACAGAATCTTAAGAAATTTTTTCTGGCCTTTTAAAGAAATTCAACATTTTAAAAATGAGTGAGTGAGAAACGCACGTTTCAATTTTTATGACTCGCAAAGGGCTTCCAGAGTGAACTAATGAAAAAACTGAAGGAAAAAAATTGCCATCCAATCGCATAGCTTGAATTCGGAAGCCACATTAGTCAAAGCCCCGCTGATTTCAGTTTCATACTGATTAGTGTTGTGTTATTGTGATTACTTTTCCACAGGAGTCAGCGAGTGTATAATTATGGGCATGCCGATGAACGTTGGAACGGGAATATTCAAACTTCTACACAAATATCCTTTTCTACAAAGAACTTATTTTTTTAATTACACATTCTAGAAAACAACAGCAAAAACAAACAAACAAACAAACAAACAAAAAGACAACAACAACCAAAGACGGCAAAAGACCCCGCGTACCATTTCATTTTATGGTGACTTTCAACGTTGGCTTCCGATCTTTGGGAATCGGCCTCTAGACTGAGGCTCGACTTGGCGCCAAGTTTGCGACATTTTATAGAGCACGTACGTCATCAATTTGCATCAAAAAGGACATGTTTAAAATTAATGGCGCAAATGATGCCGCCAGTAATAGAAAAACTGGTTCCATCTTGCTGCACCCTCAAGTAGCTGTGTCGGCTGTTCTCTCACAAGCCACTCCAACGTAGAATTTTTGAAGTTTGTTTGAATCTTGGATAGTTGAACAAACTTGTACATTTTTTGCGCCTTTTTCACAACCGATATACTTGTCTATATTTTCCCTGCTGGCAGAGGCTCCTTTTTTCCAGGGAGAGGGAAAAAAAAAAAGACTGTCAAAAAAAAAAAAAGAAACAAGAAAAGGAGACTGTCAGCAGGGAAGTCTATATTTAGCATCTACTCGAACATTTGTCCTTGACACTTCTTAGACCGACCAAGCCAGGAATACCATCCCGTCGACCTCTCATCTTTGACAACAAGGAGTTCCACTTACCAATGATGTCAGCTGCTGACACCACGTGACCTATATACATATGACGTCATATTTGGCTATCCAATGAAGATGGACCAAATGGATTTCACCATGTGATCTATATACATATGACGTCATATTTGGCTATCCAATGAAGATGGACCAAATGGATTTCACCATGTGATCTATATACATATGACGTCATATTTGGCTATCCAATGAAAATGGACCAAAAGGATTTCCACTTCAATAATGGGAGCTGCTGGCACCACGTGACCTATACATTTTACGTCACAGCTGGTAAGCCAATGAGAATGGACTAATGGGATTTCTGATTAGGATTTCTTGCTTCCAGTTGCTGGCACCATGTCGGACATACAATGATGTGACACTGACGTTTCTGTTGATAATCAGAAACAGCGAAAAATACAAGGGATGGGTAATTATTTATTGTACAATTCTTCTTCGCTTACATCCTCCGATTTCGGCCGTTTATTTTAGAGAGATTGGAAAACGCATTCATTGCGCATGCTCGGGAAATGGGTGGGATTTTTTTGTCATGCGCAGTGTAATTTTCACGCATGTCACTGTGCATGGCAACAGACCCCTTGCAGCACTTCGGGATGTAGCTCAATTTGGAGGACAAGACAATAAGTTTCCAATTCTCAGGAGATTGAAATTCTTTTGTTTTTCCTCCAAATTGAGTTGCTTTGAGGTCACGTGCAAGGGGTCTATAGAAACGCAGCTTAGCTTCTTTTCTTTTTTTCTCAATTCCCGAGCATGCGCAGTACGTTTTTACCGGTTTCTCCCTCACGCTTCAACAATGCAAATTAAATATTTTCTTTCTACGTTAAGAGATCGACCCACAGCTGGTCAACCCGTTCGTTAACTAGTGTTGTATCAATTAGCTACTGTCCCGACACTCCCACATGCAAAGACCAATTAGAAACTTTTGTTTGTGTGTACGTGATAAACAAAAATAGAAACTGGTGGCCAGTTGAATAATGATATTCTTCATTAATCTTTATCCCAGCTGTTGATTGATTTACTTGGTAAGGAATTATTCTCATGAGATTTCGCTATTATTTGGTTTATAACTAACAGCATCTCAGCTGCTCTTTTTAGTACAAAAAGAAAAGAGAGAAAAAAAAGAAAGAAAAGTATTTTGGTGTAGGTTGCGAAATCTTGAGCACGCACAAACGAATTTGTACTGGACAAAAGAATTGTTATCTCTTGCACTTTTGTGACTTTACTTTAAAAAGAAAGAAAGAAAGAAAGAAAGAAAGAAAGAAAGAAAGAAAGAAAGAAAGAAAGAAAGAAAGAAAGAAAGAAAGAAAGAAAGAAAGAAAGAAAGAAAGAAAGAAAGAAAGAAAAAAAGAAAAAAGAAAAGAAAGAGTGGCATATGGTACTCACCGACTAATTTAAAAAGGCTACCAAGTCTGTCTTAGTCCCATGAATATCAAATAGTTTAAATTCCATGAAAAAAAAGTTCGTAAAATACTATATGATAAAAATAAAGACTATTGGTAAAAACACAAGGCGTTAGTTGACATCGAGGCCAAAATACTGAAAACACAGTGATTATTTATGAGAGCCATTATTTATGAGCCTCGGAAAGTTTATCAATTTATCGTCAAATTTCACTTTCCTCTATCACAATTCTATGATATCAGAATAGCTTTGTATTCCTAATGCTTCGAAAAATAGGTTATCCTCTATGTTCTGACTTTGAACTTCAATGAAGTGTTATTTCTTCATAAAGAAACGCTCGACAAATTTAATACACACTTGTAAAATGTACAGTAAATAATTCGTATCGACATCAATAAGAAATTCATAAAAAGAACTCATAAAAGAACTCATTAGAGCTGGTTAAGTTCTCAGTCGATTTAATGTGATGAAGCGTGTTGTAAGAGTACCAGTTTACCGCCAAAAATCAGTGACTTCTGTTTGCATTCGTATGAGCTCTTTTCTTCAGTATCACTATCATTCGTAGACCAATGCAGTAATGTATTCTACTCTTATTCTCGATTTCTTGTGGTTTAATGTCGATCACAAAAGTATCTTCTTTTAGGGACAACAACATTTCTTTTTCAGTTTTTCTTTTTGTCACTCGTATTAAAATCAAAACGATAATGTGTTTTTCTCTTATTCTCGATTTCTTGTGGTTTGGTGTGTTACAAAAGTACCAGTTTACCGCCAAAATGAATCTATGAATGACTTCTGTTAGACGAGTAGAATTTCAATGAACTTTTTAAAGCTCTTTTCTTCTCGTTGTCATTTGCATTAAATTCAATACCGCGTTAATGTGTTTTTCTCTTATTCTCGATTTCTTGTGGTTTAATGTCGAACACAAAAGTACCAGTTTACCGCCGAAATCGTCTTTTAGCGACAACAACAAATTTTCAAAGCTCTTTTATTCTTTTTGTCACTCGTATTAAAATCAAAACGTTAATGTGTTTTTCTCTTATTCTCGATTTCTTGTGGTTTGGTGTGTCACAAAAGTACCAGTTTACCGCCAAAATGAATCTATGAATGACTTCTGCTAGAAGTTCATTGAACTGTTTAAAGCTCTTTTCTTCTTTGTCACTCGCCTTAATTTCAAAACGTTGATGAATTTTTCTCGATCTATTGTGGTTTAGCGTTTTACAAAAGCACCGGTTTACCGCCAAATTATATTTCTTTCTTTTACAAAATGAGTTTATCGAGAGAGAGTATAGCCATGACAAGAAAACACCCGTACGCAAAGCCACCAGAAATATATCTATTTCAAACGGCAGCCCCACCTCTTGTTTTGGGCGCGAAATTCATTAACGTACCGAGCCAAATGCAGCGAACATTGTCTTTGAAATATTAAAAGATGTTAAGATGATAAAATTTGTGGAAAATATTCTTCATAATGAATTGCCGAAACTAAAAAAAGTGTCCATATGCGAAGTCATTCGGCTTAGGGATAAATAGAATAAGTAGTTTGCGAGTTTTTAAACTGAAACCAACCCAAATTTAACCAATATTTTGAGTTAAAGATTTTTGCCAAATTTGAATATGAATCATTTTGACTGTCATTCATTACTCCTTCGTAATCTTTCAATCAGCTTAAGAGAAATGGCAACCTTACAAATCAGTAAAAACGACAGTTGAAGGACTGCAAAGCAACTGAACAAGTTTAGCAAACCAGAAAATATACCATCACAAATCGTGTGACGAATTATACAGAGTTTTTTTCAGTTATGAGCTTCAATTGTACACATTGCGTCATTGTTTGTATGTCAGAAGTAAAGTTTTTCAAACTGAATTGTCGAACGTTTCGAAACAAATCTTTCTTAATAACCTCGATGCTTAAATTTGTACAGGACAAAAGAATGGAATTGAGTTGTATACACAATCGTTTTTGCGTTTTTATTTTAAGAAACAAAGGAGAAGTTGTAAGACTCATTGCTTAAGGCAAGCAGCATGTGACTCTGTCCACTCAACACGTCATAATGACGTCAATCGTGTTCCAGTGTAAACACGTATGACAGTACAACTGAGCGTCTGGTCTTAGATCAAAGAAAAGGTGCTTAATCGATAACTTATCACATTAAACTGAAAAGATATCGATGTAAATTGGATTTAATTTGAACTCCATGTCATGTCATGGGAAGGGAAGCTCCACAAAGGTTATAAAGTACAAATAAGAGGAGGAATACTTAATAGGTGCCAATATTGATCCTACAAAGCTTTCTCTATATGTCCAATCTTTTCAAGAAACTGGTATTCACTAACTTTTTCAGTTCGTAAAACTTTAAAAAAATTTCAAGAAATTATTATCAAAGTAAACTTCATGCCATTCTTGTAACTTCATTTGGTTTTCCTAATCCAAAATGAGCTAAACTCAAACAGCTGTTTCATGGTGGACTTTTCTTAACAGGTGGCCCTATTTTTTGCCATTATTCTATCAGAAACATTAACTTCAGATTTTAAGTCTTCGTTGGCCTGTGATCGCGGAAGCCCTTCCAGTGTCTAAAGGAATGAGCTCTCTTAGAGCATCAGTGTTTCTATGTAATCGATGTTTTGAGTTTTTTTTCTTTTCTTTTTTTCTGCGTTCGTGCGATTTCCTTCGCGGGTGGTGTTATTTTGTACTCTGTCTATAGAAATGTAGTTTGATTCAGTCTTCGCCTGCCTGTTTGCCTGCTATTTCAGTTTCCGTAACGCGCGCGCCCTGGCAAGAATGCTAAGAAAGCCACTTCAGTGTCGTGCAGCTTTGTCACCAGTACAAGCATCATTTTCGACTCAAAAAAAACAACTTTTTGTCTTCTCTTCGTTCCCTTCTTTTTAGCTTTCATTTTTGAATTAGGAAATACAGAAATCTATGTGGAGATAAAGGAAACTCGGAAAATTTTGAATTGAAATTTTTTCTTGCCTTGTTTTTCTTTTAAGACGAGATCCTTCACGGTTCTTGCAAACATATTGTATGTAAAACAAAACATTATCTACTTCCCACGGGTTTAAGCTATTTGACTAATCCACCCACTCTTGTCCTGTTAAAAGTACCTGCTCTTTTTAGGACGTCTTTTTGTTTTTAGAACTACCAAAATACGCTCTCCTGACGATTAAACCCCAAGGTTTATCATATCAAACTACTCGCATAAAAACTCTAAATTTTCTTTCAAAATAAAAAAGGTTTAATTTAGAACTAAGCTTTCGAAAATTAGTTCAAAGTTGTTTGGTTAGTAGCAAATGTAGCTGGTTTCTCGATTTCAACGTTGTATTGGCTTTCGTGTCTTAGAGTTTCCCGCTGAAAGTCAGCTCCTCGTGGGCTGAGAACGATACCTGCTCAAGGTCCTGACTTGCATTGATCACTTATGCTCATAGACGGGTGGTATATTCAATTCGTAATGGTTTCCCGCCTAAATTGAAGATACCTCAATATTCTAATTAGTAAGGAATTTCATTGATGTTCCTTGGTACGGTTTTTCATTCATCATTTCTGACAGGTATTGTCATGTCAACGACTCGGTATTTTCCCGCCATTTTTGCTGGGTATTGCTAGCAGGTTCGTTATCACTGAAAACACTTGGCTGAATTGGTCGAATTGACCAAAGTCCTTTCGGAATTAACAAATTGAGAGTTAAATATCAATAAACACCCCATGCAAATTATTTCCAATGCAGTTAAATTTTGAAGAAAAATAAGTGAAAATATAAATAGCTATTTTTTTGAGTGAGAAAAAAAGCATATATCCCTATTTAACGAAAAGAACGAAATGCCGCAAAAAAATTTGACCTCAAACTTCATCCAAAGTCTGATATAACATTCCGTGACAAAGTGTTCTGATGTCGCAATGAGTGGGTGAGTCATTCGTGTGATTCAGACGGAAACTCATACAGAGTATGTTTTCCTGGTGTGTCGCAATCGCGTGTTCTGATTGGTTGAGGCTTCACGTAATAGTGGTTTTCTTGTACTGCGTGCGTGCAGCCAAATTACTCTCTGGTTAAATCGGTAGCAAGGCGGAAACCACTTGACTGTAGTGAGGTATAATCACAAGTATTTTGGTGTAGGTTGCGAAAGCTTGAGCACGCACGAACGAATTTGTGCTCAGTGGACAAAAGAATTGTAATCTCTTGCCCTTTAGTGACTTTACTTTTTAAAAAAGAAAGAATGAAGGGAGGAATGAAGGAAAGAAGGAAGGAAGGAAGGATGAATTAAAGGAAGGAAGGACGGAGTAGTGAGGGGCATAGCTGGTGTCCGGCACTTCTTGTCCAGGGAGCCTATGCCCCTCTTAAAACTTGATTTTATGACACTTTTTTGAAATAAATTGGACACTTCAGTTCCTCGACACTTAAATGGCTTTTCTCGCACGCATTCATTTGGCTTCTAAGTGTCTGGAGTCTTTTGAATTTCCAAGTTGTTAAGAATGTAAGAATTTTTTTCTGAAGCACATAAATGGCTTCCTTACCTCGGCGTTTACGTTCGAGATTTTATATTTATATATACATATATAATATATATATATTTTTTTTTTGTACAAAAAACTTTGAATTAGTACTCAAATGCTTATTTTATCATGATAATTTTCAAGAACTAAAAAAATGTGTTCATGTACGTCCAGTGACAAGAAAACCATTTTTCGGGATTTTCAAATTTTGATGACATAATTTGAAGTTGTGATGATAATGTTTTGGAGGTTTTTTTTAGTTTTTGTTTTTTGTTTTCATGTCTGTAAACTTTCAATTCATTTTTCCTGACCTTGTTTAGTTTATTACATGAAAATTCCATTGGAGGATTTAGCCTTTGTTGTTATTCAAAAATTAAAAAAACTGCGAGATTTATGAACACTTTATTGCATTTTCTGTTGTTCATTAGGCTACTATTAATTAGTTCAACTGCGTTCTCATAAATCTTTCTACTATATGGTAAAAACAAAAAGTTGTTAAATCAATTGAACTTTTCCATCTTTTTATATAGGTTTGGTTCAAGAATATCTCTCCTGTGTCCTTTAACTCTTACCATCATTTCTTTAGCTAGATGAATTGAATTTCATAGAACAAAACTTTGATTTGTGCCTATTCATTTAGAAGTGTCGAGAGTTTTTGTTCAACTCGGGGCCTAGATTCACAAGACACGTGTATGAACCCTTTCACCGATATAACATCAATAGGGCAAGTCTATACAAGTCTAAATTATCTTGCCGTTAATTACCAACTATATATAGTAATATATATAGTATATATCATAAAATGTTTCTCTTTCCATTCAATTCTGGTTTAACTTCTTTCTTCTTTTCTTTCGTTCGTATTCACCTTGTGTATAGATCGATTTTGTCTTAAGAACTGCCTTTAGACCTATGGCTTTGTTATCATTAGTGTATATACCCAAGCCCTGAACCGGCATTTTTGGACTCGGTTGCTTAGCAACAAGGTAATGGGGTAATTACTATTGGAGCTTTGTATGACAACTCGAGGCATTGTGTTATGAAAGACCGCCAAAACTCGACCACGTGCTACGAAAAACCGTTGACATTCTACAAAAAAACAAAGCCAAACTTTCCTCATCTCAAAACTAATGGCTCCCGAAACTAAACTAAGCTATTTTTCCCATAATCTTCAACAGTTTAGGCCATGCCTTTTGAATAAACCATCAAAAAATTCAACCGAATATCTCAAATATCGGCCGTGATCACACGAGTTATTTACCCCTGATCGCAAGCAGGTTTTTTTCTTTGTTGTCAAACTTGGAGATCAAAAGTGTATTTGAGCTTTCAGGAATGATTTCTAGGTCACAGGTAGCGCTTTGGGGTGCTCGCCACCTTAAATCTCACTGCGAAATTACCCAGTTTTCGAGTTAATTACGAGTCTTTTTCTCATCTTTCTGAGACGTGATGTATAAATTAATTTAGTTTAGACTTCCACATGGTCTAATTGACACAATTTGGCAAGAATAGACGCTCTTATATTCGGCAGACAAGCCCAAAATACATCTATAGCATTACCGAATCTGATACTAAGCTTGCTTTAAAACACGAGAGATAAAAACATACGCTGTACTGAGTGTTATAAAGTTTTCAAATGTTTTTTTTCTACTCAGTTTTTCTTTTAGTATATTTTTCTCGCTTTGTATCAAAACACAAGATTGATAGTAATTAAAGATTGTAAAACCGTTGACAACCTCAGGACACCTAACTCACTTCGCGTCTTGATGAATGATCGATAATTCATCAGCGTAGAGTACTTTATCTTCAAACCACAAGGTTTAAAGCCTGGTATTAAAAAGACTAGCTTAGAGCAGTGGAACTTATATATTGTAAACAAAAAAAGAGAATAAATTATCAGAAGAAAAAGCAAAAAATCCATTGTTTAAGTCGACTGACTTTCGCAAAAACAAACCAAATTGAAGCATATCAGAAAAAGAAACTACAGCACTGTTAAATTATTATCCAAAATTGTTTTATTTGTTTCATATATTGTAATATTTTAACTGTACAACGAGCTAATCTTTGGGCGTCTTTACAACAGACATTTCTCAACGTATTTGATCGCGAGTCCGTTTGTTTCCCAATATGGGATGAATGAAGTTATATACGAAGTAAGAAACGTTCATAAACAAAATCTAATCGTTATTATAAATACATTTTCCTTTAAATTATTCATTTTATATGCATGTTTCTCTGTATATGTACCTTATGGAAGACTATTGCTTAAGCCTTGACCTTGCATTGTAAGGAATTACGCGTTCTTTAGAAACGAAATATTTACACTAAAGTACAATTCGTTCATCCACAGTGATACGAATATTATTTCTTCGAAGCTCAGTTCGCTTGTTTTCCAAGTTTAAGATCTTCTAAGTCTTATTTTTTTAGCATTGTTCTTGATATCCTCGCAGATAAACGTCGAGCTCTGATCTTTGAATTCCATAGTGTTCAGCTACCTGTTAAAAAAATCAGAAGAAAGACTTGAGTTATATGTTTTTTTTGGAATCAAAGTTTCCCACGTGCTTGCTTTGACACTTCGAGGTAGTCTGGTTTAAGCCTAACATCTGTAGCAGTAAATGTTTGGGTTTAACAGTGAATTGTGCTTTAAGTATAAGATAAAAGTGAACGGCTAAAGCAGCTGTTGATTCTCTTTTACATCAGATAAACAATAAAGAAAAAAGGCTTGTTTTTATATCATTAACTTTAATGAGTATTGCTCAAATTATGTTAGTTAGCTAACCTTTTTAGTACATTCATCCAAAGCTGAGTTGGTGCCGGGTTCTGTCTTGGGTATTGTTGTAAAAAATCCACTCGCTGCACTAGTAAATGTTGTTCCTTGATCTCCGAAAAACATTGAAGCAGCTTGCGAACCTGCTATTGTGGCCATTCCTGGTTGTCCCATGCAGCCAGCTGCAGGCGAATTATTAAGGTAGCAGCTTAGCATAGCTATGTAGTCGATGGCGAGTCTGAGAACCTCGATCTTGGATAGTTTTTGTGGATTTTGGTCCACGCATGGTACTTTCTTGCGGAGCAACTCTAGAGCGTTGTTTAGCACATGTCTTCGTTTTCTCTCCCGTGCACTGGCCTTAAGCCTCCTACTCCTGTCTAGTAAGGCCCATTTTCGATATCTAGAGCTCTCATTCTGATCTTTGTCTTTCTCCTCGCAGTCTACTCTGCAGAGATCGGTCGTTTCACAAGTGATAACTTCTTCTCCTTTTGTCATGTTGACTAAATGGTGGGCTACAGCTGAAATGAACGACGTTTTTCCCGCACTTTGTTAGTTACCTAGTCTGTGCTCGGCTGCGTTCTTTTGTGCGAAGTAAGTAATCTAGAGCGTTGCACGCGTGCTACTACAGTGCGGCTTCTTATCATAACAAAGCCCTGATCCTGATATTGACAGAGTGCGTAGTTTGCGCGTGCTCTGTAAACAAAGTATTCGTCGAGCTGTGACTTCACCCAATCGCACCTATTGTCCCGAAAATGTGAACGTTCAATCCATAAAGACACAATTCCAAAAAACCAACCCTCGTAGTTGTCTATATGATGCGTTTTGATGTGTCCACACCTATGTGCTAGATCGCCAACTGTAAAACTATGTTATTTTAGTACAATTTAGTATTTGTAGAAACTCGAATTTAGTCGCGTGGTCATCAGAGCTAATATTATAGTTACTAGTGCCTTGGACCAAAGGAAAATATCCCACATCGGAAGTCACTTCAAATCTTTTTTTTGTCTTTACTAATTAGAGGCCTGAATCTGTTTAAGTATTGTTTGAAAACAAAAAAAGATTCTTGTAAAATGGTTGGAAATTTCGAATTGAAAATGCCATCATTGCGTTTTTGCTGTTAGTTTTTTAGGGAATAAATGAGTTTAGTTCTGGTTACTAGAATTTTCTTAAATGAATAGTGATTTAGAATTATAGGCAGAATAATTAAAGTTTTTTTTGTAATCCTTTCTAAAAATACAACAGCAATGAATTCAAAAAGACCTCCCAAAAGATGGTTTCTTAGTTTCAAAGTCCTTGAAAAACTTTCTTTTTCAAGGTTCTTTGAAATTATAATTTTCACAACACAAAAAACTCATATATCCTTTGGTATTGAGATTTTTATCTTTTCTTAGTGATATTGCTTCGGCTTTTTATCCCAAATTGATTTGATTTCCAGCTTTTTGTTCAAACTATCATTCCTAATCATAAACAGTCATGTCTTCCACGCACGTGTAAATGTGTCAAATATGCTGAGTTAACTAACAGCTTACTGCAACAAACTTTGTTTTCATATGATAGACATAGACGCTCAGGAAAAGATTTTGACAAGAAGCTCAGACGTGACCGAGAATGCTCTGACTCACTTAAATAGCTCATTGGAAGAACCCGACTCCAATACATTGTTTGTTGAGCTTATTATGTTTTTATTGTCCAAGGGTCTGCTAACGAAAACAATAGCCAAACCCCAGCTATTGTCTTCTAGAAGCGACAATGACTTACATCGGCGTGGATGAGCCTTAACATGAAGTCATATATTGCTCAACAACACTCGCAAATGAAGTTTAATCACGAAAAGAACTTTCAAAACTTCTTTGTAAAACCTTCAGTAACTTAAACTAAGCTAAAATATTATAAACTATTATCGATAAAACGAAAAACAAAGCAAGTTTCTTTGGAGAAGTTAGTTCCTTGTGTCTTACATTCAAAACAAGTTTGAAAACAAAGTCAGGAACTCATTTCATAATAACTTAAATACTTATCCTGCAGCTTAAGTGAGTTAGAGAAAGCACAGCTTTGATTATTTGGCCAATAAATAAATAACAAGCGGTTTTTTTCTTTTCTTTTTGCTTAAGTTTGCCAACAACACCTGTAGGTGACTCATGACTTCAATTAAATTTATGAAAGAAGTTGTTGAAAATCGTGTCGTTATAATCACACACAACACAATCATACCATACGCTTTAATAACCGAAAACAACTTTTCCTGCCTCTTAAAAAACAAGGTTGTTTTATTGTGTAAATTGTATGCGACAGTTTTGGTTCTTAAAAGGTTTATTTTCAATTTAGGCTTCATTCAGTGATGGAAAGGTCTTAAGAAAGTCTCAGGGAGCTCTGAACCGAAAACAACTTTTACTGCCTCTTAAACAACAAAGATTTTTTTATTCTGTAAATCATATGCGACAGTTTTGGTTCTTAAAAGGTTTATTTTCAATTTAGGCTTCATTCGGTGATGGAAAAGTTGTATAAAAGCATAGTTAGTCTACTAACTATGATAAAAGTCAAAGGGAGCTCTGAACCGAAAACAACTTACCTCCCAAACAACAACTTTCTATTATTCGTTAAATTGTATACCGACAACAGTTTTAATTTCCAAAAGGTTAGTTTTTAGTTCAGGATTCATTAAGTGATGGACACGTTTTCAAAAAGTTTGTTAATTTGAAAAGCATTTTTTAGACCCTCATTTAGTGACTCTATTCTTGAAGTATTATAAGTTATCAAATATATTAATGTAACAGGTTTAGAAATGTAGCAACTGTATAAATCTATTATGTCAACTGATAGGTTTGGTTTACAAATACTGCAGGTACCCCAGGTCTGTATTTGTCCTGTTATTTCAAATCAGCATGTTTGATATCTAAGTGTTTTATTTAGGTTTCTTTATGTATTCCTTGGAAAACTGTTTTTGAAATCCTTATTTATTCTGCAAGGATAACTTGAGGATTCCATAATCTCTAAAAACGAAAAGAAATATTGTTAATTTGTAGGGTTACCAAGGTCGTACCTTATATTTTATACATTGAAATGTTGTGAATTTTTCTTCCTAGAAATATAGACATTATTTCGTGTTGAAAGTGTTGGAAAGTTAATTAATGATGATTGACAGATGATGATGGGTCATTAGTTACAGCTAATGATGATTGACAGATGATGATGGATCATTAGTCACAGCTAATGATGATTGACAGATGATGATGAATCATTAGTCACAGCTAATGACGATTGACAGATGATGATGGATCATTAGTCACAGCTAATGATGATTGACAGATGATGATGGATCATAAGTCACAGCTAATGATGATTGACAGATGATGATGGATCATTAGTCACAGCTAATGATGATTGACAGATGATGATGGATCATTAGTCACAGCTAATGATGATTGACAGATGATGATGGGTCATTAGTTACAGCTTATGATGATTGACAGATGATGATGGGTCATTAGTTACAGCTAATGATGATTGACAGATGATGATGGGTCATTAGTCACAGCTAATGATGATTGACAGATGATGATGGGTCATTAGTCACAGCTAATGATGATTGACAGATGATAATGGATCATTAGTTACATCTAATGATAATTCAGTTGACAGATGATGATGGATCTTTAGTCACAGCTAATGATGATTGACAGATGATAATGGATCATTTTGAGCAGCGGTGAAATCGAGGAGCTTGCGCAAGATGATATGGCCGCGTGAGATTGCGTGAGCACCACAAACAAAAATCCCCCAGGGGACCCTACCAAAGTATAAAATTGTCATAAAATCACCGCAAATTTGCATCAGGTTTCGAACATGTTCAAAACCAGCGCGATTTCATGGCGAGAAATCGCATCGAATGTACATCAAAATCGCCGTTAGTCTACATGCGCAGTTTACAGGGTGCCACAGGCGTGACGCGTTATTCGGATTTTTTTTTTTTTTTGGAGTGATTCGTGAAATTCAAAAGAATAAGTCAGTGATTCGTGGATTTCAGTCTCCCCGTGATGCGTGATCTGCTTATTTTGAAGACCTTGATTCGTGAAAATTCGTATTACACACTAAATCTTTGTATCAAGGTTAGTCATTATTCGCATTTCGTGATTCGTGAATTTATAAAACAAATTGTCCGTGATTCATGATCGATCCCCCCATGCCACCCTGAGTTTAGTGCCGCGACACGGTGCGAGAAAAATTACAACAAAAATGGTATCAAAAGTCCGCGCTGGTTAAAGGCACCAAACTTGGCACAATGATAGCATAAGACAAGCTGATTGATTTCAGCTATGGGCCCACCTCGATTTTATTCAGGGGGAGGCAAATTTGGTACTCAGGGGGAGGGGAAGGGCAAACACTTTTTTGACAATTTTTTAAACTTTATTATATCTTATCAAATCAGCACTAAACTGATCAGATATTCACTGATTAAAGTATAGGAGCTTTTTCTAAAAATGTAATTCTGGTAAATTTAGTGCTAATTTGATAAAATATAAAAAAAATTTAAGATCTACGAACTCCAAAGAAGCCGCTGCACCCGCGCACCTGACCGAGTTTCTTTGCGCACAGAGAGTAGAAAAAGCTTTAAGAAAAAAAACTCTGGGCTGATAAAAGACAGTATATGGCAAGTTCGCAGATCGAATTGGAATTTAGCTGGTTAGGTTTCGCGGGGAAGGGAAAACCGGAAAAGTCGAGGATAGACCATCAAATCAAAGAAGAAAAAAACTAAAATTGGCCTGTAACGAGAAGAAATTACAACGAGATGTCTGCCAACTGTGATAACCTCGTTTTGATGTATATGCTAATTTATGACCTAAACCGTTATGTTGTTATGTGACGCGTGACGGGTCACGCACGAAACACCTAACTTACGATTCAAACAACTTGCTCTTTTTGAGAGCGATATGTTTTTGTAAGAATTGGATAAAACAATATTGTAATAGTCTTTAAAAACCTTTAATATTGGATAAGAAGAGTCAGGTGTTTATTTAAACACAGAATTTGAATGTTAGATAAACGCAAAGAACAATATTTTTGTGAAACAATATGGCCGACGAAGATAAGTTTTAATGGTAAGTAAACAAAGTATTTCAAATCTTATGTTAAACACTTTTAAACTCGGTTATTCGTTTAAAATAATCACAGTTTGAGTATATCATTCGATAATGTGGAGTCACTTTCTTTCCTTGTACTGTAGGATTCACATGAAGTTCTGGCCTAGACTAGCAAGGTAATCGCTGCAGCAATGACTCGTATTAAGATCAAACTTTTTCTCGTCGTCACTGCAGTAGTTGTACTCGTAGTACTGATATTGATCAACAATCCACAGTTATACGAAGAGCTCTTAGGTAAGTGAGGATAGAAAAAGGCTGGTAAACTTAATGGTTTTGCTCGTATTTCATATTTTACTACTTATGATAATATGCTTAACGATATTATGATAATTAGGACAGTCAGTGGTCATCACGCGTGAATAATTTTCGTCGAGAGAATATTAACTAGTCCATTTTCTCAAGTTTCGTTATTAAAAGATTAAATATACCTTTGCTGCGCCTGGAGGATGGATCAATATTTTTTGTCGAGAGAATATGAACTAGTTTTTCTCTTGTCTTCGTTATTAAAAATACCTTTTGCACCTGGAAGATGGGGGAGGGGTGATTGAACAGAAACTGCCTAAGAATTGCTGCCGAAGCAAGTAATGTTCAAGTCACTGTTGTCAATTGTAAATTGGGGATTGTATAAATGAAGGGGGCTGGCTAAGAGCACTGGGCTCGTTAGGTACAGACGTTGAGTGTGACAGATTTTTTGTACGACTTTAGAAGGGGGAGGACTGTAATATTATTCACATCGAATAACCTACAATAACCTCCACATTTTACCAAATCCTGAAACAGATCGGATTGAAATTGAGCGTGTTAGGTTTTGCAGAGGGAGGAAAACTGGATACCCCCCCCCCCCCCCCCCCCCAATTCAACAATGACGACAATAACAATAACTGTGGATTGCTTCACCAGAAACGTCATATCATTTCCAAGACGATCAGTTTCATATTGCAAATAATACCTACAAGTGCGACGGCAAATGGGTCCAGTGGTACAAGAAATTGCACGCGGACGGCTTAAAATCAACGAATAAGAATCGTCGATTCCTTGTGTTCTACTGCCCAGGCCACGACGGAGGGTGTGGTGGATACGGTAACCGTATCGTCGGTTTGATCTCCACCTTCTACCTGTCTGTTTTACTAGACAGGGTCTTTATGGTACACTGGGGTGGGCCGGAGAAGTTTGAAACATTCTTGTTACCAAATCAAATCGATTGGACATACGATGAGTCAAAGTTTGAAGGGCTAAGCATCAGAAGTCATTATTGGGGGGCTTCAAAACCTGGTGGATACGATAGGTATAAAATACGTACTGAGGCAAATATCAAGAAAATGATCAAGGAAATGGAACCAGGCAGCCTGTTTGACCATCAGGTTGTGAAGTTGAACGCCATATGGTATTATGCAGAAAGCTTGTGGAGCAACCGTGAATTAAAAAAGCGCGCGAAGGAGCTTGAGTTACCTCCAGCTCTGGTGACATATCCCTACGCTATGATTGGCTGTGCCATGAAATTTTTGTTCAAAAAATCAAAGTATTTAATGAAAGAGTTTAGCAAAGAGAAGTCAAGAATCGGACCAAGAGAACGACCTATGATAGGGATACATTTGAGAACTAATGACTTACACTGGGGATCTACTAACCAAAGAAGCCGCCGCACCCGCGCACCTGACCGAGTTTTTCTTTGCGCACAGAGAGTAGAAAAAGCTTTAAGAAAGAAATTCATTAGTCTGAGAAAAAAAACATTCACATGGTTTTTAGCCGCTGATGATAAAAATCTAAAACTGCGGGCTCAGTCTCAGTTTCCTAGCAATGTAGTGACGTTGGATATCAAACCACGTCATTTGGATATCAATGGGAAGGATTTTCAGGACGTCCTACGGGATCTTTTAATGGATCAATTGATGTTGCTTGAATGTGATTATTTTCTGCCTACTTGGGATAGTACTTTTAGTTATGTCGTTTTGGGACTGAAGCCGTTTTCTGTTAAGAATTTTGTGTTTGGAGAAAACTGTCCTTTAGATGAACAAGGAATCGCGTTAGCACCGTAAAAACGTCAGCGGTCAAAATATAGCACATGCGCAATAGTAAATTTCTTAACATTTAGTGCTGCAACTTTTTGATGACTAAAAATGTCACGGCACGGTCACGAAAAGGAAGTAATTTCATCATTTGAATCGAAAAATCAAAGCACACCTTTTTACTTGTCTAGCAATCGACTTGCTTCGAAACACAGTGTTCCGTCTTGGTAGGGCCAAGGTCACAGCACGTCGGTCCGTTCCGTAAAGCTTCGCCAAATAAACAATAATCCATCAGATGATTTTATTTATACCATATATATTACAACTATAGTATATATTAGGAGTATAAAACAGTGCGCGTGTTGATATACCGTGATATAAACACGCTGGGAGATTTAAAGCACGAGAGAATTCGTAGAGAAACACGAGGCGTAGACGAGTGTTTCTTTGACTTCTCGAGTGCTCTACAGCTCCCAGAGTGTTTATATCACAGTATATAGACACAAGCGGAAGTTTTTATATTCAGTGCTTTTATAAAATAAACGAAACATTTCAGCTGAGCGTGTTTTCTGTCCTCTGATATAAACATGGTTTTCCAAGCGTTTCGACCAATCAGAGTGCGCGTAGTATCTCAAATATTTCATAAATATATATACATAAATTGTAGAGTACATTTCATACTGAGCGCATGCGCACAGTACATTGACTTTCAAATGGTCGTTTCGCAGACTACTGTCAGTTACTATCAAATGGCTTCACTCCGACCAATGAAACAGTAAGAAAACGAGGGCGCACTACACTATCATGTTCTACACGCATGCGCATCGTGTTATGTTTTCAACGCATGCGTAAACCTATTCTCTTCTCTATACTATATATATCATCTATCTCCTTGAACAAATATATTACATTCTTTTGTACAACTATATATATTAATTTTCTCTTTGACGCCTTTTATGTTTTATTGTGGAGAGGGAAATTATTGATCTCTAATAAACTCTAATAAATACCACTTGGTGCTTTTCCTCGGTTTAGCGTATTATTGTTTTGTCCCCCAACATGGCTACCCCCAACTCCTCTTACGACCTAGTGAGCTATGCTTCAACTATTATTCACAAGTTCTTCTCGATTCCTCTTTAATCATTTGGTCTTTAAATTCTCTTCTTCATAAGCTAATTCCATTGTCGTTAAAGGATTTTCTTGACACTCTAAAAAAGATACAAAACAGTCAGTTAGTTAATCAATAAAATTCCAAATGTTCCGGCCCAATATTCAATCCTGCGCCATCTTGAAAAGTAGCTGTGCCTTTGCATCGAAGCAAGACATGAGGTGAAGGTGATCTTACAATGATAAAGACGTGAATACTTTTCAAGGTGTTAAGAAGGGCTCTATCATTGCAAGGTCACCTCATGTCTCGCTTCGATGCAAAGGCACCTTTCAAGATGCACGGCGCAAGAAATATCGGAAGTTTGAAGATCCAATTCTTTTTTTTGAAATTTGATTTGAAGTTTGTTTTGAATGTTACAAAAATGAAACGGAACTTGGGAAATCAGGTCTCTATGTAAATCTCGATGCCAGACACGAAGATTTTTGTCTGAGAAAAACAAATTGGCGGTTGACAAAGAAAAAGAAGGAAAATCGCTAGTAATTTCCCTCCAGCATTCGAACAACCAAAAGAAAAAGAAAAAAGAAAAAAAAAAAAAAAAAGAAGAACAAGAAGAAGAAAGAAAAAATTATCGTAGCGAAAGCTTTAATGACTTTAAAATTCGACGAATTGATGATAAGCCCTTATTTTTCCCTTGTCATTAGACATTCTATTGTTTAAGCTTAAGCACCACTGACACTGCATTTAGTGATGATCAAACAAGTCTTAAACCGACTATGACAACGCGTTGGAGGCAAATATCTAGCAAATTCAATAGCAAAAAGAAAAAGAAAAGAATATAATGTCTCAAATTTCAAATCTCAAATTTCTTCAATTTGTTTTTAAAAACGCTGTTTTTAGATTTTGCGTAATTCTTTAGATTGTCTTCCAGCTGTACGTCTTTGTGTCCTAGTTAGGACAGCTCTGATTGGTTGTTCATCACTCCTTTAATATACACAAATGGCATGGATCTTCAAAGTTCAGTCCAGGTGTCTCTCTATGATCATATTATTCAAGTTCATCAGTTTTTCTCTTTCAATTTTTTCTTTCGCCGTCTCTAAATATACCTCGTAGGTCCGAGAGACCTCCCGCTGATATCCAGGTCATTCCCAAGTTTGTTTTTCTTTTTCCAGCTTTTCTTTTCGACCAAATTATGATAAAAATTCTATCTAGAGGATTCTCCTTTAGCCTCGGTATATAAATCAAAAACTCTTGCCATTGCCAAATTAATTCATTTATCCTTATATCCACATCTTTGAATATGAAGTCCAAATTGAAAATCAGTCTTCGAGTACATAGCTCTCCGTTTCAACGCATCCAAACCTAGTCAAAAAGTATTTTTTTCATATTTTGAATCAATCTCAGAGTCTTTAGGAAAAGTCCACCAGCGAAAGAACTCCAAAATATCCTTTAAAATAACATTTTTTGAAATGAAATTCCAAGCAGACTTGATTAATGTTTACCGTAAAGCTAAGTTTACACATAACGAAAATGATAACATTCTAAAAACTCATTCACCGCTACCATAATCATTTTTCTTCGTTTACAAATAATTTACTAGTAGTGAGCTTTGAAAATTTTGACAATCTAAAATTTTAATTTTTTAGTGAATAGCAAAAAAATTTTTTTTTTACCAATTTGTGGGGAAGGAATTTGAGAAGATTTTACAGCGCGCGCGCTTTAGTTTTGTATTTCCTTTTAGATGAAAAAGACTCAAGGCGAGAGAATTTTTTTCAATGTAACTTTTCACACTTACTCTTTCCTTTTCGCTCTTCCTTCCGTTTGTAATGCTCGTGTACACTGATCAACACAGTCAGCAAAGAGCTGCAAAGAATTTCTTGAGGAGTCATTCTCCGCCAAATGCTTTAAGTGAGCCAAGGCTGAAATATAACTGGTGGCAAGTCTCAAAATGGCCAGCTTTGATAGTTTTTGATCGTGTGAATAACTAGGCACTGCTCGCCTCAGAGAATCAAAAGCCTCGCTCATAATATGGATTCTTGAACGCTCCCTTGCGTTGGCAATAAGTCGTCTTGATCTACTAGAATGTCTCCAGGAAATTCCTTTCTTATTTTTTTCTCTTTTCTTTTTCCCATTTTGCGATCCACTTTTAGTTTTCTTCGCTCCACTGTCATTAGATGCTGTAGTTGAAATATTAGTCTCTCGTTTGACGGGATTTTTTTCACCAGATGTGTTAAGAGTTTCTGAGCTAATGTCTTCCAATGATCTCGTAAAGCTCGTGTAACCAGTGGTATGGTACATCGGAATAGGGAGAGGCGAATCGCACATATTTTCTGTCTGTCCCAAATTTCTTCCTCAGTACTTCGAGTCTCTGCGACTTCTTTCGTGATTTACTCAGATATGTGTCTGATCTCTTGTTCTCTTCTTTATTAAAAGGAAGCGCTTGTGTGGACGACTGTATCCCTTGTTGTTTGACCGAGTTAAATTGTATTCAAGATGTCTCTAAACACCTGGTTAAACCTAATTCATGATACGATACATAAGCGAGCTCCCATCAACCCTTTGATCGGGGCCTTTCTGTCAAATGAAAAAGCAAATTAGCATGAAAAGCCAACACCTGCTCGGGCCGAACAAAAGCCCAGTGGATTGTTTATCAACCCTCTTAGCGATCGTTCAATAAAAAACCCACCTTTAACCGATTATATATAGTGAGCAAAGCGTGACATGACAAATGTCTTCTAGCTCGTTTAGGAGAAGAAAACCGCGCGATTAAACTCCATGAGACAGGTGCTATTCTTCTCTTTTTTCTTTTCTTACCCAAAACATTACCAAGTTTATAGTTTCTTTTTGACTCGTACTAAACCACAAGCCCTGTGTTTTAGGAATAAAAGCTTAAATATTTATCGAATGATCGGGGTTGGTCTCGTTACTTTTAGTCTCACGAGCAGCTGTTGATCAGAAGGAAGTCAGGCAATGATGGGCTATTACAAGAGGCTTGTGTGGTGTATTTTTTACTGGTGCTGCACAGGTGTTTTCAGTTCAGTCTTGTCTGTACACTGTAATCTGCACTATAAATGATTTGTTATTGTGCAAGTAAAAACTCGGTTTCTGATTGGTCGGGTATTTCAAAGATTTTCTTTACATTAGTGTTCATGGCACATGTTACGACACTCTTCCAATAAAAAAGAACACCTCTTAAATGTATATCAATATATATTCTTTATTTTCTCAAACCTTTCCCTCGCTAAACTCCAAACATTAATTCTCGACGGCTTCAATTTCTATTCTAATACTTCTGATAATTCATACATTCGAGAAAACTCTGAACCAATTTGGAATCCTTTGAAGTGTAATTCAACTGCCGGTCAAGCTGAGAAGAACCACGAGGCAAAGTGTCACATTTACTTCATTTTTTTGCTTATCTTCGGCTGTAATTCGCGAAATGACTCGATGATTACAAAGTTTAAAGCATATTAAAAGTACGGAAGTTATTCTCATCGCTTCTGGGTAGCGAATGTTTGAATATTGAAAAGTTTATTGACGCTGCTTCCTTGTTCAAATATAAACGAAGGTTTACAAATTATACACACTTATTATAATCCAAAACTTTAGCGTAAAAACTTCGAAAATCCAGTTTCTTTTTAGAAAAAGAAAGCTAAATAATTATAAAATATAACTCAAAGAAAATTCAAAGAAAAACCTCATTAAACCACAGTTAGCTTTAAGATAATTACATTTTCGGAGCTGTTTTTAATTTTGAATAGTTCAGTGTACAATAAAGTTTATTTCCATCTTTCTTGTATTTAGAAATAATTAACTAAACTTACTTCAATTTTGACACGAGTTTTTCTCGTTACAAATAATTCAAAAACATAAAATTTACTCGATACTGAGATAGTCAGACTCTGTAGTTCAGTTAGTACATGTTCAGCTTCGTGATTGAGACTGTAGAGAGAAGCGAATTTTGTATACAGTTTGTTTGTCTTAAAATTTCTAATTCTGGGAAACAATTAAGCTATAATACCAAATATATATCATAAGTGAAAATGTTTTGGTTCGGCTTAACTCTTTCATCGACTTTCATTTAAGTCTATATTTACAGCTCTAAGCACTGCCAATTATAACTAAAAATAACTTTTGAAGTTTGCACAGATTTAATTTTTTTTTGTTTTTTTTTTTTTGATCAAATTGATCATGACTGCCCCAGGCAGTTTGATATTGGGAGTTGAGTAGAGTTGAATTAATTGGGATTTGTAAGGTTGTGAATAAACTTCATTGGCGAATACTTTGTACGAAAAGAATACTTTACTGGTTGCCAGTCGTTTTTTAATGATTTTGACTCGTTTTTGTTGACTCAGCTGGGTCGTGTTTGATCGACTCGATTCTGTGCACCAACATCGCTACGATTCATGGGTAACGCTCACGAATTTGCACATTATTATCACGCGCAAACACGCACCATTCACTCACATTTCACGCGAAAAATTACACGATACATACACTCTGATTAAATTAGATTTCGGAAGAGATTCTGCTTTTGGTCTAAGAAAGTAAAGACGCCAAGGAATGACGCTTTCGTCACGCCACTCAAGTTTGACTCGTGGCCTCTTCAAATCTGACCTTCACCACAAACAATAGAGACTTTGAGCACCTCGTTTATACGGCAATTGACAAGTAAAAATTTCTTCAGAACAGAGTTAGTCCCCTCTACTAACTCTGTTCAGAATTAGCGAAAAAGCACCGGCAAAACTCTCTGAATGGTATATAAACAAAAGAATACTTGTGTTTGGTGAGAAGGTTTGCAAAAGTAAATATCTAGAAAAATGCAGGGAAACGATGAAAGCGTGGTCATGTGCTGTAGTGTAGACCTAATGTAGAGAGAAAAAGCTAAGCGCGAATGCCACTTTATCTGTGTAGTATTTTATTTGATGAACGCACAGTCAGTAGGAAAAAGCTCGCTGATTATTTGACAACTGTTCTGTCAAATGGCTATCAACTAAGTATTCTATCTGTCTGCATGGCGCTGGGCCGTTTGGATTTGGACATGTAAATAACACTTGGGAGAGTAACACTGATTGTGCATCGATATCGTATTTGAGATGAATATTTTGAGAGAAGCACAGGATGCCCAAAATATTAGATAACAGAAGAAGAAGAAGAAGTAGTAGTAGAAGAAGAAGAAGAAGAAGAAGAAGAAGAAGAAGAAGAAGAAGAAGAAGAAGAAGAAGAAGAAGAAGAAGAAGAAGAAGAAGAAGAAGAAGAAGAAGAAGAAGAAGAAGAAGAAGAAGAAGAAGAAGAAGAAGAAGAAGACAGAAAAAGAAGAAGGCGGTTTTACTGGTCACAGCAAGGGGTTAATCATCTACATTCTAGGGGCCGACTAACCTCTCCCTTAGGTTCCGCCGAGCTTCCTGATCAGTTTGTAACTGTTCTTCCCGGGATAGCGGTGTTGGTGTCGAAATCTCCAGCGTAGCCGTAAGTCCATACGATGTTTCAGCACTCGATGTCTGGAAGTATGGTCCTGGTTATTCTTAATCAATCACGAAGAAAAACAATCCGCAAAAGCAGTTTTCTCACTAGATATAAAATTTTAAGCAGATCAATTTGAAAAGAACAAGAAGAATCCCTCAGTGACGTACTGTGCATGCGCGCCTTTTTTAAGGTAGCTCCTCCTAAGTAGTTTCTATAGAAACACCAGGATAAATCATCACCCTTATAAAACAGTATGTCTTAGCTGTGGTACGGTGATTACTGCGCTGTTGTTCTTTGTGCATTCAGTATGCGAGACAACTTTGTTTTGATGAATTTACCGCTTACAGCAATTCCCCACAATATAATACTACTCGTTTTGGAGGACAAAAAAAAAAAAAGGATTTCATTTCTCATGATAGTAATATATGATATATAATTCTGTTGTTAATACATTAGCAGGCCCGTACAAAGCCTAAAACTCGTCGGATTGGTTCCAAATCGAGTACAGAGACAAAGAACAACAGCAAGAACACACAGACAAAAATTGGTCAAGAAACTACAAGAATTACTTCAGTTATTCTTACGATACATAATTCCACATACATTCATTTGTAATAGGGTACAAAAACATTGCTTAGGCTTCCTCCCTGTGATTTAGCTGCATTAGAAATATGCTGCAAGAATTTTAAAAATATTTTTATTGAAATAGGCAGATGGTGAAATGTTTGTAAAGTAATATTCTAGTAAAACATAAATTCCTCGTCTAAACAAAGAATAATAACAGCAAAAAGTTATGTATTCTTGCACAGAAAACCATTTCCGAAAATAGGTCGAGTACTCTTCAAATTGCATGACGTTGCAAGACGTTTAGGGACTAGTTATGTCTATTAAGATTGAGCTCCCTACTTAAGACGCGCGGGTTTTTGATTTGCAAAGAAAGCCCTGTCCGAAAAGAGTGAAGTCGAACGCTCTTCAAATAGCATGACGTTGCGAAACGTTTAGGGAATATTTATGTCTATTAAGATTGAGCTCTCTACTTAAGACGCGCGGGTTTTTGATTTGCAAAGAAAGCCCTGTCCATAAAGAGTAAGGTCGAATGCTCTTCAAATTGCATGACGTTGCAAGACGTTTAGGGAATATTTATGCCATCAAGATCAGGATCCCTACTAAGTCGACGCGGGTTTCTGTTCTGCTATGTTTAACCCCAATTAAAACTGGACAATGTTCGAAGTCCTGGAGAGATATTATACTGAATGCAATTCTTTCATGGTCAGACAGACATATCATAACAATTACTCAATGACAATTTAACCATTAACCAATAGACAAATGTCCATGATTGTACAAAGTACATTTCTCTTTGAACAATTTGACGTGTCAACAAGGTGTAAAGCCTATTTAAACAATTTTTTTTGCTCCCCCAAGAAGCGTTTTGTTCGAATTTTGACAGTTTTATTGAGTGTGGGGCTCAACGCGATGGAAAAGTGAGAACATTTGTTGACCTGGATTTTTATCGCTACCCTCAACCCACCCCCCTGCATGATATCTCAAAACCTGCCTAAAAATAACCTCTTTTATTTCTGGACTTTATTAGGTTGTGCATACCTCGGGTATCTGATTCTTTGATCAAGACTTAGGGGGAAAAACGTTTGGGAAGATGAGACCTAAGTAGAGGTCTTGCAACACAATTTGCCGACTCATGAACTACCAAATATCTCGCAACCCTGTCGGCGAGTTGTTATCCCAGAACAAACAAGATATGTTTACAATTCATCGTTATGGAGTGTAATGAGTTGTTCTTACAACACCTGATGCTGTCTCGTAGCATTAAGAATATTGTCGCAGGAGATACGAACCAGTTGACATTTGCCATGGATCGCTATCTTGAGCCTGTGATTGGCTATTGATGATGTGAGCATGACCCACAGTTATGACACGCAGGAAACCCGTTAATGAACACTGATTGCTTGGGCGGAGCTTAGCCAAGCTGAAGAATGCTTGATACCGTCTAAGTACTGGTTTAACGATGTGAAGTACTTCTTGGGTCAAATATGGCTTCTAGGAGTTCCAAGACAGGCAAGGGAACCGGGAAAAAATTCTTAGACCCGGGTGACAAAAATAACGGACGAAAACGCTACCATTTGAGACCAGTGTCGCTGGAATCTCGCTCAAAATTAGCTGAATTGGCCGCTCAAGAGGAGGAAGACGATTGGTGTGATTACTGCTTCAAGAGCACGGCTCGCCATCGTAAGTACATCCATTTACGGTCCAATAGAGAGTGTGCAACCGCTAGGGAACGCAGTCGTATGCATAGCCTGAATGATAGCTTCGATGAGTTACGTAAAGTTATTCCCAAGACGAACTATTCAGGCGACGAGAAACTCTCGAAGATTGCTACTCTAAGACTAGCAATTCATTACATTGGAGCACTCTCTCGAATCCTTGGAAAGCCGGTAGATCAGCAAGACTCCTTGGAAAAAGATCAAAGCGATGATGAAGAAATTGAACACAAGAAACTAAGAACCGAGATTGATGAACACAGCGATCCACAGTCTTCGCCTGCTGGGAGTTCAAGCCTTCCTACTGATTTCGACTCAGGAAGTTCTCCAGACAGTTTTATATTAGAGCAAGGTAAGAGTAAACATCGTACCTAAAGTCTAGGACACTTGTGTCTAGAGTAGGCTATTCTACATAAACTAACCTTCTTGTCTCTCAATAGTGAAAAAACATTTATTGTAGACAATACACTTCTAGGTGCTTTCGAGTAAGTACTTGATCTCAACATGGGTCGTACCGAAAACTTTGCTTTTAAAATTTGTGTTGGAGAATTCAAATTATTGAAAAGTTTGGGCACCGACTTATTCCTGAAATTAGTATTCACTTAAAGTACTGAGAAATCGAGAGAATGAATAAGGTGAAATAAGCTAGCTAAAAACAGCGAGTATTTGAATTTAGGAGATTGAAGAGTTCACTGGAATTAGCTCAGTACAATACTGCTAATTTCGTTTGCACTCAGTGACAATTTAAAGCTTTTTCCACACTTTGTCCAAGAAATCTTTGAGAAGAAAGCTCCGTTTTTGAATACGTTTACTTCAAGCAAACAGGCAAACAAATAGTTGCATTCAGATGATAATTTTTGTGATCAACTTTTAACTCCTACCTTTCACGATCTGACTTGGTAAATTCATATTGGCTGGTACTTCTCCCAAGGCATATTCCAGAGAAGCTTTTCGACCACCTTTTTTGTACTTATTTGCAAAGCTATAATCCTTGGTTGTTAGACATCATTGCAGTCGTGGATCAGAAGATTACTGAAGTAGGTCGGTTACCTACTGATAGATCACCAGCCTCTTTTAAACTTGACCCAAAGCTAAATGACTTAAACGAGAAACCTTACCTCGAAATCACCCGAGGCAAAAATATTTTGCAGCGTTGAAATATCCAATTCCAAATATGTCATACAAATTGAAAAAATTTTCTGGATGAAGGCTAATTTTTTGGCAACTTTGGCAAGTGTACGTGATGAGAGTGCATTCTTGACGACATATTTGACGCAACCATCAGACCACTTACAACAATTACTTCTGAAACTCGAATTCTTGAGCTGTTTTGTTTTGAGCTGTTGATGTATTTTTTCGGAAGTCCTTGAAGTGTCTCCTTTACTCGAAAACAATTGGAGTATGCCTCTCATAGGAACTAGGATGGTTTATGATATAGTTATATGTGCCATACTGGAATACAAGAGTTTTGTAATGGATATATAAGATAATAGTTGAGACTCCTTAAGCGGGACTTGATGAGATAAGGAATTCTTAACTTTTTTCGCCTGGAAAATTTCGAGGAGTTTAAATCTAATCGTCCTCAGGAAAATGAAGAGTTTTAAGACAAAGAAGACAAGAAATAGATGGAATTTGAAGATAGTTTAATTGTTTTGCTACAAATTGTAGTTAATTTAAAATCTTTTTTTCCAGGTTTGTGGTATCTTGCAGAGCAGGATGAAGAAAGTCCCTGTGATACTTTGAACATTGAAGAAACGTATGGCATCAAACCACAACACACTAGCTCCAGCTAATCACATCTCACTTAAAATAATATACCAATACTCGAGTTTCGCTTAAAAATTATCAAGCTAAGTTCTTTAGAACTATTTGAGTGTGAATGTTGTTTAAAATAGAGGAAATATTCCGTGTGCAATACAAGGCAGTGTCTCCCATGGCATTCTCGATTCCCCACATTGATCACTACTACCACTACTACCAGAGTCCTTTTCGTAGTTCCTTTTGTTGGACTAATTAAATGCTATTGTCTTGCGACTCCCAAAGGAGCTCAAACATTTGAATAAGAAAAATAATTCGAAGAGGATTCGGTGGTAGTGGCATCAAGGCGTAATAAGGGGAATGGTGAATTTTAGCCCATTTCAAAGTGCTATTTCACTTCGACACTGTAGAAGCTTATGATAAGCTGTGAAGATGAAGGCCTGAATATTTGAGCTTACTGCTGAACTTGAAGTAAAACTTACAATATAACGAGTCAGTTATATCAATAGGGCTTTCTTTTTTTGGGTTCACGTTGAAGCTGAAATTATGTCTTTGGTGCTGCGTCTTCGTATGAGTAACTTGAATGGGAAACTTTGATACAAAGTTTGTCAAGAGTTGAAAAGATAATTATCACTGAGTAATTGTTCTTGTGTAAATTGAAATGATCGATTCGCCAGTTGATTTAAGTAGCTTTAGAGAGACATTGAAAATAGTATATTAAAGTTATATTCAAATTTGTAATGTTTACTGAGGATAAACTTAAATCTTACAGCAAGATGTCTCAGTTGCCTGTAACCCATCCTTTTAAGTCTAGATGAGGATCGACGAAAAAAAATGAATAACTCATGTCGGTAATATACGTAAAAATACTTCTATCTATGTTCCTTGTCTTTCACTTTCTTCACTGATGTGACTGACTATCAGTTGTGGTTTTCAGTTTTGTGGCTATGTTACCCATAATGCATTTATAGTGACACGTGATATAGTTCTCAATGCAAACCAAGAAGAAATGAAATAAATACTGAAATAAATCACTTTTTTATAGTGGGATTCAAATTCAGTAAATGAATACTGGTTTCCAATTTGGCCCACTGTCACTCACACACACTACCACTACATTATATATCCTATGCATACAACTCAACTCACATATTGATTTTTATGTTGATAATGTATAGAGGTATCAAGCTTTGCATTCAACCAATACCTTGATCAGTTTCTCTTCAATTAATAATCTTTTTTATACTCATCATTCATTCATTATTGTAAGTTTGTTCGCTGTTGGTCGTTTTTGAATTTAAGGGGAAAATATGACATTTAATATATGGTAACAAAAACTGTAGTAGATATAATGATAATTGACTTCTCATAGTGCATGACGGAAGAAATTCAGTAGCAATACTGGTTTCAAAAATTTGCTCCAATTTTACCCTCACACACAGTACCACTTCAATCAGTTCAACCCGGGACATTCAATATTCTGGACATTCAATATTCTATGCGTACAACTCTCAACTCACATACTTTACTTTTTAGGGAAGAAGAAAAAAAAATCAAAAATTATATATATTCACATTATATGTTCAAGTCTTGAAAAAAAAAAAGACAAACTCATGTACCTCAAACTGATTCCATTCAGTTCATCAAGCAATTTCAAATGTCTCCAACTCTTCTCTATTTATAACCTGAGTATATATTGGCTGCCCTTTCCAAAAACACAATAAAGTTCAGCATGTGGCTTGGAAACCCTGTCAAATGCTGGCACGTGGTCAGGCGAGTGATTTATCATTTCTCATCGATTTATTGGAACACCTGATAAATTTATCAATTTAATTTGGTCTCTGATCTGATGTAATGATATTTCAACCACACTCAGATGAGTTGTGTAGTTAAAGGTCAGTTCATTACAGTGTTATATCAGTATTTATGCACCGTACACCAAACTACGTCATGTTCGTCTACCTGAGCTGCACGTAGATTGTGGATTACTTGAATGATTTATAGTTTCTCCTAATGAAAGGAATTAGAAGTAAAATAAACATTATAGAGAAATAGATAAGCGGCATGCAATTCCCTGGTACGTGAGGTTAAAAAGGACAGCACCTCAAAAGGCCAGCCACGATCAGAAAAGGCTTTCCTCAAGGAATTCAATATCCGTTTTCTTGCGTTGCATACATGAATAAATATTTATTTACATATAAATTTAGAAAATTCAAGAAATACAAGCAAAATTGAAGGAATTTCAAACAATTTCTACAGCAAAAGTTGACCTCAGATTTTTTGTGAGCTCCTATTTTCATATCGTTGTTTGAAAAGTTTAATTTCATTTTACATATTGAACTAACTTGGATGCAAAATTGTAGGAATGTACTTAAAAATTTAAAGGAATATAGACAAAATTGGAGAAATTCGAGAAAGACCGAAGAGGATGCCGGTTATTATTATTTACCTTTTGGAAGATCATGCATGAATCAGCTGGTCATAATTGTACTGCAAATACCGCGTTCTATTTACGAGTATTTCTTCAACTCCTTTTAGTTATCTGCTAGTGCCTACATTGCCGCTAGAAACACGGCTTCTCGCCATCAAGTACTCCTTTGCCATCCTTTCAAATCTTTTCCAAACTGTCTTTCTTGTCTCCCTATTTTCTGACTCCTTTAATGGTCATCCTAAAAACAAAACACAATGAAATACAATAACAAGTTAGTCTCCAACTCTTCTTTATTTATAACCTGAGTATATATTGGTTGCCCTTTCCAAAAACACAATAAAGTTCAGCCGGTGGCTTGGAAACCCTGTCAAATGCTGGCACGTGGTCCGAGTCGAATGATTTATCATTTCTCATCGATTTATTGGAACACCTGATAAATTTATCAATTTAATTTGGTCTCTGATCTGATGTAATGATATTTCAACCACACTCAGATGAGTTGTGTAGTTAAAGGTCAGTTCATTACAGTGTTATATCAGTATTTATGCACCGTACACCAAACTACGTCATGTTCGTCTACCAGAGCTGCACGTAGATTGTGGATTATTTGAATGATTTATAGTTTCTCCCATTGAAAAGAATCACAAATATAATACACAATTCCCTCGAATGTGGGGTTAAAAAGGCCGGACATTACCTCAAAAGGCCAGACACAATCAAGTCACCTCCAGACGAAAGAGTATTCGTTACTCTCGCAGAAAACTGTACTTTGGGAATCCTGTGGTAATGAGACGCGTGTGCGGAAAAAGGCGGGAAAGATTATCTATCGCGAACTAATGTTCGGCGCATAGGTTTGTGGTGCGCACGCGTCTGCTTTCCCGCCAACATATCCATAGAACTCTATAGAGTGAATTTGACTCGGAAACATGGGGGAATTAAATAAATGATTTATTTGAAATATCGATCAAGAAAGTTAAGGTCAAATTGTAAACATTATCAATATTATTGTTTTTATAGGATCCGTTGTGTTATACCAGTTGATGTTTGAGACGAGGGAATAAAATAAAGAAGATTGTGTAAATTAAAATATATTTTTCAAATTTTTCATGCTAGACATTTAAAACCGCGGGCTACCTGTGTATGCACAGTCCTTCCGCATTCCTAAAACCACAGGAACTCCAAATCGTTACTGATCAAAAGACTTAAAAAACAACTCTAAGTTATTTTATTGTTATTTTTTTTGCTTTCCAATTTTTAGTTTACTCGGTGGGCTACCTAACTGTTGCAGTATTGGCGTTCTCCTTAAAATCATAAGCTAATGCTCAATAAATTAAAGAGCTCTTGAGTTCCATCAGACTGAGGTCATTGATCTAATGTGCGCAATATAAAAAAATAGCGCGCAGGGGTCAAGAACGAGATGATTTGTTGATTTTTTTCTTGCTATGCACTCTCCTAAACACTTTGGTACACCGTATTAGCTGTTAAAAGTTGGCATTTCAGTGCATCAGGGACAGTTTAAGGGGGTATACTTTCCAAGATGGCGTTTATTTCGTACCCTAAAACAGTCCCACAATGCACTGTAATACCGACTCGACCCAGTTTTTTCCTCGAACATGGAACGACGAATAGGGACGTTAGTCCTCCGTCTCAGTAAATAAGGCATGAATAATAAATAGAACTTTCTAGTGTCGAAACACGAGCATGCGCAAAAGTGATAAATCGCTGGGATGTTCTGAGAGGCGTACCGGTCATCAGAGGCTGTTGCCTCGAGCAAAGATCAATGAAATTAGAATTTAATAGCGATAAATACCAGAATTAAGTACCCAGACATCGCCTGGAGCAAAGTAGAATATCATCAAGACCGTTATTGCCGATAGCGTTTACTGCTTGCTGACGGTAACACGATGAGCCGTTCCGCACTTTTATTAATCTTTTAATCTTCTAATGGAAAACTGACATCACTGTATTGAGTGCGTTGGTCGTAAGTATCAGGACCAGCAATGATGATACCATGTCAGGCCTGATGTCAGGCAGAGGAATATGGATTACCTCCAAGATAAATCGGCCAGGTGCTATAGCTGGGTTTCACTGGACGTCATTTCCTGTCTTGTGAGGAATGTTCATCAGCTGAATCACAAGTTTTCAATAGCACATGACAGCACATGGTGGTCAGTGTTTGACCACCATTTGGAGCAGATAATGAGATTCAAAGACTTTTATCAGCTGATTGAAACCCAGCTATAGGGGTCGCTTTAAATAACTTCGTGTTCTTTACTGAATATCATTCAACCCCTTGTGGCAGTTGTAGCACATCGGAATGCAGCTCGATCTGCTCAATTTGGAGCCGGGCAAAACAAAAGGATTTCAATCTCCTGAGAATTGGAACCTATTGTTTTGTCCTCCAAATTGAGCTGCATTCCGACGTGCTTTAACACTTTTTTACTGGCTACTGCTCATTGTGCTCATTCAAATAGAATCTCACTTCCATTATCATGCTCCTTTGATTCAGTAGCATAACTATTTCCTTAAATGTATTGATCGTGAGCTATATTCATTTTGCTCATTTTGTTTATTTAGCTTCGCCTTTTTATAGATGAAATCAACAGAACGTAAATGAGAAAAAGAAATTTAAATGAAAATAGTAATTGTATGGCAGGGACCACAACAACTTTCGTCAATTCCCGCCCCCCCCCCCCCCCCCCCCCCCCCCCCCCCCCCCCCCCGGGCGTCAATTACTATGGGCCATTAGTTACAAGGAAATAATTTCAGTTACCAAAGCAATAAAATATATAAATACGCATAAATTAGTTTAGAGATGTGTGAAGCTTGACTTGTGGTGGAATTTAACTTGTTTTGGAGAGGCATCATACCACGAAACCTTGTAAACAGGACCAACATATCACGCCTCCGTTTGTCGAAGTGTCTTGCGCGTCTCAAATCATGGCTTTGTCAATATTGCTCGCGCTGGGATGGCAGTTGACTGAAAGTTCGCTATGATGTATTTCCCTCCTCTTTCAATCGTTATATTTTAAGTGTAAATAATTAGTAGTCGTATTCATGCTGCACATGAGTTAATACCAGCCTTCATTTATGAAAGCTGATTCATGATTGCATATAAAGAATATTGTATTGTTTTGTATTGATTCAGGATGCTTGGACAAATGCACGTCATGTTGCGTCACGTCACGCAAGTTCTATGAGTCACGCGCGCGAAATCGTCTTCATTTACTCAATGTTTTAGGAAACTGAATTAAGATGAATTAACGGTCGGTGGACGTCAAAAATCCAGTCATGAGAAAGGAAAATAAATGTGTTGAAATATCAGAGGACAAACACACATCCCTACATTCCTAACATAGATTTGTTCAAGAATTAGAAGTGTACACATCGTTGAAGAGTATCTGTATTGATTCAAAACAGAATACAGCCATTCAGACCCAAAAATAACAATTATTAATCAGCATTCCCGCTGAGTATCCCGGTCGTGAGGTTAACCAAGGTATATCCCAGTAGGTAACCATGGTAACCATGACGAGATCCCCCTGGTATACTTCAAATGTCTCTCCCAAAGCAGGAAATACCGTTTCGAGATACCGTTTCGAAATACTGTTCCATAAGCTGTTGAAAGGCTGACAACGGACGAAACACAGAAGAAAACTGGGGCGGTATGCGTTGTGATTGGATTAATTACTGTAAGACCATGGGAAGCCATTTTAATGTTACGGCATGTCGTACCGTGTACGTGCTGTAAGACAGTACCGTATGTTCCCCACTCATACGAAAACCCCTCTACATAGGGACTGTTTCAATGTGTACGGAGAAGAAATTCTGGATACGTCCCGAGGAGTGGTGATGAAAGGCTTGGGGTTTGCAGCATTTTTTCCTTCAAATTTCGAGATAGTTTTCAGCTTATATGCAAATCAGAAAGGGACTTAAAATTGATAGTTTACCAAGTTCTCACTCAGCACTGGTAGCTGACAGTCCAGTGACAGCCGTTTTCATTCCAAAGGAACCAACGACATCAAGTTTTAGTTGCTGTCAATCAAAAACAGGTCCATTTTTATACATTTTTGGTTAACGTCCAACAAAAGCCAGTTTATTATTCTCGATTTTGAAAACGGCTGTAAACCATCTTGAGGCCAAATATCCCACCAAACTTGTGTATCCGAGTCCCCGCTTCTACATCCGATCTTCAAGCAAATCCAAATCGGAAGTGGTGGGTCTGGCATGTCTAACTCAATCTCTCACTTGACCCTGATCAATGATTTTGCTGTCGATCGTCTTTCCAGTCATCGTCCATGAGAACGTCAGTGATGAAGATGGCCGTCTATCCTAGTTTGCTTGCTATCTCTTTGATTCTCTTAACCTTTTTTCAACCTGTCCTTCCCGAGGTGTTTACCTCAACTTCCCAACTTTCGGAGCATTACCAAGTTGAACAGTCCCTCGATAAGGCTTTACGAAACTACATCAAGGATGAAAAACAACGACTTAAGAAGCTCAAAACTTTTCTACGGCTTAAGAAACAGCAATCACAGAATCGGTTATCAGACCTTGGAGACTTGAGCGGCTTGACTGTAAACCCTGTGGATGCGTTCACGACCTTGAATCGATTTGGCAAGGATTGGGAAGACGTTGGAAAGCAACTGCCACAGCGCGAATCACGTGAAGGTAATGACATACATATAAGGCACTTTTTAAGCACTTCAATTTTACTAATTCTCCTTTAGTTCAGCCATCGTAAGAAGGAGTAGAAGGAGCCGCGCATCTGCTTGATTCGGCGAAACTAAATACTTTAAATATCAACATCAGGATATTCATAAAACTTTTAGCTTTTTAGGAGTATGTGAATTAGTATGTTTGCCAAGAAAACTGATGATTAAATCACCATTAGACGTAGAAAATCAACAGGAATCAACGTTCATGCTGTGAAAAACAGAGATATTAAACCATCCTCATCATCGATCACAAATAGACCCCTTGCAGCACGTGAGAATGCAGCTCAATTTGGAGAACAAAACAATAGGTTCCAATTCTCAGGAGTTTGAAATTCTTTTGTTTTGCCCTCCAAATTGAGCTGTATTCCAATGTGCTGCAAGGGGTCTGATTGTATTTATTTGTTTAAGGTATTTGGAAGCGTAAAAGTGATAATTACGTTGATATATAGTTTTCCGAGTACAGATTGACGATCAAATTTAGAGCTTAATTATGTGATCAGACAGATAAATTATTCCACAACATTTAAGCTTTCTCGTATTCAAGATTTCTGTTCGTGGACTCATTTGCGTAGAAACTACAACAATCGCCTCTTAATCCTAGCTGGAGGAAATTCAAAGTGTTGAGTTTAGGAACTGAAAGCGTGCAATATGGTTTTAATTGTAATATCTTGGTCACCGCTCTAATCAATTAAAGCTTAATTGTTAAACGTACACCTTGAAAGCAAACGAGATAATAGATCAGCGCGCCTTTGTCATAGAACCTTAGCACAGAACATGATACAGATGATACGGACGCATTTCTTGTGCAATATCCATTAGTTTCTAGACTCGGACAAATATTATTGGAGTTACAAGTCACAAGGCAACGTGTGTTGAGAAAACAGAACAGAAATCCAACCTCTTACAGCTTTTAAAGCCGCGCACTTTGATGGATTGATCTAGAGGTCATTTGTAGACTATATACATTGTTATCAGTGCATGTAGGTTGTTGAACTGGTTGAGTGAGTATCTTGATGATTGGTACGGGTCAGCGGGGGATGATGAAGAAGAAATGATAGAGCTACGAATTTGTTAGAACTACGACCTTCTTTTTCTTTGTCTGTAAATTTAGAAGTAGAAAAGATATCTTGTAGTTCACTTGGCAGTCTAATTTTTTCCCTATACGTCCAGTTCACTGACTCTTTCATCAAATCTTGGAAAGTGTTCCCAGCACCTATCAAGTAACTTCTATTTTATTGTAAAATTCCACAGCCGTGCTTATTTAAATGCGAGTAGTTTTTCTCGTCTGTATTGTGTACGTCTGCAAACGGAATTTATCAGGTTATTTGGACTTTTAACGCGCGATTACACGGAGCAATTTTCTCTACAACTTGTCTCGCAAGAGGCGTACAAGAGGGTTTACAAGATGCTAGGAAAACACAATCATTGCCAAAAGTAGAAAAGAATTCTACTTTTCGCGACGATTACTGCAACTTGCATTGCATGGAAAAAATTTTCAAACTGCACTTTAGGTTACACGCCGCAATGCTCCATGCAACTTGTGTCACAACGCCGTTGCGAGACAAGTTGCAGAGACTGAATTGGTCCGTGTAATCGCACCATAACCTTTAAATTTAGTTGAATTTTTAACTCTTGGAGATTCTTTTTGTACGAGCTAAAGAACTCTTCAGTCATAAACGCAATTTGACTAGAATATTCTTAGTCTTTGAGTGCAAGAGGATGGTACTGACATAAACCCCCAACAAATTAGGGAGCTCGGGTCGGTGTCCAAACGTTTCCATGACAAAAACCAATGGCAAACTGTGGCAGTTATAAATAAATAAATCTCTTTATTTAGGTGTCTAGTCTTTGTAGAGCTTATCGCACTAATTGGGGACACTTTTCACTCACACACACACTACCACTACATTCAGTATTTTATGCACACAATGCTCACTCACATGTTGATTTTTACGGAGGGAGGAAACCGGAGTACACGGAGAAAACCCTCGTAGCACAGGAGAGAACAACACATGAAACAAACTCAATTCACATATGGCGACCGCAGGGCTCGAACCAGAGACCCGAGCCTTGGAACCACAGTGGTGAAAGGCGACGCGTTACCAGCGTACGCCACCCGTGCAACCCATATGGATTCGTCAGCACCGAAGCAAAGGTATGGAATGAATGATCCTGTCAAGAGGCACTCTAAACACGGTGTTAGAAAATATCACCAAGAAATTATGCCCTCTGTACTTGCACAAGAACGCGTGCTAGAAGGAGTTCCAGGACTGAGTTCCTGGCAAAGGGCAACTCACATGGGTCTATTTTCACAGGATTAAAAGCTTAAAATCCCTTATCAATAGTACAGTATCAACACTATTTAGATTACATCCTTTAGGGCTCACGATGCTTTGTTGAAAGATTCTATGCACAACAACAAAAAATAACTAAATTATAGCAACTGTAATATTTATTCAATCTTTTCGGAAATTTGCTTCGGTGCTGACGAAACCATATCTCATAGAACCTAGAGATAAAAAATTAAATGTGTATAAATCAGATCTAAAATGAACTAACTACAAATTTTTGACTCTAACTGTGTGCTAACTATCAGACATAATGTTCACTTCGAATGTAGTCAGTCCAACGAACATCGACTTCAACCTAGTTCCTAGTATTTCCGCAATGACCAATGCAAGAGTTAGAATCCTAAAACTCTTTTAGTTTGAGAGCTAAAACTGCTACTTTTTTTGTCCGACGTTTTTTTTTTTTTTTTTCGTTGACTCGTGCTTTCATCAGCGGACATCAGGTCACTAATCCGTCTGAAGACTGATTGCTGTTGCAGTTCACTGACCATACTCTTGTAGCTCACCCTAAGGCGCGATTACACCGAGCATTTTTCTCTGCAGCTTGTCTCACGTGGGCGTAGCGACACGCATAGCATGGAGCTTTGCGGGTTGTAACCTTCAGTGCAATTTGAAAAATGTTGTGAGACAAGTTGCAGCAATCGTTGCGAAAAGTAGAATTCGAATTCTTCTCCGTTGCACCGTGTAAACCATCTTGCTTTGGCAACTTGTGTTGCGAGACAAGTTGCAGAGAAACTGATTGCTCCGTGTAATTGCGCCTTCATACTCTTCTTAAAAAGTCATCGAGTCATCTTCTCGCACAGCCCCTTCCCATGGCCACACCCTCGAAGGAATTCCCGCTCAGATCAGCTAGCTTCCTTGATATTCTCCTTGATTGATCGATTCTCACCCCGAAGACCCAAAGTAATGTGTTTGTGGTTTGGTTCAAAATGAACACCTTTAATCTCCAACTGTGCGATCGTTTGACCTTCGCGATAAACTCTCTCTGGGTTGTGATTAAAACAGACGAGATAAGATATACATGTTGTTTGAAGGTACAATATTGAGTGAAAAATAGAAAAACAATCTGGTGATGTTAGTAAGGTTTGAAAAATATCCCAATTTAAATATTTGGCGTGACGTACGAAAAGATGATAATGGATTATCAAAATGTATTAATAGAATACAAATAAAATAAGACAAAACAAACAAAAACAAGTAAAAAATCAAGCTTGTCGAGCCCATTCAGTTTTTTTGTTATGTATTTTTATTTGTGATTTAATTTTTTGATTGTATCACCTTATAAATGTTTTTAAAAAAAAGTAAAAAAAAAAAAAAAATCAAATTTACAATCAAAACAGAACTGAGTAACAGCGAGAAGGATTCTTTCAGTATCCGCATTTGCATTTGATAAAAAAGGGGAATAATTAATAAATCAGTACCAAAAAGCGGTTCGTTGAGTTCGTTGAGTCTTTGGCGATCTTTTACTGAAGTCGATGGTGCGCACGTCCCCCCTAACCACCCCTCCCCCAACAAAGACTAAATAGAAATTGAAGATGATGTAGAACTGGGGATCATAGGATCACTGTATCACTCAGTATGTTTATCTGAACATTTATAAAAAACCGAAAAACTATTGGCAAATATTAAAATGAAAGTTTCTCATGACTTACTCTTATGTTATCTGTTTTCTTTTCTTTCTTTTTCAGAGTTTTTAAAGGTTTTATCAGAACAGAATGAGTCGTTGAATCTGTACTCTAAAATGGATTTTGATGGAGCGATGGACGCCTTGCTTCGACTCGGCAAAGTTTACGAAATTAGCCCTCAGAATATATTACAAGGGAAAATCGATAAGCGCTCGGTAAAAACCGTATGCACTGAAGGACTAATCAATGATCACTCGCGGCAAGTACGTCAATCCATCGATCAGAGGATTAAAAACGAAACGCGCTCAATTCCCACGTCATTACCCCAAGTTGAAATCGATACGCGATCGATAACCAATCGGCTTACAGTAATGGACAGCTTTCGGCTCGGTCGCCAAGCCTACGGGAATGGACAAAGACTATTGGCTAAGACGTGGATGGAAAGCACGATTAGCATGATGGGTAATACCCAGTATACCTTGCGCGACATGGCTGAAGATACAAACCGAAACGAAGTTTTGAATCACCTGGCTTTCATAGAATACCTGGTAAGATTTTTGTCAAAAGTGAGCGAGTCGTAACAGATGCGTAACAGGTTCGGCAAAGTAACCAGCTGAAAGACGACATGTGAATTTGGACGCATTCGTTCGCTTGCGAATTTACTTTCTTACTCCCTGTTTTAAAACTAAAATAGCGTATAATAATGGATCGACTTCTTCGACGACACGGCGGCCATCTTGGTAGGGGGCAAATATGCGAAACTTTGTCACAGTAACGGCGTCAATTAATATTAATAATTCACCACAAGACAATTTGACTAGAGATGAATTAAGAAGATGAACATGAAAGAAAGACAAATAACTGAATGAAACTCTTTATATTATCCGCCTTCTTTGCTTTGTTTTGTCTCCTGGACGATCCATGTTGCCTTGCGATTCAAGATGGCCGCCGTATCGTTGAAGTAGTCCATTGGTGATAATTAACTATAATCAAGAGAAAGCGCGCTAGGGATTCTGGCTGTGAAAGTATATAGACGCTTGGTTGCTAAGGCATAGTACTCATTTCAAGATGTCATGTGTTCCTTGGAGTTTTCACGTGACCTTAATGACTCTTTTTTTTCTCTTGTCAGTTCGCAAACTACAACAAGTCTTTGAGCTATTATCAAGAAATGTATCGCTTTGGTAAGATTCTTCTTTTATTACTTCATACTCGATTACTCATATATTATTATAATCTTGAACGAGAACATATATAGTCCTTGTAAATAACGTGGTACAGACCCCTTGCAGCACGTCGGAATGCAGCTCAATTTGGAGGACAAAACAATAGGTTCCAATTCTCAGGAGATTAAAATTCTTTTGTTTTGTCCTCCAAATTGAGCTCATTGTTTTGACGTCACGTGAAAGGGGTCTATTTGAAACGTATGCTGGGTGAGTGATAATAAGCGTGACGATGAGCGTGACAGTAAGGACTGTGGTTTGATTTTTCAGAAGGTCACTTGTATTATAGCGTTCCCTTGGTGACTTCTGGATAATAGAGATACAACACTATACACCTTTAATTGGTTAGGCAAAGCTATCAATAAAATCGACATTTCAAGTCAATCAAAGTCAGCTAATCTATAGTTGGGCTTCCTGTGTTTTTTTAACCTCCAGATCCCTCGGATGAAGCTCTGAACGAGAACCTGAGAATCATGGAGGGACTAGTGGCGAAGAATAAAGCAGGTGAACGATTATCCGACGATGACGACGACGAAGATGAGTTTACAGTTAATTACACCAAACAATGTCGTAAGGCCGATCAAACTGTGCCGTTACCTAGCAACGATCCTAGATTGAACTGTTACTATGACAACAGACATCGGGGATCTTATTTGAGGCCTTTTAAGGTGGAAATACTGAGTTTAACTCCACGAATTGAAATATTTCGCGATGTGCTGAGTGATAATGAGGTGGATGGGATTATATCACTGGCCCGTCCCAAGGTAAGACATTTGTGCATGAATGTGGATGTCGAACCTGTTTAACTTGAGCGTAATGTTTTCCCATTTCAGACCACGTGTCATTCCCTTGAGTATCATTTCTTTGTTTAACAGTTGCACATGAGAAGACACGTGAATATGGATACAAATTCAAACAAAGAATCTTATTCTCAAGAGAATGACACGCGGTCAGAATTGAGAACAAATTACGCCCAAGCTAAAGAGGTTGGTCTATTCCTCTATCGTGTCCTGTATAGAAATGTATAGAACGATATAGGATACTATAGAAAGGTTGTGAAGGCGCGTGAAAAGCTATTCCGAATTGTGTTTTCGTCTAGGTCGGACTCCCTGTGGTTTTTATGCTGCATTTCCGGTTCTAACTAATACCCAACCCTCTATTGATTGCATACTCTTCGTAACAGTTACTGCGGGCTGGAGTCAACAATCTAGAAACAGGAATAACAGAACTGGTGGATTACAGAATAAGCAAAAAGTTGAGTAAAATAAAAAAAGGCATTGGAAAATATTGAACGGTATTAATATCTAAAATACCTCAAATATCCTTTTATCAGCTACTACTCGTCTTCTTTCATATTCCTTTCCAAGAAACATATTCAAATCAAAATGCCAGGGGAAGGGAGACCACAGGCACCCCAGAAAACTATGTACAGCCGTGGGCTGCATATTTGTGTGGGTGAACCTTCTTGGTTTTTTTTTTTTGTGGAAAAAAAAATCAGAAAAATAAACCCTTATTTTTAGATGGGTTACCACGGGCAACTAGCGAAGAGGGCTCCTTTACGATTGGGTTTACATAGTTTATTGTTTATTGTTTGGCAGTGCTTGGTTGCTAGAGGAGGAAAGCGAACTCGTGCAGAAGATCAACCAAAGAATTGGTGTAATGACTGGTCTGAATATGAACACAGCTGAGTACTTACAGGTAAAAGTACACCGTCAGGGGAGGGGAGGGGAGGGGAGGGGAGAAGGAAGGTAGAACTAGCAGGGGGGAACAAGAGTAACCAATAAATTATAATTCATATGCTCTTTTGTTGGTTTTACAGGTTAATAATTATGGACTAGGAGGTCAATACGAACCTCACCTCGACCACGCCCTGGTATGTCAACGGTCTTTGCGTTACCGTGGTTACGATTTGTTTAAATGTCTGAGCCTGGATAACGCTTCTCAGTAGAATAGAATAGAATAGACCACCTTCAGCACGTCGGAATGCAGCTCAATTTGGAGGACAAAAAATAGTTCCCAATTCTCAGGAGATTGAAATTCATTTGTTTTATCCTCAAAATTGAGCTGCATTCCGACGTGCTGCAAGGGATCTATACCTGGGATACACTTGTATGCAAATTAAATTCTTTATAATTATGACGTCTCGAGATTATTGTTATTATCATTGCTAATTATTATTATTATTATTATCATTATTATTATTATTATTATTATTATTATTATTATTTTCTAGAATATGTCGATATCCCCCATTAGAAAACTAGGCAAGGGAAACAGGATAGCAACTTTGATGTTTTATGTGAGTATCAGACTGGATATGTATCGTTATTATTGCTCTGTGAGCCTGCCTTCCTTTTGGTCACCGGAAACAAAATCATTGTCTAAAAGACTGGGGTCGAATCTATTGCTGAATTTCACATGACGTCATTTCCTGTATCGTACGGAATAAAGTTTTCAATGATTATTTTTCTGGCTGACAGCACATGGTGGTTATTGTGTGAATAACATTTGGTACAGATAATGAGATTTAAAGACTTTTATCAGCTGATTGAAACACAACAATAGCCTTTAGCTTCTCCAAAGGAGTTTTATCTTCTGTATTTGTTTTTGTTGTTGGGCTACCTGTGTGTATAATAATTTTGCCACGACAGGAAGCCCAGCGAAAAGAAAGAATGAGAGAGAGCCTGCAAAGGAGGCCTGGTCGAATCAAGGGTTCGTTAATGTAATCAATGGTTGTCCATGATATTCTACTTACAACCCTCTCCCCCCCCCCCCCCCCCCCTCCCACCCTACCTGATTCACATGACTCATGAACAGTTATTCTACAGTTATCTGATGTCCAAGCTGGCGGTGCCACGGTGTTCGTAAAACTCAACGTGCACTCAAGGCCGAGTAAGGTATATAATATTATGTGAAAACTAGTACAAAGACAGCTTGACAGCAGCACAGTAAATTATTCATCACCATGGAAAAAAATTGGGTGGAGTTGGAATTGCAGTGTATTGTGACTTTTTTGAAGGACGACACAGACGCCATCTTGGAAATCTGTCCCCCACAATGCATTGCAAACTCGACTCAGTCTTTTCCTCAACCTAGCAAAGGCTCCAAGCAAGGGCTTCAAGATGAATTTACGTGGGCATAAACAAAGGTTTTATTCTTGATACTATTTCTTTCAATAGGGTGACGCATTGTTTTGGTATAATCTGAAGAAATCTGGTGAAGGAGATTTGGATACGCTACACGCTGGTTGTCCTGTCTTGTTGGGTGATAAATGGGGTAAGTCCAATACATGGGGAATAGACCTCGTTAGCTTGAGAAACATTTTTCCCATTTCATTTGTCATTCCTTATAGTATGATTTTTTTTTTATAAGCTGTTGTTCATGACGAGAAACATGAATATGGATACAACTCAGAAAATTAATCTCATAGACCTCATCGGCTTGGGGTAATGTTGTCCCATTTCAGACCACGTATCATTCTCTTGAGAATAAGATTCTTTGTTTGAGTTGTATCCATATTCATGTGTCTTCTGATGCACGACCGTTAAGCAAAGAAATGATAAAATTTGTTTGCGCGATTTCACATAAAATCACAAAGTTCTAAAAAACGTACTGCACATGTCAAGCTGTCCAAAAATGTAGCACGGTTGTCTTAAGTGCTCACTTTACCGAATCCTTACGGTCCAGATGATTTGTGAAACAAGGGTCTTTATTACTCCTTCGAAATCTGCTTTTATTTGTTGTCACCCATTGTTTTTCTTTCCAGTCGCTAACAAGTGGATCCATGAGTATGGCAATGAGTTTTCACGTCCATGTGGACTGAACAAAGATGAGTAATCGATGAGCATTCAAACCCCGAGTGATTCACGAGTCCGTCACGATGGAGGCCCGACGAAGAGCGAACAGTCGGAATTAAAATTGGTGGATACATTCGAATGTACAAGTACTATGCAGACTGAGTAAGCAGTGTTAAATGTCACTGGATGGAAACATACTATTCTATTTACGTGGTTTATAGCCTGTGTGAAGCTCGACGTCTAGCTCAGGTTAACCTCACGCAGGATTTCTTGGCACAGACGCAGGTTTGATGGCTCCAGTACTAAAGCTACGGACACACGGTACATCATTAAGCGCAATGTTGCATGCAATCGATGTAGTAAGCCAGGTCACACGACGCAATTTGTTGCACGCATTAATATTGTTACTGAAGTAGAAAACGATCTTACTTCAGTAACATTGCCTGCAATATTGCGGCAATGTTGCACCGTGTGAACTTCCATTTCATTGGCGCAACCTCTTCCGAATTGTGGGCCAACACCGCGCAATCTATGAGACAAGATGTCCCAAAGTGAAACGCAAAAATCGATGATTTTCCAACGCTCCGGTATAAAATTTTGTCAATTCGCCTTTTTCAAGTTCAAAGGAAGAGCGTGGTGCAAAGGAATATGAGAAGTTCCGTCATGCATCTTACGTCCCCAAATCATTCCCACAATCCTTTGCTCCAAGAAATCGTTACCAGTCTTCCTCTGAACTTCGGAAAGACCAAAGAATATCTATTTATTACTTTATCACGTGATCTTGTGATTGACGTCACAAAGCCAAACTAAATCAATCACCAACGCCCAAACAAGAAAATAAGATAAAATAAACAATAATCAAGGAAATACTTGTCAATAATCAAAGAGCAATTAATATATATTTGTAAATATTATCTGTTACAATTATTGTTATATATTCTCTATAGCTTAATAATTACAAAATTCTAAGATGATTTATAGCAGTGCGTTATCAATTTTTAAAAAAATATTTCCTTTAACGAAGAATTATGCAAAGGTTATCTAATATCTCTGTTTTCGGACAAATTGTACTTCTCTACCTGGATACTTTTGGCCAGGCAAGGCCTCTCGAATTATTCCTTCCACGTCTACGTGGACGTACCTTATTCCACCTGGGATTATTAGGAGTGGTTAGCAATATTTGTAGTTACCATAGCAACACATAATTGTCTCCCCTATTTCTGAGCATGAACATATAGAGTTACGTGCGAGGTTTATTCATTACGGTTTAAGCTGCACCTCCTTCTGAATTCTTGGCCAACTTCGTGAATCCATTTGTTCGCAACTGAAAAGACAAGAAATATACTTAACTTTGAAAAGAATGTCATAATTTCTCTGCTATCCAACTTCCGCCGAACACATTAATAGCCAGCTGAGTTGATCGCCTTCCCCGAAAGGAATTATGGGTCACTACTTTTGGTTAGCATTTTTCGAGCATTTTCCGAGTATACAATGTAGACTTTTCTTGTTGATTGAAATGTTATTCCGCCATGAGTTTGACTAGCGTTTACGATTAATTTAAAGAAGGAAGAACTCGTATTTCATAAATTCTCTTGGCAGAATAATGGGAAATAGTGTTGGTTGTAAATTACATGTTTATATACATGTTTCAAAAAGGAGTATCTCACCCCACTTGCTTCCAACCAACACAGGACACGCTGCATGACGCGTAGAATCATCACCGTCGCCATTTTTCTTCAGGTTATACCAGAACGCTGCATCTCCCTGCAGAGAAAAAAGGTCAAAACAGGAATAAGACTGTGATTCACCTGGGTAAAATCTTCCCTCCACCACTGCGCATGCTCGACCTTATAACCAGTCGTAATAATGAATAAATATTTCTAGTCACTCTACTTTTACACTCACACACACACTACCGTGCTACATTCAATGTTTTACGCACACGACCTTCAAATCACACGGTGAATTTTATGGAGGGAGGAAAACCAGAGAACCTGGAGAAAACCCTCGTATCACAGAAGAGAACAACACATCAAACAAGCCCAACTCACGTACTAGCTTGAGCGATGGGACTCGAACGCGGGCCTTATGCCACAAACCTAGCATTGTTGAGAGGTCGACGCATAAGCAGCGTAGACTAGCGATACTGCAATACTAGTTATTTCGTCGAGCATGCGCAGTAAGGAATAACTGCTTTGGGAATGACTAAGGTCGTTCTTGGTTATATACCTATAGTGGTTGGTAACCGAGGGAGACGAAGTAAGAGCGAATGAACGAGAGGTTTTTTTCTTTCCCTTCCCCGCCACAGGAATCCCGAATTCAAAAGTAGAGACAAAAAAAGAGAGACGCATGCGTAGTAAATCCATCTAGTCACCGCTGACCATGACTTACCTTGCTTGGCCATACAACTGTACCGACTCTTGTAAACACTGTTCCACCTCCTGACTGTATATTGGACAACTAAGAATCGTAATAGTACATACATCAGTGGAGAAATTCCTCTGGGGAGTGGGGTGAGTAATAAAAATTGCTTACGTAGGCTAAGAATGTAGCAATCCTATTCCCTGTGCCCAGTGATGTGAACTTGTCTTCGCCGTCCTGTCAAAAACGAGAATGAGAAAGGTAAAATATACTATACGCATGAGTGGTTGGTGATGATGGATGACGATGGACTGCCAATGATAATAATGACGATTGAAATTGTTTCAAATTCTTCGATAGAACAGATTTGCTGATTTGTTGTCAGGGATTCCGTACCGTTACCGTGTTGTGGGTCTCTTTAATCAACCAATGGTTTGCAACTGATATACGTCTTAACCTTGGGCGTAATGTTTTCCCATTTCACTCAGACCACGTGTCATTCCCCAGAGTATCATTTCTTTGTTTAACGGTTGCACATGAGAAGAAACAAGAATATGGATACGACTCAAACAAAGAATCTTATTCTCAAGAGAATGACACGTGGTCTAGAATGAGAAAACATTACGCCCAAGGTAAAGAGGTCTATTCAAGGAGAGTCAAGCAAAAACAAAACATGACGGCCATGTTGGTGGTATTAGCAAAGGATGTTAATGAGAAATATTTTGTTAAGAACCACCAACATGGCCACGAATAGACCTCTTGCACATGACGTCAGAGCAGCTCAATTTGCAGGATAAAACAAAGAATTCTCCTGAGAATTTGAACCTATTGCTTTGCCCTCCAAATTGGGCTGCATTCCAACGTGCTGCAAGGGGTCTATAAATGAAATTGCAAACAAAGAATCTGTTTTGACTTACTCTTGCAAAGTCAAAATGTGGTTCATAGTGTCCTCCTATTCCATAATTCACAACCTGCAGGATAAAAGCGTCAGATAGATGGTTTCCATGGCAGCCATGTCGTAGGAGATAAACAGTGTAATATTTTTTACACGACAAGATATTTCTTTTGCCCCACTGTGTGTCATATGGTTACCTGTAGTTCTTCTGCAGTGGCCATGTACAGACCGGTGATGGCTTGTACTCTTTGACTTATTCTTTTTACTAGAGCATCTTCTTCGTCTTTTATCCAACCACTATAATCAACGGCCCCAGAGAGACGCAAGAGGAAAGAAAATATCATTATCAACAAGTATGGATGCAAGGAAAAAGTCTCTTAGCCATTTCAAGGTTGAGTAAAAGACTGGGTCGAGTTGGATTTGCAGTGCATTGTGGGACTCTAATAGACGCCATCTTGGAAATATGGGTTCCCTAAAAAAGTCCCATAATGCACTGCAATGACAACTCGACCCAGTCTTTTACTTAACCTCGGAATGGATAATCCTTCAAAAATTCAGTGTTTCAAAGAGGAAAAGATGAATCGTTCTTTTCCTCTTCATTCTTTTCCTTTCCACTTTTCTGGACACCCTTGGTTTCAAATGAAAGACCCAGGTATGAGAAGAAACACGTATGACTTACTAATACAAATCGCCTATTATATTGTGACAAAACGAAAATGATTTATACATTATATGTTTACGAAAATCAGTTGAAGTGTTAGATGCTTTTTTTTTTTTTAATTTTTAGTAATAATAATCGTTTTTGGAGAACAATTCCTTATCTTTTTCTTTTTTTTAGGAAAAAAAAAACTTTTTAATTTTAAGATTCCTATCTTTTACTATCATTTGTTCTCGCTTCCCTTTTAAGCCCTGGCCAAATGAGGAAGCATGTTTCTAGAAATATGCTTACCGTATGCATGCTTCTTCGATGTTCACCAATAGACCCCTTGCAGCACGTCGAAATGCAGCTCAATTTGGAGGGCAAAACAAAAGAATTTTAATCACCTGAGAATTGGAACCTATATTGTTCTGCCCTCCAAATTGAGCTGCATTCCGACAAGCTGCAAGGGGTCTATTGATGCCATGTGCGAAAGATTGCTATAAGTGACAAAGTTTGCTTCCAAGAAGCAAAATTTGTTTCTGCAGTATTGCAGTAAAATTTTATTCACATGGAAACAATGTTACACTCGTATCTCAATGCTTCCTGACATTTTATCCAACTTTGGAAACAATTAACAAAACATGTTTCTAGAAACGTGTCTTCATTTACACTTGCCAGGGCTTTAGACAGAAGTGTAACAATTTTAATTATATGTTTATGTACAAAATGTATTTAAAATATGTTTATTGTAAAAACATTTAAAAAATCAGGTTAAAAATGAATGAGTTATTCAGTTCAATTTTAAGTATAAAATAATATAATATATAATAATATTAATACTTATTAACTTGTATAGCACTAATATCGTAAAATTTTCATCAGCACATGAATATTATGTATTTAATATTTATTGTTTTAAACATGAAAGATCAGCTACCTGCTCCGAAACCACAAACCAGCACCTCATCACATCACAAACCTATCATATTTGAGTGTTAAGCTGACGAGATTTAGAGTTTACATTTATGTCAGTGGTTGCTTTTAAGTTTTATTTTTGTTACATTATATCATTTATTATCATCATTTTATCAGAATATTGCTCTTGATGAAGGGGAGAAGTAAGGTTGTGGTTGTCATAGTTACATCTACAATTGCCATAGTAACAGAGAGGTAAACAACTATAGACTATGATTTAGCCATGGTAACAAGACGGTAACAAAGGAGTCCAGTTAATGCATGCCAACAGTAGCTATTTACTAGGAGTATAGTCGCCATGGCTACAATGGTAACCAAGGATTGACAATGAATTAGCCATGGTAACAAGTTGGTAACCAAGGAGAGCCAGTTAAAACATGCCACAGGTAGCTATTTACTAGGAGTCTAGTCGCCATGGCTACACACTGGTAACTAAGGATACACAACAAAGTAGCCATGGTAACCTAAAGAATCCAACAAAGTAAGCAGTTTCAAGAGGAAAACAAGAGACTTAACAAAGTTGCCATGGCTACAGGATAGTAACCTTGGAGATAAGCAGAGATTACCATGATTACAGAATGATAGACCTAAGAGAGTGAATGACTTGAATAGTAGGGCAACAGACCTTTTACTGATGCGGTATTTTGCAAACTCTAGGTTTCCCGTGACAGGGTTCTGGATTGTGGCTCTTCGCAGCTGTTATAATGAACAAGCAATCACAATTAGTTAGTAAGGTATCTCTGCGAAAAAATAAATACCAATAAGAAAAAAGTCCTGAGAAAATACAGATCTATGAGCCCATATCATGCATCCTACTACTAAAACGTTCCTGTATATGCCAAGCTCTTGCCTTTAACTTTTAGAACTTCTGCTTGGGACTCAGCAAATAAAGGTTACGTTTAGGGTGTGAAATGTAAACCTATGATATGTACTAGTTACTGTATATTTTGTAAAAGTGCTATTACAGTGCAATACATGCATGTTAGACAATAGAGGTGCTATTACGGGTGTTATGCAATGGAATCAACAATATCAGTATAAACAATATCAGGATGTGTATTATTAGTACCTTACTTAGCTTTAAGTAACTTTGGTTTCTTATTTGTCCTTTTCTACATTAGGTTTAAAAGTTTTTTAATTTGCTTGTCTTTGATTTACTAATTCCTCATCTCTGTTTAAAACTGCCTCTCCTACAGGGAATAGCTGAGTGTTGGGATAGAAGGGTATCAGCGGAGAGCTTGAAAAGTAGGGCAGGAGCTTAATCACAGAGAAAAGCTGGGTTGGGCTAAATAAGATCAATATGAAGTCTATTTTAATTATCTATAATTATATATTTACCTTGTTTTCTTTTAAAGTTTTTTTACTTATTGCTTTTTCCAGAATTTAACTTAAGTTTATAATTTTGAAATACACTCCTTCATCATTTAAGTTTACTTTTTCTGTCAGCTTCCTGGGATACCAGCCATGTAGCTGATAATAACTAGTAGTTACTAGTTTGGACTACGTTGGTGTGTTGAATAAATGATACTGACATTTTAGAAGTTTGTCCTTTGTCAAAGTAACAGACAACATGTTTGCGCATGATTTAACTCACATGAATGTTATGTAAATGCATGTATAGAAAGAATGAAAGAAGCTCATGAAAGAGAGTGAAAAAAGTACTAGTTGAACAAGGAGTCTTTACGTATGTATCTATAGCATCCTCGAAAGTGGAGGCTGGGACTTAGATTTGGAAAGATAGCAGTATGCGTAAGACATTTGGAGGGGGGGCTGATTTTTGAAAATAATTTGGATATTAACAAAAAGTGGGGAGGATAAAGCCCTCCCCCCAGCCCCTCCCTGTCTATATATGGTCCTTGTTTAACTTGAGAAAGATGCAAGGATAGGTTGATGGCTGTGTAATGTACTAAAGAAGTAACACCTTTTACTTATCCTATATGGAGCAAACATCAATTTTCCTGAAAAGGGATCCTTGATTGTGGCTCGTCGAAGCTGGATGAAAAATCAATTAAAGCCTACTATAAAGTAACTACATGGGACTTAATAACTACAAGTTTATGAGATGATGTAGCAGTATAGTAACACTCGCACCTCACCTCTGAGGTCTGGGATTTGATTCCTGGGCTTGAAATCTCATGCTAATTGGTTAATCAATATTCTCCGAGGAAAATCCTCAAAGCCAAGCATCTTTATTATAAGTATTATGATATATGCCTTTTGTACTTAGAACTACACTGTAATTAAAGATGTCAATATTTTTTATTACAAGCTAATCTTCTCAGAAAAACCACCAGGAGCTTAGAATTTTTTCCAAGAAAATTAGCTTGTGATAAACAAATATTTACATCGTTATTATAGATCCTATTCTGATTAGGAGGTAGGGAATAGTATCTCATTTTTAGTTATTTTATATTACATTTAGTATTATACAATCCTTATTATTTATCAATTATTAAAAGTATTAATGATCCCAAGATAAATATAAATAGTTAACAAAAATATTAAATGACAAAATTAACAAATTAAAATTAGAATTAACAAATCAATAATGAGTATTTTACGATCCCTTAGTGTATTAATGAATTTAATGAATTAATAGATTATTACCTTTTGCTTACTCTATAGATAGCTGTTTCTAACGTGCCGTCATCAAGGGTTACTGTAGCTCGTTCTAACTGTAGTGTTTCAAGTCAAGTTTACATAATAGTTTGTTAGTAATGATTATATCAATTACATAATATTTCATTGATTACACCTGTAAATTAACAAATTAACTTTCATTAACAACATTCAAGAATAGCAGATGAAAGAGTCGCACTCTATTGCCTTCAAACAATATTGTTTCTACTCAAGGCATTTGCATTTGGGTGACAGCTAGACAACAGCACAGCAAATGCATAGAAACTGACCCAAATGCTGCAACTTTATGTAATAATTGTTTGAAGGCAATGGAGTGTAATTTTGATATCTGCTATTGATTTTCACATTATTTACCCCAACATTAGTGCTATATATGTTTGCATTATGTTACATTAATTTCTCAACCTTCAATTATAATTAGTTTATTATTAATAAGCAACATAAAGTGATGGATGCATGGATGTACATATCTGTAGGTACCATGATATAAACATATTCCTTTGATGAAATATTTTTGATGATTTTGCTGGAAGGTGCCTCTGTTCTATGACATTAGACACCTTACACATCCGCAAGAACTGAGGATGGCATTGCCAGAGCAATGGCACAAGAAAATGTTTTATTGTGCTCAACATTGTGCTTCACATTGCCATCCTCGCTAGAACTTGAGTTGGTACTTTTTCACATTCTAGTGACAACAGCAAAGGCAATGAGGACAGCATGAATTGTTTGGAAAATGAGCTTGTGACATGGCTCTAGCTGTCCAGTGTTGCCCTTCACATGCATAAGGTCTCTATTATTAACCATCAATGGATTGGGCTTCAAATATTTTATGATGGTTCACAAATAAAGGAAACTATAAAAATATAATATTGTCACCTACCCTTGGAACAGCAAGCTTTTTGATGTGTTCAATCTCTGAATCAGAGATAACATCACGTATCATGAAGATCTCTGGGTGGACAAACACTCTCTCCATGCGTGCTGGCTTCAGAATTGTTAGAGGATCATTGTTCACTAACCAGCACTTCATCTTGCTTTTCTCCCACTTGGTCTGTGAGGAAAATAAAGCACAATCTCATTCAAGCTGCACACTGTGTGCAGTTTTTTTTAATATAGCTGATGAACCTGTAGATAGTATGCACGTTCTGATAGGTCGAGAACTGTGCTTTATTAGTGAACCAGGCATGCATATTTGGCTGCTGACTTGTCTGCTTACATGCTTACGTCACTTTGAGCACTACACAGAGAAAGCTATTTTATTTGTTAAATTTCGTTAAATTTCTGCACACAGGAATTCATTGGCAGAACATGGTAAAGTGTTAGGAAAAGCACAGCACAAATTGAAGTGTTTCTCAACAATTCTTGAGTGCTGTGCCAATCCCTAAAGTGGCTACTTTACAATGTATAGTATTCAACGTGCAGCAAGCAGGGTTTTATTTCTTTTATGAAATACAAATTAAAATACCCCTTATTTTGAAAACAAATGATGAGATAGAAAGTGCATATGCATGCCGTGTGCTCTCCATAAGGCACAGCACACACACCTCCAACAAATCACAGCAAGGCTCAACACTAACATACATCTACTAGTCTCAGACTAGTGAAGGTTTGCTGTGGACTAGTAGGAAAAAGACCTTGGGACTAGTGATTATCCACAGTGAATAGCCCAAGGACTAGTACCTAAAAAAGTTAGTGTTGAGCCCTGATCAGATAAAAAAAAAATGATCCTACTTCTCCCCAAAATCAGACCACATTATAATTAATAGCTCAAGTACGTACACTAGTCCCCAACCCATTAACCATGGATTGATCTTTGTTACCAATCAGGATTTAAAGGCAGACTGCAGTATATACCATTGGAATACTTACTAAATTTCTTATTTCTCCACGACATAACTTTTCGTAGTTCTGGAAAGCCTTTGTTCTCTGGAATAGATCCCTCTCTATTGTCCTCTTAAATGTTTCTTTAGGAGAAGGTTTAGGTTTAGGAAGAACTCTTCCCGTCTCTCCACGTAAACCAGTTGTTTTGATCTTTTTAATCTCCTTGCCAAAAAAGGCGACATTGTCTAGAGCTCTTTGATGACGAGGATCTGTCATGATGAGAAAGGGATAGGATTATATTTTCATTACTGAAAAAAATACATGAAATTAACATAACAAATTTTAAAGATGTTCCACAATGCCTTGCGCAGTATAATTTACTGCCACTCCTTCCTTTGTGCATACTTATTCCAACGACATGAAGATTGTGCATGACCCACCCACCTAAGTTGCACCCTCAAGCATGATGAGGTGCACAAGACCTGCAGTACATGAATATACCACTATCCACTCTCGTGGATGGCAAGCCATTTGTGGCTGTTCCATATATCATTGTTTATTCAGACCCATGTTAATGTTGGTACTGAGGAAGCATTACTATTTCTTCTAATTTTATTTTTTTTAATGGCTTAACACAGGCTGAGAACAGACTCAACGTCCAAATAAGCTCAACCTGTTTCATGTACCCAAAAGCCTCACTCCCCAGGATCTACTCTTGGGTTTCTGCTCTTGAGTCTCAACATATATATTGTCTCATATGCGAAGAGAGGAAAATGGCACTTGTACAAAGGAAAAAGGGAATGACACTACTGGGGGTAGATCCAGGAATCAACGAAACGGTGGGCCAGAAAACTTAGTCAAGTAGGGGTGACAGAAGGAACTGAAAAGTGGAGGGTGGATGGGGGGCTGAAAAAGCCAAAACTATGCCGAAGCAAAAGCAAAAAAAAAAATGGACAGCAAAATTGCTGAAGCAAAAAAAAAAAAAAGGGGGATCCAAAATCACTGAAGCAAAAGTAAAAAATAAAAACGGCCAAAATTGTCATAACAAAAAAAGAAAAGTTGAAAGACAATGCATCTTTTAAAAGGGCGCAGCTCCATCAGCCTACCCCTAGCTACATGTAAATACACCCCTGACCTGACTACAAAAAAGGCAGCTGTCTTTTAAGCTAATATATTAGTTTCTTTATTTTTACAGCAACCAAAAAAAAACACTGATTGCTCGTTGTATGTTTATGTACTGTACTTACCAAGTCTCACCATTTCCAAAGTGTAGTTTAAGGCCTTTCTTATATCTCCCCTCTTAACAAAGAAAAATCACATTAGTTTTATAAATATTTATACACACACACAAAATTGATTTCTTTAATGAGTGAACATGATTGAGAAACACTTCAGCGTCCTTTTAAGCATCTATACATATCCTTAGGCTATATTCAAAGCCTTAAGAGCTGCTCTTTTAAGACTATCATTCTACACTTATCTTTATTTGCTATAGAGAGCTTCCTTATATAGCCAAAGGCTATTTTTCATGTTTCAATATAATCACTCAACATTCTGCAGAGGGACCAAGAGCCCTTTTAAGTACTGTATCCTTAGGCTATATTCAAAGCCTTAAGAGTTGCTCTTTTAATACTATCATTCTACACTTATCTTTATTTGCTTTAGAGAGCCTCCTTAGCCAGAGGCTATTCTTCATGTTTCAATATTCATTACAATATTGAGACCCGATTGGCTCAATTTATTGAGCATAAGTTGGTCATGAGTGAATGAGTTCTTATGTTCAAGCACCACCTGGACAAAGACTAACTAGCTAAGCTAGTATAAAGACATCTGGGTACGTAGGAGGTGCTGCCTTTTAAAAAGTCAGCTTTCCATGTCTTGTGTTTTCAGATAAAAAAATATGAGCCACAGTTCATCTAAGACCCTGTCAATCAGGTTGAAAAAACCTATTGGGTCCTCAATACGCCATAGGATTTTGACAAGATCAAGAGTGTGTGTCATGATTGCTTGTCTGATGTGATCTTTACTTTCGGCACTGCTATACCTGCCCTAGTCTATATTTACTAGTAAATCAATAAATTTGACCATTTCAATAAATCTCATTTTTTTATGGATTGAAAACTACGGTATATAATTATTAAATCTGAGAAATATTATACAACACTAACCTTAAATTCTGCATAAGCTAAATGATCAGAAACATCAAAAACTGTAATATCTTCAGATGGCTCATTCATTTTTAACTTTCTCAAGACTTCCTCCATCCATACTTTAGTAGAAAACATATCATTCGTCAGGTATGCATATCTACCAATCTGGTAACAGTCATCGACCGTCATGGCCGGCATTGGTTGTGCGTTCTTTAGCTTCCCTTCAGCAACTGTTTTCGTTAGTAATCTGTAAGTGTCTTGAAGTCGGAGTAGTGCTGTTATTGCGCCCTCAAAGTCTTCTTTCGAGGAATATGCAGTCTTGTGTTTATCAATCGTTTCCATGATTTCTGAAACAAAAATGTGATAAAAATTACTGGTTGGACTGAGGACGTTTCATCTCTGCTTCATGCCAAATTTACGGGTTTTTCCATCAGTGAATAAATTATATCAAACAGCTAGACAATCAATCAAGATTGGCAACATTTTTGGCACAAAAGTAAAATTGAATCTCTGCAAGGGAAACAAGTTGTCCACTTATGACTCGGTTGCTTGTTCTCTCTCCATGACAGAAGGGGAAAGAGATCTAGTTGACGACTTGTAGCAAGTCTAACATCTCACCTTTGTGCCTTTTGAGGAGCATTGAATTTTTAAAATGGAATCAATACGAACTAATTAAGCTATCAAGCAGAAACCAATATATGACCCTTCTTCGCTCTAAAGGTATAATTATGGTGACAATACCCATTATTATATTCTTTCAGTTTTCTTCGCTGACAGAACTTTGGATTAAATGAAAAATAACCTAAAAAGTAGCAAATGTACTAAATACTTTAAATGAAAAGACAACAATTTTGAATTTTGAGTTTAATCGAACATGTTTGGTCAGGAAAAAAATTTAAACTAATTCAATCAACTCTCTATTTTTAGACACCCTCGAGATTCCTCTGTTTCTCTCCCCAGTCGAATCTTTCCATTAACATCAGACATTTTGTATGAAATTCCAAAAATAATATTTTTATTTTAAATTTGGAAGGATTTGTTTATATTTTCTTGATTTCCTGCACAATCTTTCCCATTTTACCCCCTAGGAAGGTCTATTAAAAAGCTAAAATTGAATGTTTTATTGATTTTTTTGGAACTTTTCAATTACCCAGACTTTTTCATTGGTCAAAATTAATTATTATAAGTTAGGAGGGTTTCTCGATCCTCTGCAAAACCTCTCAGCCTCTTGAAAAATTTCAATATTGCCTCTCACCTCTTTTATTTTCTTCTTTTTCTTCTGTTTGTTCGTTAATTTATTTTATCTTATTTTTCCTATTTATTATCAATATTTTTTCTTAAATAAAGATTTTTCTGGAATCATATGTTCCCTGAAAGAAATGTTTCCCAATATTGTCATAGCAACACATTTCTGGCACAGAAATGTAGAAAAAATCAAAAACGGGAAAAGAATATTCATGAACGAAGATAATAGTAGCAGGATGTAAATGGCAGCTCAAGTGACAATAATTACCATTAAAAACACCTGTTAACTTGAAAGAATAACATTACTTTAGACAATCACAGATATTTAAAGCTCATACGAATTTATTAAAAGTGCAAAATATTATTCCTTTTCTAAATTTATCTTTAAAAAATACTTTTACCACAAAAGGTCTAAATTAGAAACGCAAATTTCAATTCAACGTATACGTAGAACATAATATACAATAATACCAATGTTTGGAGATTTGAAGCTTCTGTTTGTTCAATCTTAATAAATTCAAACATGAAAAGTTTCCTGTTTGCGAAAGACTTGTCAACAATGTGATAATTTTGGATAAATTTTAAATATTCTAAAAAAAATTTCTTAGAATATTAAGGTTTCTAGAAGCTTAAGCTTAAAGCTGACGTGTCAAAATCAAAGAAATTTGATACGATCAGCCGATTTTGGAATCATTGAATGAATTACTAGTATTCTTCATGCAACAACTTCAGTAAGTTGTTAGGGCATCTTAAGGGTAGATCTTGCCGATCTGAGAATTTTTAGGGCTTTAGAAACCTCTAGGTCATAAAATAAAACCCAGAGACAAAATATCCGTTCAATTGAGAGTGATTTTATTGCATGTTTTTAAGATAATACATTAGCAGTTACTGAGAGCGTATATCTCATATATTAGTAACAAGAATCACTTAACATCACAATCTAACATGTACTGCCTCTTTGAAACCTTTCTATTAATAATAGAATTCCTAAATCAGGGTCAAGATTACCAACTGGTAGAATTTGCAGTTGGAAAATTACGGCTGATGAGGTAAATGAATAAACAGAAGTGAAATAAAAGTTTAGCTTATTATTATAAGTTGTACCTTCGCTGTTGTCCTTTTGGAGAAGTTCTTCGACCTTCGTCCATTCACTGAAAAATCTTTTGATAATAAGATAAGAATTAACTGGGTGTCCAAGGAATAACTCTACGTTCTTGTCATCGATCCTATTGTGAATGTTTTCAACTTTTTCAGAGAACTTCTTTAGAGTAGCAAGACGTTCTTCTTCCATCGCAATGTAGTTCTTCAGCGAGCTTTTTAGTTCACGTTCTCTGTATATCAGGTGCTCTAGGTCTATCAAAGCCGTGAACAACTCGCATTTTACGATTTCGAGGCTAAGGAAGAGCAGAAGAAAACTCAGAGTACATGAAGTTACCGCCATCGCAGACCATCTGTGATCTGTTGGAAGGAATCTCCTCTCCTCAAATACTTTCTGTCTGAAGTACTTCAGCAAACGAGACAGACGTATGGTAAGGAGAATTTACAAATATACGTCAAAAACAATTTTTACTTTCTTCAAATGATAGAATATTTAAGGCTAAATCGCATTTAAAGGGTTTTTAAAGCATAGAAGATAATTAGGTTTTAAGTTTGTTGAATTTAAAGCCATTTTATTTATTTTTTATTAAATTATTTTAGAGTATGTTTTAAATTCTCCCAACATAATAGCCGGACCTGGAATTTGTGTCGTTCAACTAAACAGGGGGTTATTGTCCCTCCTTTGTTTTGAAATAATTTATCAATTACGGCTATTTAATATTTTGAAAACGTGAGGAAAGTCACACATTGTAATATTATCTCAATAATAGAATTCGTAATAACACGAAACAACTTGAAAATACGATTAGTTTCTATTTGAAAAACTGTTTGAAGAGCAGTCGATAATAGGGGTTTTGTGCAAACACCGTTGATGTGTGGCCAAAGAAAATAAAGTAACTTATTTTTAGTAAGTCTCAAGAATAGAATTCCTAAAAAAAAAAAAAAAAACTTGAAAATATGACTAGTTTTTGAAATACAGTTTGAAGAGCAGCTTTTATAGTGTAGATTCTCTTAATAATCCTTGAAAGGACTCTTAAGAAAACACCACTGAACAGAATGAAACTAGAGGAGAGAGGTTTTGTTCATCAATCCATCCATCCACTCATCCATCCATCCATCCATCCATTCATTTATTCATTCATACGTTCGTTCATCCATTCATTCACTCATTCATTCACTCATTCATCCTTTTGTTCACTCATTCATCCATCCATTTGTTCATTCATTCATTCATTTATTCATTCATTCATCCTTTTGTTCATTCATTCATCCATCCATTTGTTCATTAATTCATCCATCCATTTGTTCATTCATCCATTTTTTCATTCATTCATCCATTTGTTCGTTCATTCATTCATCCATCCATTTGTTTATTCATCCATTTGTTCATTCATTCATCCATTTGTTCGTTCATTCATTCATCCATTCATTTGTTCATTCATCCATCCATTTGTTCATTCATTCATCCATTTGTTCATTCATTCATTCATTCATCCATTTGTTCATTCATTCATCCATCCATTTGTTCATTCATTCATCAATTTTTCATTCATTTATTCATTCATTCGTTCATTCGTTCATCCATTTCTTCATTCATTATTCATTCATTCATTCATTCATTCATTCATTCACTTATTCAATTATTCATTCTTTCATTCATTCATTCATTCATTCGTTCATCCATTTCATTCATTCATTCATTCATTCGTTTGTTCATTCGTTCGTTCAATTGTTCGTTTGTCGTTCTTTCATTCATAAATTGATCAACATGATCGATAGCATGGTTATATTAATTTCCTTGTGTTCAATGATCACTTTTTAATCTATTAGTCGAGAATAAAGGCTGTATAAATGAAGACTGACTAGCAAGCCGAGAGCGGCAACTTCTGTTCGATCAACTCCCAGCTAGCGTCTTTCCGCTCAGCACCACCAAGTTGATCGAAAGAATATCAAAACAAGTGATAGAAAAATCAAACTTAGAAAAAATTAATGATTTTACTGAATTTTAATAAATGATCATACAGATCCCACAAAACATCGATGCAGTACTTTCTCTTTTAAAATAAATTTAATGTAATGAACTGAAGTTATATAGTAAAGATAAAATTCAAATGTTATGTAGTTATTCAGTACCGATTGAAAATAGATTTATGTGGAAACCCAGTCACTTCAAACACCACCTCATAGTGTACAATATGACATCTCGATAACTTTTAATATCCTGAAAAACTCAATGTTTACATTATTCAACGCTACGATCAAAGAATCGTATCTTTATCCCGTCATATCATGCAGATATTTTGATCGCAAGCGAGGACAACGGCGAGTCTGATAAATTAGGAAGTGCTTCGGGATAAAGAAACAATTGCGCCTTTTTACTGCCTTTCAAAAAGTCCTCTGTGCCTTCCTTTTTTTTTTTTTTTTTTTTTTTGCTAATACGCTCTCGCAAAATTTTCTTTACATCCAAGAACGGGGAGAGGAAAAGAGAGTGGACGACTTGAAGCAAGTCTATGTCGCTTTGTGTTTGGGTGCTTTTAATTTTCGATCTGTTTCCATTCCGTTCGCCCACAAAGCTCAAAATTCACAAAGGAAGTCCGTCAACACAGCCGCAAGGAATCGTGTCAAAATAAACTCAAGAACAAACAGGATCTTCATGACAAATATTGATTTAGCAAAATACTTCCTATAATTCCGCCTCATTCATGTTAAAAACGCTATCAGAACGAGAACAAAAGGGGTGCAAAGATATTAAAGTGTCAAGAGATTTAGTCTTATTACTTGACGTTTTTCCCGCTCTTTTAAAAAGACATAGGTCCATTCTTATCTTACTATGAATATATATGCATGTTATTTCCAAACGTCGGTTCATCCAATCCAGTTCAGATTTCCTCCGGCGAATCCAATTCATCTCAGGTAAATTCTTATTCCTATACGTTCATCCAATCCATCTTGAAAATAAAAACCTCGAAGAAAATCATGGTTCTTATTGAAAAAATTTTCTGAGTCCTTGGCAATGATAAAAAAATTAAATCCTGATAGCAACAGGTGGTTCATAGCAACAGCCCTTCTAGTTGCCATGCCAACGGCTTTCACCTGTTACATAACCTTTCAATTACCCGCAATGCACCAGTCACTGCGACCTCTTCCTTCAAATACCAAATACTGTTCGTTCAAAAATTAAAAATATCTCTTCAAAACTTACTGAAAAACTACTAATATTTCTTTCTTTGATTCATGATGATAATTTGCTTTTTGAAAATTTAAAATTTTCAAATTTCTATGAATTTAGTTAATTCCTTTGTAACAGATTTGTAAATAGTGCATGTGTAAATTATTAATTACAAGCATATGATTCCACTACAAAATACATATATAATCATAAGGCAATCAAAACTCTAGCCTAAATTTTCGCACTAAAACTGCCTCGAGTTTGGGTCGACATGAACGCAGGACTACGGTTCGGCGAACTGTCGGCCTTTCTTATCGTCTTCAGCTTCTCGTTTTCTTTTTTCATTGCACACGGATACGTTTTCGACTCAATTGCCCAGCTTACGAGTTTGGTCGACTTGGAACAAGGTTTAGGACAAAAACTCAAGGCTTATGCTAACAGCCGTGGACTAGATAGCTTCAAGAAAGTTGAGGGATTCGTGAAGCTGGTTGAGAATGAGACAAGTCTAGCGAAAGCTCAGGGTCCTGATTACGTAAATAATCCTATCAATGCTTATTCTATAATCAAGAGATTTACTGATCATTGGACAAAGATGGATTCACTTCTTCAAGAGGACGAAAAACAAAACGGTAAGATTTCATTACAGACTGCTAGCTCTAATAACTAAAATAACAACTTAATGAAAAGAAAATACAAGCTAATAAATCAAAGACCAACACTGAAAATATGAATTTTTAAAATTCCGTAAAAAGTTATGCAAAAATTTTTGAATCAAATCTTTTCCAGAATATATTAGATTTTGTATTGAAAATAATTTGTAATTACTACACTAGTTTTGACTATATTAACATGTCTTGAAAACAATAGCAGTGTTATTTGGTGGTAGCTTTGTTGATTGGGTTTGTTTTCGTGGTTTTTACTTGTGGTTTGCTTGATATGCTAACTATTTCGTATATCGTTATCCTGATTCCAAAATCCGTCGTTTATCTTGTTAATTATTTAGTTTCGTTTTCAATCCGCTTCATCGTGATTAGAAAAGAAAGGTTTTTAAACTTCTGTTGATTGGGTCAGTTAACGTTACTGCTGTTTGCGAAACAACGAAGCTTCCAGTAAATTCCATCAGTTACAGTTAAGATTTTCCTTTCGCTTTGAAACGAAATATAATTTATCCCACACCATAGAAAATGCAGCCAATCAGAAAGCAGGCCAAGCCGTTGTATATTCGTCGGTATTTCACTCTTCCTTCCCATCATGCACTGCGCGTTGAATCTACGCGTTTGTATTTTCTATGGTGTGGGATAAAATGGTTATACATTGGTTTCTCGTGGCATACCATGGATATCCCACTCGTCACTTGTATTTTCTTTGTATACACATTCGCCTTAATTAGCTACAAGTGACTCACAGTAACTACAGTAGTATGCACGTAGTATTTGTATTTCCCCCGATATTTTCTACTACATTTTTAGTCGCTTAGCATAGAAGAAAATATGTCTTATAACAAAAAGCGCGGGAAAAAGCTAGTGCCGTTTGTATCTTTGCTCAGCCGACTTTGCAATGCAATTGCAACTGCAGCTGAGTGGCATCGTACCTACATTCGGCGAATGTCTTGCTCTACATGTAACACTGCAACATATAAAGATCCTATTGCCAATGGAAAAAGTTTTGTTCTAGCTCTCTGCACTGATAACTACTAGCATTGACAATGTTGGTTTTTAGACACAACCGGCGAGACTGGCTTCCGCTACACGTACATCATGGTGGCTGTGTGCTGATTGTTCAATATGTTTTATATATACCGCATTCTCACGCTAACGTCTTGCTTTGTCTCGTAGATTTAATAAGAACCCTTAACAGTAGTACTAAAGGAAGGCTTCAGGTTAATCAATCAAGTGATTTGACTGGCGCCATGGCCGCGTTGTTAAGACTACAATCCACGTATAATATATCAGCCAGGACTATGATAGAAGGCAAGATTCCTGGTGAGTTTTATCTGCTAAACTATATATATATCATAGTTTGCATAAAGTAATCATAATATTTCCAAGAAACGTAAAAGACAAATGCATGGTGGCTATATTAGTAGTGCACTCGCCTCTGGGGTTTCTAAGGTTAAGTTCCTGGACTCGGCATCAGATGTGAGTAAAGTTTGTTAGGCCTAGGTCTCACCCTTAACTTGATTCGAGGGTTTTCCTCCCTCCGCAAAACCTTACAAGCCAAATACCAATTCATTCAGTGAGTCCGTAACCGTGCCCTGACTTTGATCGGCCCAGAGATTGTTTCAGGGTTCGATAAAAAGGGGAACTTGCTCTGACGATGGCAGTTACACCTATCGAAACATACATGTTTACAAACTTTTTAACTATGATTGAATGTATATTTTTCAGGTTGCCAACCTGCATCTCCCATGTCTGTTGAAGACTGCTTAGACCTTGGTACCGTAGCATACCGGGCTTATCAATACACCAGGTCACGTGAGTGGTTACACGAAGGCTTGCGAATGATCAGGGAGAGGCATCCTGAAGACCGTGCGACGCTGAAAGGTCTTTTGGAGTATCTTGCATGGGTAGAGTTCGTGGTAAGTCAGGACACGGTTAACTCACAAATCGAACTGGAAATTAGAATTGGGTTTTGTGGAGGCACAGGTAGCCCAAGCTATGGTTCTGAATATATATAGAGCCTGGAGTGAATGTATGGCAGATCAAAAAAATTCTTAAAATAAAATAAATGTCATATTTTATTGTTTTTTTTACCTTTATATCAATGTTTTATTGCCTATTTTGTTGTTTTCTGACGGTTTGGTTGTATTTTAAGGTGATTTTAGAAAATTTTATCTCCTCTCTAAAGACGAAGTCACCTTGACTTTAAAAAAAAACCATGGTTCTCATTTGTTTCTTTGGCGGGCTACCTTTGGTGTGTAGAATGATATGACCGAGGGAGACTGAGAGCGAGAACAACCCCTCCTCGATCCTTAATTACACAGGCATCCCACCTATATAATCATTTGGTTTTTGGTTTTAGACCGGAAACGTCGAGGAGGCACTGGAACTAACAGAGGAGTTGATCCCACTTGGTGAGTAATCAATCACGTGTCAGATATGCATGCAATTTTAAAACAAGCTAGCGCAATAATGGCGGACGGAGTGACACATGGTCCAGATATTTTCATACATATCAATGTGATGCAGAAGGAAATGTAAAGTAAAGGACATATAAACCCCTTGCAGCACATCAGAATGCAGCTCAATTTGGAGGACAAAACAATAGGTTTCCAATTCTCAAGAGATTGAAATTATTTTGTTTTGTCCTCCAATTAAATTAAGCTGCTTTGACGTCAAGTGCAAGTGGTCCCTCTTAGCCCCATCCTTTGTGGAGCATAAAAAATGTTGCCCCCTTTCTTACCACATCCCCTGTAAATAATGAATGGTACCTAACGGTTTGTCTATCACATGTTTTATCACCAGCTCCAGGAGAACAGAAATTAATAGACAATGAAAACTACTATCGGGAGTTATTAGATTATGATTATCCCTTGAGTCAAGAGCAACTGGCGACTAGACAGGAAGAGATCAATACAATGGCCTTCACTAACTCCACATACGCAAGGGTTTGTCGTGGAGAACCTACAAAGGTGATCATGCAGTGTGATGGTGTTAGCTAGTGCTATGATAGCTGAATGAGTGAGGAGGCGAGCGGTTGGTGAGGGAGTATTAGGTGGGAGAGATGGACGCTGAAGAAGAGGAGGAAGGGAAGAATGAGGGAAGGAGGAAGAGAGGTAGGAAGGATGGATAGATGGAAAGAATGGATGGATGATTGGATGGATGGGAATGGATGGATGAATGTATATGGATGGATGGGTGGATGGATGAATGAATGTATATGGATGGAAGGGATGGATGGATGGATGGATAGATTGAAGGGATGGATTGATGCATGATTGTATGGTTGATTGATTGGATGGATGTATGGGTGGATGGTTGGATGGATGGATGGGTGGAAGGGATGGATGGATGAAAGGAAAGGAAAGAAGGTCAGATGAGATGGGAAAGAACCATGCAACCAATATCGATAAAGGAAGGAAAGGAGGGAGGAAGGAAGAGGAAGGAAGGGAGAAAGGAAAAGCAAAAATGGAAAAATGACTCAGAATTCGAAAGAACAAAAAAGAGAAAAATAATAATCATAACCTAATTTCTCCTTAGCCACTCAAGCATCAAAATAAACTTAAATGTTGGTGGTTTCATGGACGTCATAACCCAGCGCTTCTCATCAAACCTGCCAAACTAGAACTGATCAACCTTGAACCAAAACTATATATATTCAGAGACATGGTGACGGACTATGAAGCAACAATGATAAAGAAGCTTGCTGTTCCAATAGTAAGAACAAAAAGATAACTATAAAATTCGATATTGTTTACAGCGCTTTTAATATTGCTGAGACACAGATATCTCAAGGCACATTCAAAGGGCTTTTCATGACCCCATGCAATCAGGTCATGACCTCCAGAGGTCGTAAAACTGCAAAGCCTGGTGGCCGCAACGACGCAAGCACACACGCAAGGATAACAATTTTGTGCCTGCACTTATGTGTGAACTGTGCTTACGTCGCAGTTAAAATGAGATTTTTTCTTGTGTTTTTGATTGCATTTGTGCTTGCGTCGCTAGTAAAAAACAGGCTTACTGAAGGATTCGGCTCAAAACTTAAATACTGAACAAGATCCCTGATTTTTTTCAGCTTGAAAGAGCAACTGTACTCAACATGGATACAAAAAAACTGGAGACTGCAGAATATCGAGTGAGCAAAAGGTATGACAGGCATGCTATCTAGTTTCTTATGTATGTACTACACTGCATGGGTAAGTTTTTTGGGCTCTCAGTAGTATATATACCTACTCGTATTAAAACCAGACTAGTTACGTGCCCCACCCGAACCCACCCCCCTGAACACGCACTGGAGCCCCACCCCAGAGGAGACACCGCTGGCCCCTAGCATCAAGATCTCCAGGATTCTAATTATATCGTCATTGTACTACACAGCGCTTGGCTTGAAGAAAGTACACACGAAGTAGTGGCACGAGTGAATAGTCGAGCGTCTCTGGTAACCGGGTTGGATCCAGACTACGCTGAATTTCTACAGGTGAGGGTACCCCAAATAACGGCACCGCTGTACCTATCCCATCTGCCGGTCTCCAAAGTTAATACTTGTTTTAAAACTGAATCAAAGGACTCTGATTTTGAGCCAAAACATTTTGTCTTACTTGTAGAATACCGATGTGTGAAGCGAGATTCAAAATGAAAAGCAAAAGGCTGTTTTCAAGTGACGTCAGGGCGGCCATATTGGTGCACTTAAACAATACATTTTCTATCCACCGGGAATTGAACTCTACTTTTACGCTATAACTTTTCTATTGTTTGGTACACCAATATGGCCGCCTTGTCATGTGAGTGAAAAAGATTTATACTTTTGATCATGACGTTTACCAACCCCTTTACCTTGTAAAACGAAAACTAGGCCCTAGCGAGTAAACTAGTTTAAACTGCGTCTATGCAGCACCCACTGACAGTTGTGTTGCCTTTTTTATTACAGGTTGCCAACTACGGGATGGGTGGACAATATGAAAGACACGTTGATTACGGAGTAAGTTTATTTTTAATTTTCAAATCGCTGTCAGCTTCGTTACTTTGGTATCCTGACTGTACTGAGTTTAATTTCGGATATTTTTCATAGGACCCGGGTACTCCTCTTGCAGCAGATCCTAAAGGGAACCGCATCGCTACGCTTCTTATATACGTAAGTCAAGAAACTAAAGTCCTACGTATTTTAGGACTGTTCTGTTTAATGAGAGTGGACGAAGTAACTACTAGATATTATTTATTATTTTATTTTTAATGCTTTTATCTTGCTTTTGTTGCAGTTAAACGATGTGGCTGCAGGCGGAGCAACTGCCTTTCTAGAAGCTGGAATAAACATTTCACCAACAAAGGTATGCCAACAATTTAAGCATTAACGTCACGTTAATGACACGTTAATGACTTTTTATCAGAAACATTACCGTCGCCATATAGTACAAAGCTCAGCGTATGTTTCGATATACGTTTCATTAGTGATATAGTACGGGCCCGCAGTAATTTGCCTACCACGGCTGTTGCGGTTACCCTGCCTTACATTGTTGTTGTTGTGTTTTGTTGTTATACATAATTAGTTATTTGGCGAAGCTAATAAAATATAATGGAATAAAAATAAAATGGCGCCCAACTGAAAACTTCAAAGTGTGGTAATGTGCGTATATTCCTTGATTGCATCCATCTAATCTAATCTCGTACCCTCCATTACAAAGGGCGATGCGGTATTTTGGCACAATTTAAAGAGATCTGGTGAAGGTGACGAGACGACTGTACACGCCGGATGCCCGGTACTGTGCGGCAATAAATGGGGTAAGATGAATATTTAGGAAGTCTTAATTTACTGTAGTTACGTACAGTCCCTGGAGAGCTTAGATTTTATTAATCAATGCATAAACGGATGGAGGAATGATGTATAAATAAATGGATAGATACTAGTTATACAATGGTTTCGTGTGGCATACCGTAGAATATCCCACGAGTCACTTGTAGTTTCTAGTATACACACGAGTCTTTAGGCGAGTGTGTATACCGAAAGAAAATACATGCAAGTGACGAGTGGGATATCCACCGTATGCTACTCGAAACCATTGTCTAACCATTTTATTCGTAGATCAAATGCGCAGACTCGACGCGCAGTGTATGATGGGAAGAAAGAGTGAAATACCGACGAATATACAACGGCTTGGCCTGCTTTCTGATTGGCTATCAGTTCTATGGTGTGGAAAAAATTATAATATTTTTTTATCCATTTCAGTTGCCAACAAGTGGTTCAGAGAGGGAGGACGAAATATCTTCCATCGGCCATGTGCTCTTGATAAGAACCTTTAATGCTGAAGAGATGGTGCTTTCTACTTCAACTTTATTTATACCGTAGTTCATATTTTTCATTCGTTTTTACCACGTTTTTGAAATGGTGCAGGTTTTTTAATAAAATCGGAAAAATTTATAATTTGGCCAGTCTTTGAACCTTTTAACAATAAGTTTAGTAAATCTAACTTTTGCATCACTCTTAACTGAGGATGCAACGTGTTATTATTTTACTCCTTATAACATATAATCAAGTGAGGATTCGCAGTCAGGATGCATGTTTGTTGGTGTTAGTATAAGTATGTAATACAAGACCAAAAGTCAATAAACCAGAACATATAACATAGTCTGAAATGTACATCTCTTCTCCCCAATTCATCCGCCTTTTCGAGTTTTAAGGTCCACCAGCATGTCTTTGACTCCTGGCTCTTTCGAGAATAGTTGAAAACCATCAATATGAGCCGAGCACGGTCGCCGCGGTAAGAAAACTAATCGAATTGTCTGCCGTGCCGTATTGCACGGGAATATCCAGGGAGATCTCCTACGCTGCCTCCTCCCCTTCCCCTTTCGCACTTGCCATGGTAAACTAATTTTCACGCGCGAATGTTTGGGTGAGAGACCACTAGAGACCACTAGACTACTGGCTAGAGTCCTGGACCATTCACTTCTCATTCTACACTATTCTACATTTTATATTCATTTACTATCTGAATTATACTTTGACTTACTGCTCCACTAGTTCACTCTCTGGACCCTCTCCTTAAAAAAACCTGTATTTGTCTTTGTTTTTCATTGAATTCTCCTGCATTTGTCTTATTCTAAAAAAGCGCGCCAATCCTTCTTTAGCAGGCGTTCCTTGGACCACATGAGCCCGCACAACTCAAAGTGTGTATCAGCGGATGTATCGCAATGTATTGTGGGTAGATTTGTTGTTTCATAGTTTCATAAAAACAAACGACAAAAAAATCTCGAACAAAAGTTAAGTTTTCAGCCTCTTTTTTTTCATTTTTCTGGCTGAAAATAACCCCAAGTGGGCTGCATGACAGTATCGGTCAATATTATTTCCAGAAAGGACATTTTTTAGGTGTTTAAAAAATTCAGAGACGATTTTTTTGGCTCCATGTTCGAAGGTCCAGTTTAGTCGTTGGAATAATGCTGTCATCTTGGACGATACCAACAGATCCTGGCTACAACACTAGAAGACCTAATAGTGCTAACAGATACGAACCAAATGGAGTTGAATGTCGACCTAAGCCAAGAGTAAAGCCTGAAGCCTTGACGAATGCGATAAAAGGCCAGGGATCGCTATCTCAGCTGTTTAATCCGAACGCAAAACCATACAATCTTCTGTCAAGACCTGGTAAGTTTGTAGTAAGGAAGCTAAGTTTCTAGTTTCTTTAACTCAGGAGATTATTTATGTTAATGGGTAAAGAATTATGGAATATCCTTTATTTATGGGAAATACATCAGTTAGAGGACCATTCAAGGGAAAGTAGTCTAGTGGCTTGCCACACTTGAATGTAGTTTACATCTTGTAGCGTAACGTAGTAACAGGAATAACATCTGATCCTAAGTTCGTCTGTTGACCATCTCTAACCTCAAGACCCAAAACTATTAACACATAACAATAAATAAAGTATTTTACTTTCTATTTAGATAACTGGCTTTGATATTTTCTTAATTCCAAGACAATTTTTTTTGACAGAAGCAAACTACATCTGTTTAGCTTTGGAAAGTAATAAGCTTATTTGTTAGTTATCGCTCTCAGTTCATTCCAGATGTTTTTCTTTCTTATTCTATTTTATGAAACATTAGCTAAAACAAATGTTAGGGGCCTGTTCATAGCATATTTTGATTCATACTCTACAATAAAGGCAAATTACATGTGTACTGTACCCCTAATTAACACCTTCAACAGGAGTGCTACCATTGTTTAGTACTTAGTAAAGAGTGGGCATTTTTGATCTGTGGTTACAGAGGTGAAATATGTGAAAAGGATGTCCATGAAGCACTAAAAAAATTTAATTTTAACTAATTTTATTTTTATAATATTGTTTTTTAATTTTGCTACTCACCATTTCAAGTGTAAATTGTATGAATACTTTTATGCTGAAATGAGGCCAACCCTGACTAAATGAGTCTGTAATCAAGGAACATACAGTGGTATTTTATGAATCTATACAAGTCTATTACATGGGGAACTTGTGATTTCTCACAGAGGGCTTCAAGTGTCCCTATATTTCCTATCATTTATTTTCTAAGTTCCCCTATGTACCCTATATATAGTTCTTAAATGTCCTATAATTCCTATAATTTTATCCAGAAAAGAAAGGGAAAAATTTATTGTCAAGCTCATAAACTTTGGTACTGGTGGAAGGAAATAAAAATTAACTTAAAAAATATAGGAAATGTAGGGACACTTGAAGCCCTGTAATCCCAAAGATTGAATACCTCATTGTTTGTTCCATCAGTTAACCCAAATTACATCCATATCTTTTGCTATATTACATGTATTTTAATCTCCAAGCAGAATTTAAGTCCCATTAAATCTCAAACATCCCATTATCTTGTACTTGAGGCCATGTGCCCCATAGACTTACATAACTACAATATCTTACCCTGGATTACCTCAAACTGCCATTATTTGAACCTTTTACCAGGGTCACTGTAAAGATTTCAAATAATGATGGTTTTTCTAAATGCATTCAAAACAATTATTTCTTTGTAATAGGCTCTGCTCAGCCCAAAGACTTTGCAAGAGAAAATGCTTATCATATCAAACAAATCCAGAGAGCAAACCGCAAGAAACAACAAGATTCAGCAGCAGGAGAACCAGTTAAAGCTGTCTATAAACCAGACAAGTTTGACCATGTAGAGTCTAAAGTTGCTCAAGAGCTTAAGGTTAGTACTGAATATATAGGTTCAAAGGTTCAAAGGTTTTTATTTACCACATATACACAAAAGATAAATTTACAGTGAAAAATGGAAAAGAATTTTAAGGTGGAGGGTGCAAGAGAGACAACCCAAAGGGTTAAACAAGGTACTCTTGCACCCAGGATTAATTAACAAATAGTATGAAGTGTGGAGATTACATAAGGCAATATATATACTTTTTTATTGTACAGGCATGTCCATGGTTTGAATGGAAATGCAAAGACCTTATTTTCCTTTGCATAATAATCATTATTTTGTAAAAAGAGAACTAGCTAGAAAATTTGAGTTCAATTTCTTTTCACTCAATATTTTTAATTTTTAACTCAAAATCCTACATGCAACAAATTTCTTTGAAAACACACTGCTCCCAGCCAATCTTAATAGAGAAACTTTTAGCTTGTGGGAGTTTCAAACCCTGACTGACTGATTATCTTTATTTTGCACATTGAAATTTAAACTTTGGTGTATATATGTGTAATATTTATGAAAATCGTAGTAACTAATAATGGTAATTTCAGGCACCTTTGCAAGCACCAAGGCCAAGCTCTGCGACATTTTTAAGAGCTCATTCAAGAAATGGTCCACCAGTCAAAGATAGACCATCATCTGCTGAACCCATTGTGCCAAGAGAAGAAAAACTAACAGTGCCTAAAGCAGGTGCTTTGAAAGAGGTTAGGAAATCAAGATAAAATGCCTCTGTACATTTTTCCACAAACATGATAATGATGTTGTCTTACTCAGGGGCAATGTGCATCAAAGCTCACAAAGCATTTTTGTCTGTTGAAAAAAATGTCAGATGAATGTTTAGAGAAGCCAAAAAAGTGTAAAGACTCGGTTTCCCATCATGCTTTGTGCTGGAAATTCAAGCTTGTGCACATTGGCTATTGCATCTCAGTCAGGAGCAGATCCAGGAATCAAAGAAAGGGTGGGCTGGAAATTTTGTCTTGAGAGAAAACCTTCACGACGGTATGCAAATTTTTTATTTGGCAAAGTTTAAGAAAATACATCTTTTAAAAGAGCAGGCTGTGGCTCTGTCAGCCCACCCCTAAATCTGCCCCTGTCAGTTTCTGATTGGTTGGGAGCATGTGCTTTATGAAAGCACACACCACACACATACATTCATCATTCATATTCTAAAGTGCTACGTGGAATTCTAATTAGTATTTTTTAAAAGAAAATAAATTTAGAAATGCTTGCTTTGCTGTGTGTTTTTAAGCATGTGGGGATTGGCAAACCACAAGAGAAGTGTTGAGAAGCACTTGGCTATTTATCAGGATATATCAATAAAAAGCTGATAACATTGATTTGTTGCTTGGTCAGTCAGTAAGTTGAATTATTTAACTAATCATATATAACTGATCCCTTTAATCCACAGAATTCCCCACCAAAGAAGAACCGCAATCACATTGCACAAAATATACGACAAATAACAGGTTCGCCTGTTCCTCGTAGAGCTCCTTCAGCATTGGCACAAGAAGATCTCAAAAAGAAAAAACAAGAGGAAGAAGAGAAATATAAAAAGGGTATAGTTCCCAGATAGTAAGTATCCTGACTTAAAACCTTATGTGATTATATGTCTTGTTTTGTGAGACTAGCACTTACTGCTATTTTCATGAACAAGAGAACTCTAGTTACAAGTTGCCCTTTTTAATTTTTCTCTGCTGCCAGTCAAAAATTATGAAAGGTCCTGACTGATTATATTTGATTAGCAAAAGCGAAAAACCAAATTTCAGCATGCAGCTTGTAGCTACCGAGTTCGCATGTTTATGAAAATAGAAGTAATAGCCTTTTGCTAACAAACCTGTGACCCTCATTACATGATAACAAATGGCATGTGTTGTGAAATAAGAAAAGAGGTATAAGTCTTTATTATTTCTAGTAATGCAATAACAGTGCAAATGGCAAACCAGTCCTCTAATTGTTTAGAAGTTTGGTTTTGCAGATGAAGTAAATGAGATTTTTAATGACATCTATCAACACTTGATTTCATTGGTTTACTACAGTATATAGGGTTAATAAATAATGCTACATCGATTCCCTAAAGTATAGACCTCTTTAGCTTTGGCGTAATGTTTTGCACATGTCATTCCCTTGAGTATCCAAGCTAAAGAGGTCTATGGATTGCACATTGTTTTTTTTTATCGCTAAAATAATTGAATGATATTATTTTTTCAAGTCTCAAAAAAAGACAAAAGCAGTGGAAAAAAGAAGAAGAAATACGAATAGCAAACACTCCAGATCCTAGCATCCCACCTGGTCATGCTTTAATGCCAAGAGATGAACGCCTGCAAACATTACAAGCACTACAAAAAAGTAAGAGATAAATGGTATTCCAGATTGTACACAGTGCTGAAGTTTTCTTACAGACCCCTGTCAAAGCAGTTCAATTTGGAGGACAAAACAAAAGAATTTCATTCTCCTGAGAATTGGAACCTATTGTTTTGTCCTCCACATTGAGCTGCATTCCGACGTGCTGTAAAGGGGTCTATACCATTAGACAATACAACCGTGGTCGTCATCATCACCACCACTACTATCATCATGATCATCATTACCACCACCATTATCACAATTATTTTTAGTATCATCACTGTCATCATCCATTCAACATCACCACTGTTGTCATCATTATCATCCTCATCAACCGTAAGAATCATCTTTACCACTACCATCATCACCATATTCATTATCATCGATCATCACCGTCATCATTTGTAAGAATCATCACCACCACCGCCATGCATCATCACCATTACATTCATAAGCATCTTCAACATCACTACTATCACCGTCACTTACAAGTTCATCAACATCATCGACATTATTTTCACTGTCATCGTTTATCTTCACCATGATCTTCTTCAACACCATGCACCAACATCCATGGTCTTCACCAACATCCATGGTCTTCACCAACATCCATGGTCTTCACCAACATCCATGGTCTTCACCAACATCCATGGTCTTCACCAACATCCATGGTCTTCACCAACATCAATTGAATTTGAATCATTTTTATTTTTTCCGCACAGATCAAGACGAACTTCTCATCGAACTTCGTTCCCTACCCGTTAGAGTTGACACACTTCGGGTACGAACGAAAAAAGCCGAATTAGAACGACGACTTGGTGAGATCGAGAGCGCAATCAAAATATTCTCCCGGCCGAAGGTCTTCGTAAAAATCGACGAATGACCTTCACAGAAAAATATTATTTTTTGTAAATATTACATTCTTATGCAGATCTTTAGGAATATAGTGATACAGTATATGATTACCACCATCCCTGGTCACGACGGGCGTTCCAGGAGTTTAATTTTATTACTCGGGCTTCCTGTGGAATGACCGCGCTTGTAAAAGACGTTTCCCCCTACCTATCCGTCACAAGTCGATTAGTGTCTAGGGCGCATGCGCGGCTTTGCTGCTGAGTTCATAAGAATGAAGGCTCGCGGTATACTAGGGTCTTGAAACAAGCTCTTAGAAGCCCGAATGCACGCTCTAAGAGCGTCTATTTTAAGAATGAAATCCTAACCACACAACAATATATTCCTATATTACTTCATCCAGTAAAAAAAGCCACAAAAGAGCAAGCCATTTCATTTATTGCACATACTTTAATATAAGACAATAAATACTATATGATACTTTTATCCCGATCAGATCCACTGAAATTCCGAGATATACTTCGCTTGTCACGCACAAAGGTCTCGATGTGAGGCTCCGTGCTAAATGCTAAGTGATTCGTGACAGGAAAAAAGAATGTATTTAATTTAGCACGGAGTCTCGTACTGAAACCTTTGTGCGTGACAAGGGTTGAGCTTTTTTTTCCAAAATCTCGGTTTTAGCAAATAGCAAGAAAAAAAGAAAGATAGTGTCATACTGAATACGCTAAAATATTTGTTTAGGTTACAAAAAGGCTAAGAATTTTCAAAAGGGAAAATTATTAAAAGTTTTCGATCGAAGTCATCCTAACAAGAAATTTTTTCTGATGGTGACTACTGTCCAAAAAATTTAATAATATTTTTGCCTTTTAAGATTCTTAACCTTTTTGTACCTAAAAAAAGAAAGATAGAAGGGAAAATTTCTCGAATTTTCCAAACTGAACCTCGAAAAAGCGGCGATACTTTTTTTTGGTGCATGAGCTATCATGATCACTAACTAGACCTATAGTACTGTTCCCCCCTTGGTTCGCTACCTATGCCTATAATTTGACTTTCCACAACTTCTACCGACCAGAGAAGAGAAGAGAAATGCTTACAAGGGAGACTAAATATTTAAATCCATATTTTGATTAGATAGAAAAATTATTCACCATCCTGTTTAGAAAAACTAATGGGCCCAAGACCGAACGTGTGGAACTCCACATATGCTTTCGTAGCAACTATACACTATACGTCGGGTTATTTTGTAGTTATTGCTTTCTTAATGAGTTGACGCGGTTCAGTTGGCAGGACAGGATCTATTCTTGTTTATACAGGTGTAGACATGATTAAACAAATAGACAGCTTTACACCCTCTCAATGAATCTTGGCAATTGGCTTGTACTCGATATAATCTCTCAACTGCACGCAATATCGACGTACGTGACCAAGAGAAGACTGAAACACGAGTGAGCGAAAACATTGTTTAAATGATACCTTTTACATGGCGTACCTCTCCTTGAAATCCTGATGTTTTTAAATCTCTTTTTTTTCTTACAGTTTCACTTTGCTTGAAGTGACCATATTTTCATAAAGTACGTGCTCAGTTAAGCCATGCCTTAAAAAACGTATACTTATTTATCTTACTGGAAAATGCAGTGACTGAATCGTCAGTCTCCCGACCCAGCTAGAGGCACATGACCAAAGCACTCGAAAATCGAATTGAAATTTAGGAGCAAATTTTTGCGGAGGGAGGAAAACAGGAGAACCATAAGAAAACCTGCGAAGCACAAGAGAGTTTAACACGTTTAATGAAAGATAATTAAGCAAAACAATTATGCTAGCAGAGGAAAATAGCACCGGGTTTTTGTTTACTTTAAGATAAAGTCTGTTTGTCGCTGTCTCAATAGTTCTTTATTGACTGGTCAGTGTCTTTATTAATCTATCGCTATTACATTGTTCTGTTGCCAACAAGCTGATAGACACGAATTTACTGAACATTAACGAATCAGTATCTTTAATAACCTTCTCCAAAGATCTTTATTTAACCGCATAACTTTTCGAATCGACATGGGATTGATAATTTTTTTGCCATGTCGTTTGACAGGTTCATTACCGACTCTCAGCTGAAAAAAAGTTAGGGTCACGTTTGCATGCAACAGCCTGTTTAGCCAGGGCATAAAAAAAAATAGAAGAGAAACCTTTTGTTTTACATCTTTCCTTTTCTTTCTCCTCCTCTCTCTTCGAATAGTCCCCCTCACAATTTCCTGTGCTATCTTAAAAGGTAGCTGAGCCTTTGTATCGAAGCGACGAACGGTGACCTTGCAATGATAGAGACCTTTTTTAACACCTTGGGCAATATTCACGTCTCTATCATCGCAAGCTCAAGGTCTCGCTTCAATGCAAAGCCACGGCTACCTTTCGAGATGGTAAAGGGAACTGCGAAAGGGACTACTCCTTCGAAATTCCTTATTTTCTTCTTTCCTTTCTTCCTACTTTCCTAGTAACCTAATTTGAATGAATTTGAATAATTAATAAATCTCAAAATACTTTTCCAAGCTCAAGTATATTCATTTTTACGCCTGGGTGTGCCCTTTTCGCATTTAAGAATATTAATCGACTTACTGTCAATTCAAATATAGGCCCTAAAATTCCATTTTATATACTTTGCTTCAGTCATTGTTTGATACACTTACAGATAACACTCTTGAATGGTGTGAATTTATTTATTGTCGCTTTTTAAAGCATTTGAAAAAAAACATGTTGATCAGAATAAAAAGGTCCTCATAGTAGTGACTGTGTTGAAAAACTAAAAAGAAAAAAACGTTTTTTTATGAAAAAAAAATCTTGGCAAACAACAAATTCAATGCTCAAGGTACATCACACGTGGAAATTCTAAGTGATATGCAGTAAATATTGACGCAATTCAAGTGTCGTTATTCACTCCTCATACAATACCTGTATCTAGTACTTGTTAATCTTCAAGGACTCCAATCACTATGAGTAGTTAATCACCCACTTTTATTGTGTTAATAGTCTAAAAAGTTTGAATAAAAACACTGAAAAAATCTTTCTTCCATCTCAACAGTGTTTGGTAAGTGTTTTCAAATGTTTTTGTTCTATTCTTGTGGTCGCTAATCTTTAATGGCTCCAGGCTACATCTAAATTCTGAAGCCAGTTGATGCCATGAATGTGTTCAAAAGAGTCTTTATGTTGATTGTTATTATTGGGTATTAAAGTTACGGGATTTCAAATTTGTTTGCAAAATAAAGAAATCTTTTTTCTGAATTTGAAACCTTTCATCTATCAAGATTATCGGGGCTATCAGAAACGTCGTTGTGTTTGATTTTTCTCCAGTTCTTTTTCGACTCAGCAAATTGTGTGACAAACAAGGTCGGACAACCAACAATTGAGATTCTTAGAGGAGGTATAAATATTCTATATTAACTTTTAAACTCCCAAACAGATGATTAAGCATTATAAACAAAACTGCCAAACGCACGGCATCATCTTGAAAGACCTTAGTATTGAGCCACGCCATTACATATTATGCACAAGGATATCATCTAAATATAACATACAATGGATGCTTTCCAAATACAAACTAGATTCCATGTTTTCTCATTCTAGATTCATGACGTAATGCCAGACAAGTTTTTCAACTTGAGATACATTCGTGAAAGAGATTGTGTTTGCAAATGGTTCGAGTCAGTTATCAACTGAATAAAAAAGTTAAATCTTTTCAATTCAAAAGTCTGTATTCATATTTAAATGTATTCTTTTTCAAAGCCGGCAAACTGCAATACAGACCTTTTCGTAAGTGATCAAGGCCTTGAGGGGCTTCAGTTACCACATGCAGAGCTACCCTTTTTTGAGTTTTCTTTCTTTTCTGTTTTTGAATAGTTTTTCTCTTACCACTTAGAGATCTAGATAAAGTTTCTCTTTTCTTATATGGCTTGTAGACGCTATTCTTAGTGATCACGAAGCTCACTGAAAATCAAAAAAATACAAACTGAATATTCGTGAACTAAAACAGATCCCGATCAGTACTATCGCTTGCGTGACTGATGAAGTAGGAGGTTTGCTTTCTATTTTAAATCTTTTTTTCGTTTGAAAGCGCTGGTGGTTTTTTCATACACACTCAATTCTAAAAAGCCTGATTAGCTTAGGCTCAATATTCTATAATAATATCCCTCTATAGTGGGTGAAAACATACAGTATCAATGCCGGTTTCCAATTTAGCCCACTTTCACTTTCACTCTCACACTGCCACTACATTCAATATTCTATACGTACAACTATCAACCCCAGAGAAGGAAAGAAACTTGAAACATAGGAGAGAGTCAACAAGTAACTCTACTCACATATAAGGATCGTTTTGCCAATGTTATGGCGATTGCGAGGCTTCAATGATATCGAATACTTGTTTGTTTGCTTCGCATAATGATTATATTTAGCTGTCGTTGTCATGGGCCATTGATTCGTACCCCATTGATCTACCCCATTAGGGATGGAGTTTGATTACTAATTATCACTAACTGCTGTTATTGGTTTTCAGTTAGCATCACAAATAAGTTGATATTGATATTGGTTTAACCCGTGAAACAAAAATCACCTGTTAGAGTCATTGCGATAAACCTGAACACTAAACAATTATTGGATGAGGTCGAGCATGTTATCGTAAATTATCAAGACCAAGGCCGTGTTATCTACCGAAGCCGAGGTCTTGATATTTACGATATCATGCGAAAAACGAATTCAATAACTGTTTTATTATACATTTTGTAAGCAAAGAATATAGATTTAATTGTGCTTTCGAAAAAAATAGTAAATGTATTTCCATTTTCATAATCGTGACCTTTGAACTCGTCATTATAAATGTATTATCGGTAGGTAAAACCTGCAGATAATACATTTATCATGTCGAGTTCACACGATATCAGGGATTGGCTGAGGGCTCTTGGCCAATCAGAAGCGAGATATTGAGTAAAATGTATAATAATACTAATTAGCTGTTAATGTTTATTAGATGCTGAAGAAAAGGAGACAAAACTTTTAGCATCTAATCATTCCTATTTGATGAATTAGTATTGCCTAGATTTATGTAAAATTATTCGGCATCGCTTGAAGACGTGAAACCTTTTTATCATTCAATTTATTTTTTCCGTCGTTTTGATTGGCCGAAAAAGCAAATAAATTGGTCTACAAATAATGGTCTGCTCATGCGCATTACATTGCAAAGCGGTTTCATGTGCAGTAACGTTGCATTTGTTAACATGGCTCGCTTCCCAGAGCTGTCAGCAAACAATGATGACTTGGCATGTTTGAAAGACAGCAAAAATAGCCTAAACACAAAAATAATAATTTAAATGATAAGACTATTTTGGCACTTGGTTATCACAAAATATCACCGATTTCTTAGTGATGAGCAAGCGTCAAGCTATCAAATCACGAAATTTTGCTCAACATCATCAAATAATTGCTTAATATTTGTGCTTAATTGTCCAACATTTTTTTTTTTTTTTTTTACTTTTTTTTTAATGGAAAAGCCAATATACCAACCTTTAAATATACTAGAGTAAAAATGGGCTGATAAATCCCTAGATTTGCTTGTCTCACTTCCATGGTACTCGGACTCTCGTAAGACGCTGTGAGCTATGACGTAATTGACAATTCCACAAGCGCACCGCATAAATGAACGAGAAATGGTCACCCAGCAATTGGGCTCCCTGTGGCAGGGCTTTTATGAAAAGAAACTTAAGGTAGCCCAGACAACAAATGGCCTTGTTCATGTTTCCGGCATACATTCAGAATTTAGTAAGGAAATGGAATCCTCAGTCGTACTTCAAATCCACGTGGCTATGCTAATACAGAAACCAGCACGCACGTGCACGTGCCAACCCTTCCGTAACACTGTTACTACAAACCTAGGATATTTCTATAAAAGGTTGTTGAAATTCATTTTTTTTCCAATACCCTGAAACAACCTCTGGGATGAGCAAAGTCAGGGCACGGCTAACTCATACATCGAACCCTGAAACAACCTCTGGGCCCATTTAAGTCAGGGCATGGTTAACTCACAGATCGAAGAAAATAAGAAACTGGTTTCTGAAAAATAACGCTGAATGCAAGAGACGACAAAAAAGCCATGAAAACCACGTTAGCCCCGAGAAATTACTTTCATCAAAAAGGTCTTTGACTATACGCCGAATCGAAATATTGTGACCAATTTGAATAACTATTGTTCTAGATCTCGACTGACTAGCCTCGTGTTCACATGGAAACATACATAATTATAAAAGCGTTTTTACATGCATGAGAGGCTAGTCAGTCGAGAACAATAGTTATTTCAATTCGGTGTATATTGTAGTATATAATTTTATTTGAATATTTTATTACTGCTATTTGAAGGATGATAGTAGTACATCTATACCTGGCAAACTACTGTCATGAGATAACCTCATATACGATGAAAGCAGTCCTTAGGGATCAGTCATCTTTGTATACCCCCTCCCCTTGATACCTGATCAATTGAGTAGTCTGAAACGCATGTGGCAACCCCCCTCCCATCCCCTTCACGCCGCCTAAATGCTTCGACCCCCCAGACAATAAATAATGAACTTTCTCTAATATAAAGGCTGAATCTCTACGCTGGTTTGTCTCGAATTTAGCAATAGATCTTTCCGATGGGTGGGGTTGGCCGGGTTCATAATATTGATAAAAAAGAGACCACTGAGATAATAAATCGACTCCATTGTCTCAGAGTCAATAGTAATATTATCTGAAATGATAAAATCCTAATATCGTTGTGAATAGTATTATAAATGCTTATAAAAAAAATATTATATTCTCGCTTGTCATGCAGCGGCCATCTTGGATTCAAAGCGAGGCTAGCCACGCATGACTCAGGATTCAAGATGGCGGCCGCCTGTACTGTTCTTACAGTGCTGTTAGCGTGGCTAAATCAAGCATAACTTGCACTAAACCTGCCTAAATTCACATTCAATGATGTAAACAGCTGTGTCAAAGTCAACAAAGGGTCTCAAAGTAATCTTGTTAAAGAATACGAGTTTGATTTTGAAGGATTTTGAAGGATTTTTTCTGAGGGAATTTGAAGGTAAGCCAAAGTCAAACGATAGTTTACTTTTCTTGATAACAACTGAACAGGATCTTTTGTTATGAACTCGAATCCTAAAGCTGTTTAATGTCTTTACTACTGTCAGTAGTTTGTGTATTGATAATGATGAAATCAATATCATTACATATAAGATCGAGGTGCTTCAAATCACCAAAGAAAACTGAAGAACCAGACAGACTTTAGTTTATATAACTGCGGTACAAGAAGTAGTTTGATGCTGTCTAAAATATTTAAATAGAAAGATCTGAGAAATTTAACAAGATCTTAAACTGACAATTTCTTAAAGATATTGAATTTGCAACTGATCTGAGAATGTGAATTATAATGCTCTTTAAAATATTATATTAGCAATATCTGAGAAAATATTTAAACTCATTCATGCACCACTGAACGCCCGTAGTCTATGCTCAGTTTGACTAGGACGGAATCACTGGCTTGAAATGGTCATGGGGTACTGAAAGATGAGTGGAATATTGAGACACACAAAAAAGTCTACTTAATCAGTATTACTTGTTATTTAGGTTCTTTGGTGTATAACTTTGAATTGTTTTATCTATATCTACAGAAAGAAACTGTTAAAAAACTGGCGAGGAATTTTTGAAAGATATTCATACCCACCCACGCTCAATATATTCAGAAAAGCATAAACATTATTTATTTAAGTTTCAAATGATTTTTTAAAACATGAACGATGCACACCTGTACGTTGTTTATGCCTTCAAGAAACTACAATTATATATACTTTAGATATTATTGAATGAAATTAAAAATTAAAAAAGGTTCAAACACAGTACTAGTACTTTATTGTCCTGAGACAATAGTGTAATAGATATGTTCGAGTAATAAAATTCTGGGATAAAAAGTTGAGCATTTTTATTTTCAAGCACTAGGTCATTGAGAATGAAAGTTCATTTAACAATCTAATTACCTATACAAAGTACATTCAGGAGTACAATTTTTCTGAATATATATTGGGCGTGGATGGATAAATTCGAGAGTTCTTGGCCAGTTTTTTTTTCCAAAAGTTTCGGTAGATATAGATAAGGAACAGATTGTATACTTTATGCCGATTAATCAGTGCATTTTAACAAAACAAAAAGACGCAGTTTTTCCTGAATATATTGAGCGTGGGTGGATATTGTCAAAACTTCTTCTACAGTGTCTTTTGGCAGATATAGATACCACAGTAGGTGGTATTTTTCATGATTAGTTCATTTAATCATTAAACTACTCAAAAACGCACTTTCTCTGCAAGCTTTAGGTGTGGGTGGGTATTTTTAACAGTTTCTTTCCATAGATATAGATAAAACAATAGGTGGTATTTTTCATGATTCGTTCATTGAATTATTAAATTACTCAAAAATGAAAAAGGCACTTTCTCTGCGAATTATTAAGCGTTAATAGGTATAAAATCTTTCCAAAGTTCCTCGCCAGCTTTTTAACAGTTTCTTTTGATAGATATAGATAAAAGAATAGGAAGTATTTTTCATGATTAATGCATTTAACGATTAAATCACTCATAATGAAGTTTGTGGTCTTTTGATCTAACAGATAAGGGTTGCCAAGGTACAGGTTAGAAGTGTCTAAAATCACTTCTCTACATAATAAAGTGTCATGACAAAAATATTCACATTTGCTAACCATATTCCGAGTCTCGTTTCGATCCTCTAAGAATTTTCAAGTACTCCATAAAATAATTAACCACAAAGAATTCAAGTAGACACGAAGTTTGCCGAGTTTTGATTCTTCTGGCTGTCAAAAAAGGACTTCATTTCAGTTACTCCTTCGTACAAAGAAATTAGACCAAAATAAACTGAAATCCTCCCTTTAGTTATTGACTCAGTACATGTCAACTTGGCGGCTCTGAGCCTAATTTCAATCAATTCCATTCTCAGAATAATGACAGGCTGCCAAACTGTTGTATTTTAAAATAAGGCTTTCATGTGGCTTTGATTCTACTTTGAATGAGATCGCTTCAAATCACAAAAGTTTTTGAAAAGCCAACAAGAGAAAAAACTTCAAATTTGTAATTATTTACGGGTGGTTCTAAACATTGCACGTGTATATCAATCGTTGGATAACTTTTAGTTTTTGTTCCATACAAAATTTACTATTTAGAAGACTGAAAAAGGATTATGTAACCAGCTTAAAGTATTGTTTATGATCCGGACGGCAAATTTTCGCCACTAAACCACTAATCCGAAACAAGAAAATATTAAAGGTTTCTTTCGCCATATTTTCTGAAATAGTTAATTCGATTGTTTAAAAAATAACTAGTGGTCTTTCATTATTTCGAGCCCTTTTTAGTCTCAGTCGATTTAATATTTCTATAGTAAAAAGGGAAACTACTGGAGTCATAACAAGAGAGACTGTAACGTTTGGCGAATGTATCTGTCTGAGTGGGTTTTCAAAACAGTACAAATCTTGCTCGAAGCGCAGTCCAGTATAAAATCAACATTTGTTAAGCGATACTTAATGGGTTTTTAGGTTCTATTATGTTGTCTGGTTGTCTTTCTAATTAATTAAAAACCCGAAATTAGTTCTAAATATTAGGAGGTAAAAGTAATGCTATGAAAGCCTTATTAAATTCGACAACAGGTTTTGGTCTTTATCTGTCGATTGTGTTGTGTGTTGACATTATGAATCAGTTCACTTTTTCTATGTTCAATCAGGAAGGCTAACAATGTTTCAGACGAAATAACATCCATTGTCACATTTATTTGCAGTCATAGGCCGAGCAAAGCCAAATGAACACAACTCTCCTCGTTTTCCTAGGTTCTTTGAATAGAATGCTAAGTAATAACTACAAGAAGAATTGGTCAGGACGAGGAGCCAGAACTGTTAGTAGCAACCGATATGATATCAAACTAGATTTTTTTGTTTTGTTTTTTTGTTTTTTTCTTTCAAAGCATAGACGTCGTAATGCATATGTAAATACACACAATTGATTTTCACACAGAAAGATAAATGTATATCTTCATATATCAGATCAACTTACGAAATATGCTTTCAAGACACTCGGCTGTACTTTCTTGTTTGAAAAAGAGGCAAACCAGACTTGTAATCATAAAGAATTCTACATCCATACAACCGAAATCAAACTGTTCTTCGCCTCAAAAACTTTTGTACATAAAGGAGTTTTCTAAACAAACAAAGTTTTCGGCTTATAATGTATTGAGCGGTGTTTTTAGTACGTTGAGTTTTTTACTTTCTTCGAAGGAGAGTTCATCTTTGTCTTTGACAATGGCCATTTAAGTCAGGTTTGTTCAACGTTTGCCATTGTGTACCTTTGTGTTAACCACACCGAGATACAGCATAGAGCTGTCAAAGACTTTGATTACCTCGTCAGAATCGCGAAAAGAAGGAAGTCGAAGAAGTAAAAAGGCAATACAAGTATTTTATCGTAAAAATATTGTAATTATAAATTTGTGTGACTTATGTCGGCTATAGCTTTACAACGTTGATTACAAAAAAAAACTATAAGAAAGTAAAAGTCATTTGATCCAAGACCAGATTAACTCGTTCTTTTCAACCTTTTTAATTTATCTTTTGTTTATTTTTGCTTTTTGTTATGTCTATATTAAGCAAGCTTTTTGAAAATCGGCTTTTTTGCCTCATATAATCCAGTGTTTTTGTGGCTTGGATTAATTCAGAAGGCAGAAGTCTTTCAGTCTCTCTGTATATAGTTTGCTTTTCCTCGGGCGTGTTAAGTTCTGCTGTGGTTGGTATAGCGTGATACAGCTTAATGATCTGTCAATAAGTTTTTTTTGCCGGGACTCTTTTGTTTCAATACGTGTTTAACACTCGCCGTAGCTTAGCGTATTAAATCGGGTATCACCCTATTATTCTAGGCATGTGACTGGCTTTAAACGCGAACGAGAATGATAGCCCTATAGTCAGTCTTGTACTTTTCATGCATTCATAAAAAAAACCAGGGGCGTCGCTCGATTATTACTGACAAAGCTTCATAAACATCTTGGTAAAACGAGTTTCAAAAACCCAAAGAATACTACTCCACCTTGGTTGGTCCTGTGGGAGTTTTACGAAGGGTTTTTGTCGTCACGTGACTGGATTCCTTTCAGGCAAGGATCGGTATTCAGAATTGTCGTTCGGGATTCGCTCTCAAAGCGATTCCTAGTGTGAAGCTTGAACTAAGATGATTTGTTCCGGTGATACATGCCTTGAAGGGGGAGATGATCATTACTCTTGTAGCAGACTCTAAATCATATGTATACAGAGTATATGATAGCTCATACATGTATAATAAATATACCAATATATACACATATTTTGGTCACGCCATCTTGATCCCATTTGACTCCATGATCCGTGTATACATTTGCGATATTTTTGTTACTCTGTGTTGAAGACAGAAAACGAATAATTATTGTCCTGTTTGAGCAGCTCAGTCAACTTAGAAATATAGTTTTTAGCCAGTCGAAGTATTTCAACTTGAGTCAGTTTTCGGTCTGATGATCCGGCATTAATGTTGTCTGGTACGACGCTCTTTAAGACTTGAAAAGCTGCATTTAATCTTGCTTTTCGTCCGCGTTCTCTTTCATTTCTCCTCAATTGTCGAGTTGACCTCGTATTGGACTGACAGTGTCGACGGATTCGATGAACATCACTTCCTTCTTTATGATGCTTGTCGACACGAGTTACAGAATTGACAGACGCTGATTTGATCTTGGGCTTCTGTGGTTCGACACTATAGGAATATGCCACGTCTTGCACTCGTTTTACTAAATCTGTGTTCGCGTGGGTACAATACCTTGTAGCTTGGGTAACTGCAGTGGAGATGTTCACAACGGTATCTTCGTAGCTCATCATGTTTGAAAATTCCACACTCGTCTGTTCTTAAGTCTACAAACACAGCCAACAATCTGCAACAAGTCAAAACTCAATTTAGTGTCAAAATATTAGAGCAGCTTACAGGTCGGATTCATATAGCTATCAAAATCAAGACGTAAAGCTCTGGTATTATTTCTATTGATGAAAGTAGAGTGGTTTATAATCTCGTTACAGTTTTCTACTGAACAATATGGTGTATTCACTCAAGTGGAGCAAAAAAATATAAATCTCATTTTCGAAAAACCAACAAATAAAAAAGGGTCTAGTTTTGAAAAAATGGTTGACCTACCTTAGTCAAGCTGCTCCCCCTGTTGCACTGACCAGTGTTCTAGTGGTTGTAAGAGGTTGTTACCTAAGTGGATCTGTTTAGGTGTGAGAATGAAGGCAGTTCACATTGACTGGCACGTGTTTTGAGCCCTGTGCTGTTGGCTCAAACAATACCGACTCGGTGACCATACCCAATAGGGCAAAACTAACAGTCCACTTCATGTTTCAAGAACATTGAATACCGGGATAATGAATCTTACAATACGAATTCTCCTTCAAAAAGCACGTGCACACAGTGTTATTAAATTTCCGTACCCGATAACAAAGATATATCAGGCCTATTCAACATTATGGTGTGACTTGGGGAGGGCTGGTAAATACTAACATAGTGACGCATGTTCAATGAGGCCCAGACAAGAGGCCTGGATGAATAGTCGTTCCAAATACAAATCTAAGTATTTTCTGATGTCTCTTCTCTTTGATATGCCCCCACATACGGCCAACATTTCAAAAGAACTAACCAATCTACGGCTTTTCATTTCGTCAAGTTTTGTGAAATAACACACTATGGGAGCCTTTGCATGTGGCGAGGTGAGGGCGGAGGTTAAAGACGATAGGATCTGCATTGAACCGATTCTTTACTGTTTTCTAGTCGGCGTTTCCCTCAAGAGCGACACAAAAAGGGTATTTTCTCGCTGTTCGTTGGGAAAAGCTTTGTAATTGGCACCAGACTCGAACGAATACCACGTGCGCATGCGCAGCCAGAAGAAAAATAACGACGGAGACTGTTTGACAGACTTTGGAGGGCTTAACCAAGGCCACAATGTTATTGAATATTCTCTAAACACGTCATACCCCCACGAATAATGATGAACATTATGTTTTGAGTTGTGTTTTTCAAAGGGAGTGACAAAAACCACTGTTGGTCTTCCACAGACTCCCTCCCCAGTAACAGTTGTAAGGCGCACCTGGCTTTATGAATATAGAAAGGTTATACAATGAGTCCAATGAGAATAAAACTTACTCAATGGTTCCTTCCTTCATGTTCTAATTAGCGGCTGACTTTGGAAATACTAATAACCTGGGCTTTTTTCGAACAAAGTAGACTGAAAATCTGAGATTGGTAGGCAATTGTTGCCATAATGTCATCGTGTCTTCAATTTGGAGAACGTCGACTAGGAACTAAGTATCGAGAGAAAGGGAGTTTACCATATCAATACTGCTACAGCTATCGTATGTTATTGTGTGTGGCACTAAAAATAAATGGTTTGGATGGAACAAAGAGCTAAATGGAAGTTCCCTATTGAGGCTATATCAAATAGCCCATGAACACGTCTAGTCACCTATCTACCTTCGGTGATCCTGTCATATGAAATAGGCTCTGGCACCAGCTTAATTACATACATTGTTGTGGTTTGGAACAAGTTAATTTTAAGATAGTTGCCATCTGGTCGATTATGTGAAAATCAAGTAGAACAATGGACCACATGGACAGAGAAGATAAGGGCAAAACTGTATGTTTGAATGCAACACCTTTGCAGCTGAAGGGCTCGCTTGCATGGCGAGTCATTCATGGAAGCTTGTCACAATCTGAGAAATGCTGCTTGTTCAACAAGGACCAATCTCAGCTGTAGGACAAATGAATTCTGAGTCTTTCCGGATTATTTTCCATTTAAAAAGGCTGTCATCCAGGAGTTTCGTCTTTCATAGCGAGCAGGATCATGCATAAGTAATGAGCAGGGGTTCTCAATGGGCATTCTTTTAACTGACTTTTCTCTATTCTTTTGTGAAAAATCCCCTTTTTCTCCAAAGAGCTGAGGTGTGGTTTTTCTTTTATCTTCTCATAAGTTTTGTTTGAATAAACTCAACACGTTCTGAATGCGTCAAGGAATAATAGGGCTGAACCCTCGAGCCCCAAAGCGCCAAATCCTGCAAATCCAGAGGACATTAGGGAGATTACAGTATAGGACTTTGGGAGAACAATTGGAAGGAGTTCTCAACGTTTTAATGATGTGTCGTCCGACGATTCCTCCTTTTGTTAGCCAGATTTATTTTAAGAGGCCACACACTTTCTCGATCTGTAAACAACGTGATGAAATACAGTGTGAAATTTGAACCTCCTCCCTTTATCGACGTTAGAAGGGGATTGATTCAGTTAAATGGGCTTACATATGAGACAAGTCTGCAGCATCACTTTACGTGAACCGATCAAAAAGCCCAACAAATTCCCATCCCTATAACCAACAGAGTTCTGAACTCCCACAGATCTCATTATCAAACACGTCAATAAAAATAACCGAACCTAAAAGTAAAGACAAAAGGCGTGTTACTCAGGTATGATCTGATTTCAGATTGGCAATTCCTCCCTTTTAGAGTCTTTTACGATCAAATATGCACGTTTGGGATTTACTGAAAGTATACTTGAGTCAACTTGGTAGCTAGCATTATATCATGCTGTAACAAAAAAAAACCACCCTAAGATGACTCTTTAATCACATTAGTATCGACATTGTTGATAATGTTTTTGATAAATTGGAGAATCGCTGTTGTGTTACAATATAATACCTCCAAAAGACGTGGACTCATTTGCATATTCTAAAGCCGATGTGAATCGCGTTTCAACAGCCAGGTATTTTTCCCATATGTGAGGTTCACGATAATGATTTTGATAGCACATTGACTTAGAGATCCTTAAGGAACATGTGTTAATAAGAAAGACGACTAGTTGAAAAATTGAAGTTTCTAGATCAAAGGTCATTTATATATTGGATGTAAAATAAAACCATTACAGTTTGTTAGAAACTCATTCAAAACCTTCGTCAACAATCGTTTATTTTCTTGCTAATTGTATCATATTATTCAATATATTTTTTCTTCTTAAAATCCATTTTTGCTCACAAAAGCTACTATTTTCAAGTTTCTTAAATAGCTGTATTATTTACCAAAACTTCATTGAGTTTTCAAAGTCAACAAAAACCTTTTCAAATCCAAAGTTGTCAGAAAAAAAGAACAAATAGATTGAATGGGTTCTTGAATGTCTCGGTTTATTTTTGTTCAACTGAAACGTATTTTTGATTCAAACCTCTTCTGCCCTTTAATGTCGCCTCCCTGACGACTCAGTCCAGTTCCCGCCAACACTTGACACAGCAGGATCTTTTCCCTGTGTCTAAGTTAACTAGTTAATCATTCACAATAAAGAAAAATGAATAGGGGAAAATAATTAAGAAGTAATGACGGTCTTGATAGCCGACTTCAAAGCCAAAAACACTCTATTATGAACCGTCATGCCTTGAAATATGAATAAAGATAACCAAATGTTGTTTAAAATATTTTTTTGTTGATTAGGGAACAAAAATGATTTAGCAGAAGACGTGTGTTCATTCTCTGGAGGTTGAAAAAGTACATACACGTTATAATTAAGTCCACCATATTTCCCAAAATAGGAAAACAACCTTGCGCATGCGCAAACTACCATCTTGGAGAGGCATCAAAAAATCTCGGTTTTTTTTTGATATATTAGCTTAATAGTATAAAGATCTTTCAGATAATCAGTTTTATCTTTGGAAGATGTGTTTTGTCTAGTTTTTGATTAAATTTGTGGGTATTTTTGAGCACTTTTGAAATCAGCTGATCACGAATCAGACGGGTTTTGTTTGGTAGCTTTGTCTTTGTCTTTGTCGTGTGTTGTTGGTTTTTGCTTTGATTTTGTGTTATTAGTTTTCAACACGGATTTTAAACATACATAAACCGGCACTTTATTAATTTAAGACGGGTTTTGGAAATTAATTTTCTCACAGAAATTAATTAAGATTTTAAGCCGAACAATGCAAACACCTCTTTTTTGAGGAATTTGCCCCAGGATTCACCGAATGAGTGTGTTAAGTTAATCAAAACAATCTTCACTTCTTAACTTTAGGCTATAAATTTAAGATTTTCATTTTCATTTAATCAAACAGTGGACAATTTTTAAAAGCAAACAAATATCCGCTAACCAGTGTATTTTAGCACTTAGTTTTCTTAGTTTTCACTGGTATTTTGCTATTACAGCGCGATGCACGAAAGCCGTATGACCATGGTGATTCACATACTTCTATGCATGGACTTTTTGCTGCCAAACTAGTTTTTACACATCTTATTTGGTAAATGACCAGCCAGCATCACATTGAAATGTGTCGTTTTAACGTACAAAAGCCCGTGCGAATACATTAAATGTGGTCACACTCTCGCGTGTCACGCTGTACATAAATCTTAATTCATGACAGTGACAGTTTCGAGGACTGAGGAGAAATTAAGGTGCTGTGACAATGTTAATCATAGATATGCTCAACACTATCATACTTATCTGGAATGACATAAATTGGGTTGTTTTTACGAAATAGTCTAGCAAAAAAGACAACACTGCTCTCATTGCATTCCCTGGAGTAGATCTTAATACCAATATTTGAATATTACTCATTTCTATAAAGTAAGTTAGCAGTAGTAAAAAAACGAGGCTGAGACCGGCAAGGATTATGTGTAGATACATTTTACAAGTTTCAACTGCTCGATAACTATTCATGGACTTGAGATATTTTCAGTACCAGTTACACCCACCTCGACCCTTGAGCAACCTCAAACTGCAGTTCGTATCAGTTAAGAAGCTTTACTTGTTGGATAGTAAATGTTTCCCATGATCCTCAGCGGTCTCAGCTTTGCAGGTTTTTGTTTTTATCAAACATTTTTCAAATTTGTAAAATACCGCTGCGTTCCTTGATTACAGAGTCATGTACCCGAAATTCGCCTCATTTCAGCGTCAAATATTCACAAACACTGAGAAAAATTCTGATAAAAAAATATTAGCCAATCAGAATCGACTGGAAAAAAATTGCAAAACTGAGGTGTCATCCTTAGTAGCCCGGCGAATCGGGAAACGGTTATTTCTTTATTTTATTTTCCCACTCAATAATCAATATCAAAGTAAATGTATACAAAATATCAAAAGCCGCTCCTGAAAATCTAGATTTATCTCCCATATAAACTTTTACGAGTCAATTTTTGCAGGCTTCATGACACCTCAGTTTATACTTATGCAGTGACGTCATTTCTACCTCACTATTTCAGATCAGCTGCATGGATAATTAACTACATAATTTTCCAGATGCCTTAACAAGCAAGCTACCACTTCTTTGGTGCAAGCAGAGGTCGTCAAAATAAGCTACGAAGTTGATTTCCCTTAATTAAGTCGTTGAAAGGAGATTTGGCCGTGGCGGGAATCACTATGGCAACAAAATGAAGTGGAGATTTCTATGGCCGCCATTTTGTAAGGAGAGATTTTCCCTAAGGGACGTGACATGAATAAGAAAATAAGAAACAGAAAAGAAAAAAATATATATTTAATTAAGGTAAACAGATAGTTAGCTGCGATGCCATAAAGTCTAGAGGAAGACAGGCATGAAAGGTCAGGTTGCAGATCAAAATGTCAAAAGCTTTGGGCCAAAACTGGTTTGCTCTGTAAAACCACTGGATATCTTCTAACAATATTCACCTGTATTAGGCAATTGGATCTAACCAGCGTCAACAAACAAACACACTATTACAAGCTGTCAGTCATCCTATATCCATAATCGCATTAAGGCTCACATTAAGGCTCGCAACTTATCCATTACTCATATATTTATATCCATAATCCATTAGTTGCCGTGGTACCATCATGAAATCTTGACATTTTGATCCGCAACTTGACCTTTTATGCCTATCATGTTATCTCATGCTTTCCATCCAGTGGAATCAAATATCAGTGCTTCTCTTCACAGATATCCCAAGCTGGGCTTCTGTGGTATCATATCAGACTTCAATAACTCATACAAATAAATGTTCTAACTTATGTCTCGTGTTTTTCTTTGAGTCTCTGTGAAGTTTCAGGTACTCCACGATACTCGCTCAATATTGATGTAAATGACCTGAATTTTTTTTCTAAGGATCGCCATACATTGCATTATAAGTCTGATATGATACCACAGAAGCCCAGCTTGGGATACCTGTGCTCTTTTCAGACTTTATGGCACCACGGCTACCAGCAATATCTGTTTACCGTATTTTCTTATTCATTTCCCCTTCCCTTAGGAAAAATCTCTCCTTACAGTATTTAGACCACTAGTGACATGCTGTAATAAAAATCCAAATAAACCTTTCCAAATTCACTTGTCAGTGACCACAAAACAATGGCTTGAAGTCGAGGTTGGACTTGATGTGTTGACTGTTCATACATTTAAAGTATTTTCTGTTTGTTAATAAAATCAACCTCGGCTTGGAACCATCGTTTCGTGGTCACTCAAGTCGAGAAAGGTCTGTTATGGCTGTTTTGCTTTATTTCTACAAGACTTCTGGTTTCTATATTGCTTTTTCAGTGCTACCCTGCTGATTTGATCGTGTCACGGCCCAAAAGGAATTATGGTCAACTATTTTTGGTTGGCATTTTTTCGAGATGGAACATGGGAAATACTAATCAAAATACAATGTCGAATCCTCAGTTCTGATTGGTTGACCTTGAGTTCGTTCAACACCGGTCAACTCGGCAGGATTGTTGTGGCTTTGTGTGTGTGTTTGTTTCATGATACGTGGGAAAAACTGTGTGACGGTTTCCACTATATTACATGTTTGGCATGACCGCGTGTTTCAGTTCTAGTCTTGTCGTTTTTTTACATGCATGCACGTTTCATTTTTTGAAGCTTTTCTACCCTTAGTTTGGTATATTGACTTGGGGCAAGGTCAAAGCAATGGTCTTACAAAGAGGCCCGATTATATTGATTTATTTAATAAATAAAATAAAAATTGAAAAAATATCTTTATTTAAGAGTATAGTCCGGCGTTCTAGCGCTTTTGCACTAATTGGGGACACTTTTCCTCACAAACATTACCACTACATTCAATAGTCTATGCACACAACGCTCATTCACATGTTGATTTTTACGGAGGGAGGAAACCGGAGTACCCGGAGAAATCCCTCGTAGCACAGGAGAGAACAACACATCAAACAAACTCCTGATAGCTGTTATTACGGATGCATGCAAATGATATTCTTTTGTTTTAAGAATCATACAAGTGAGGCTATCGGTAGAATACAAGGGTTGTTGTCTCATTTGCATCTGATTTGCGGCATGCATTTGTAATAACAGCTATTCCCATATGGTGTCAGCAGAGCTCGAACCATTTACCCAAACCTTTGGAACCACAGTGGTGAAAGGGTACGCCACCCATGCTAGCCAAAGTGCCCATAACCCCTGATACAATACTTTCAGTGTTGATTCTACATAAAGTGAATAGTTGAATGGTGAAATATTTTTTTAAATGAGTGTTGCATTGTTATAAGTGATAAAGGATTATATTGGCAATGCTCAAAATTGTTGCATGCATGCAATGTTTGATACAAGTTGAATGCATGCATGCATGATGCATGCTACACAACTGGTGATGTTGGAAATTGTTGCATGCATACAATGTTCGATTGTTGCATGCATACAATGTTGGATACAAGTTGAATGTATGCATGCATGATGGGTGCATACTACACAAGGTGATGTTAGAAATTGTTGCATGCATGCAATGTTCGATACAAGTTACATGCATGCATGAATGATGGGTGCATGCTACACAAGGTATTGCTCGAAATTGCTGCCACGGCCAATCGTCGGGAAAAGTAGAATTCAATTGCAACTGAGAAAAGGTGCAAGGAACCGTAGTGACTACGAGACACGCTGCTGGGAACATTGCCTAATATGCATGACAGCGTCTTTAATTTAGTATCTACATAGCTAGATTCATATATAATATATAGTCAATGCCATCCTTTCTTTTATAACGATGTCTTTCGATCGTTTTTGTTTCTTGACTTCTTACATGTGTTTTCTTCTCTCTTTCAATCCTTCAGCCTTGTTCATGTTGTTCTTGTCTCGTACCTTTGATCTTCGGCGGTCGGCTGTTACCTGACTGTTCATTGTTTATACTACATTATGATCAGTTGATGTGAAATGCTAAGAAAATCTAAAACTAATATTTTCAGCCTCGCATTCCAGGACAGTGTTGTTTCCACGCGTGAAGCCATATAACAACCGCGGGATTACATATCGTTTGATCAGCTTTTGGGTTTAGTCCTGTCCTGGACTATTTTGTCCTCGAACTGAATATCTATAAAACTAAAATTGAGTCAAATCGAAAAAATGATTGCACAGTTGGATTATTTTGCAAAGCTTATAGAGTACACTGATGGGTTACAACTTTGGCATATCTTTATGACTTACGTACTAATGGCCAGCTAATCTCAAATAGTGATGTAGAAATGACATCACTGCAAAACTAAGGTGTCATCAGAGTAAATAGTTAATATTAACTCTGGTGTCATGAAGCTTGCGAAAATCAACTTAAAAAAAAATATATCTGAGATAAATATAGATCTTCAGGAGAATTTTTTTGATATTTTGTATACATTTAATATGATATTGATTATTGAGTGGGGAAATAAAATAAAGAAGTAACCGTTTCCCGATTCACCGGGCTACTAAGGATGACACCTCAGTTTTGCAAATTTTCTAGATTCTGATTGGGTAATATATTTTTTTCAGATCACAATCAGCTGGGAAAACGAGAGAATAGAACGTTACTGATAATTTAGAAAACAATAAAAAGTCGCAGTGAGTTTCGTAAAATGAAGGTGTTAAAATATTATGGTTAAAAAGCTTCCTTGTCACCAGTCCCCACTGATCCATTGTAAACGAGGGAAAATTATTGGAACCTGGCACTAATTTTTAATTTTCTCTCATTCTCAGGCCTCCTCGGTATTCAAGATGGCGACTTTTAGGGCCTTAGACGTGTTAGATTTTTTTGATAAAAAAAAGCCATGAAGACCAAGCATTGAGAGCAAAACTTCATGCCCTGCGTTTTAGATATGATTCTCTTTGCCCAAGAATTTGTCCAAGTGCAAATTCGATTCTTTTTGTTCTATTTAATCCGTAGGTAAGTTGTATATTGAGGTAGGTTCTGTATTAAAGTAAGTAGCGAGACAAGGGATAACTAGAAATGGTTGCCTCTTAGGGACTGTTCGTTTATTACATCATAGGGGGGGTTGGTGGTTTTTGGGTGGGGGTAAAATTTTCAAAGAACGTTTTTTAGGGTGGGTAAAATTTGATATTGTTGAGGGGGTGGGGGTAAAAATTCAAATGTTATGTTTTAGAGGAGGGGGTAAAAATCATACAAAAGCTTTTGAGAGGGGGGTAATTTTTAAAAATATTGACATTAAACAAAAACCACCAGCCCCCCCTGCGATGAAATAAACGAACAGTCCCTTAGGAACAAGCTAAAGGTTTTGCTTGAAATACTTGAATTCTTAGTAGAGTTTCTTAGGTCTCTTCCTTGATTCGAGGGTTTTATATCTGGTTTGTGGATTGTCTCCAATTCAATCTGTGAGTTAGCCATGCTCTGACTTATTTGATCAGCCCAGAGGTTTTTTTTTTAGTTCAGAGTTCAATCTGTGAAATAAGTGTTCTTTGACTTAGATCAGTCCAGAGGTTGTTTCAGGGTTCAATCTGTGAGTTAGCCATGCCCTAACTTAGATCAGCCCAGAGGTTGTTTCAGGGTTCCAACTGTGAGTTAGCCGTGCCCTGACTTAGATCAGTCCAGAGGTTGTTTCAGGGTTCGATCTGTGAGTTAGCTGTGCCCTGACATAGATCAGCCCAGAGGTTGTTTCAGGGTTCCATCTGTGAGTTAGTCATGCCCTGACTTAGATCAGCCCAGAGGTTGTTTCAGGGTTCCATCTGTGAGTTAGTCATGCCCTGACTTAGATCAGCCCAGAGGTTATTTCAGGGTTCCATCTGTTAGTTTAATAGCCATGCCCTGATTTAGATCAGCCCAGAGGTTGTTTTTTAGTCCAGGGTTCAATCTGTGAAATAAGTGTACTTTGTCTTTGATCAGTCCAGAGGTCCCACAGGGTTCAAGAATATTTAAAGGTTTAAGATAAGCTTCAGGGAAAACAGCCAGGGAAAAAGCAATAAGCGATTAGTAAACAAACCCCCTAACAAGGCCTTGTGACCAAATCGGCTAACTCAATAGTATATATCAGAGTTACACTCCATTGTCTTCAAACAATTGGTTTAAGGACATGTGGCATTTGCTGGCATTGGTTGTGTGTATCCATTTTGCGCACATGGCATGATGGTGTGCACCTATGTGTCATATGTTTTTCAAGATCAAACTTTGTCACACTCATTGCGATTTCGATTAGCTATTTTTTGAAACGATTGACGGTATCTTCCATTTTTTATTTCATTATTTTATAAAGAATTACACAAGCTGTTAGTGATCAAAATTTGAGGGGGAAATATTGGAAAATCATGATAAATACATGTATTTGGATGAAAATGTTAATCTACATTACAGCTACATGTAAAGTGGCACCAAATGTTGCATGGTGGCTGCAAATTCAAGCAAAAAACAGCAAGTTATTTTTATGTATTCATAAATATTTGCACATCACATTTATCTAGGTTATTAGATGGTTGTTTGAAAGAATGTTTGGCAATCCATTTAGTTTTTCAAAGAAAGCAATTTTCAACAAGAAAAAGGCTGTACTTTGTTATCATAACACTCCTCAACGAGAACAGTGATCAACCCCCATTTTTTATTTGTTCATGGCACTTCTGTGATGATCTTTTTCCACCAAGCAAAGTTTGAAGAAGAAAAAATAGGAAATGCATTTGCCAACAAGTGTCCTTTAGTCATGGCATCTGGGTCAGTTTCTTTATATTTACTGTATTGTTGACCCAAATGCCTTGACTTGAAACAATTGTTTGAAGGCAATGAAGTGTAACTGATATCTGCTATTACATCATCATGCCTGGTCATAATAGACCCCTTGCAGCATGTTGGAATGCAGCTCAATTTGGAGGACAAAACAATAGGTTCCAATTCTCAGGAAATAAAAATTATTTTCTTTTGCCCTCCAAATTTAGCTGCTCTGATGTTATTTAATCAAGTGGAAGTTTAAACTTTCTGGCAAAGACTGATGGAAAATTGAAATTATTGCTAGATTTCAATCAGCTTATAGAAGTCTTTGAATCTCATTATCTACTGACACTTATCAACATGTGCTGTCAGCTACAAAGTAATTCAGCTGATGAACATTCTGCATTAGACAGAATATAAAGTTAAGTGAAACCAAGCAATAGGACATTTGCGTTGTAATAATAATGATAATAAGCAATTATTGGATGACGTTGAGCAAAAGATCGTGATTTGTTAGTGGCGTGCAAACAATTATTTGCTGATGCCAAAGGCAGAGGCAAATAATTGCTTGCAAGACACTAATAAATCTTGATATTTTACGATAACCAAGTTCAATAATTTTTTTATCATTCAAATTATTTTTCTAATATTTGAGAGGCAGTGCGCACGAGTCAAACAATAACAAAGAAGTCAGTTCATTTTTTCAGGGAAGCGAACCATTATCAAATGCAACGTAACTGCGCATGAGCAGACCATTATTTGCAGCAAAATGCCTTTGTACCGTAATGCGCATGAGCAGACCATCATTTGTAGGCAGTTATTTGCAGTTCTCTAGGCAAATCAAAATGACGGAAAAAATAATTTGAATGATAAATGATTGATTATTGTAGTTCTTATAGTTTAAACTTATAGACCCCTTGCACTAATTTCCCAATCTGGGGGTCAAAACAAAAGAACTTCCTTCTCTTGAGGATTGAAATGTTTTGTGATGTTAATATTTTTCATTGTTTTGACCCCGAGGTTGGGAACTAGTGCAAGGAGTCTATAGCAGATGGGAAATGGTTTAACAAGCACAAGTTTAGACAATATCAAATTATTTGGTTTATTTGAAGCAAAATTCAAATTTTGAATTTCAAACTCATTTTTTTTAAATATATACATACTATACATACAGTATATAGGTCTACAAATATCATTTTTGTTGTAATAGATTTTTATTAGATTTTACTCATGTGTTAATACCAGTTTACATATCCTGTAAACTGACACATTTTTAGCAGTTTAAATAAAGATTATTATTATTATTATTATCATTATTGAAATTAAAAGAATAATAGGCAATGAACAAGTACCATTGATTGGTTTTTAACCAGTAAAATGATGCATGATGATGCATTTAGACCATAATCATTAATATTTATAGCAGATTTTAGTATTATTGAAACTACAAACTGTATGCTCAGTTAATACAGTTTACAGATTTGACTGGCACTAGTTAAAAAACCCAAATTCAGCAGGGAGTAACAGTGATTTTTTTTCTAAGGAGGTTAGTTTAAGGGTCAATTCATGATCACTGGAGCAAAAACAAGTGCCAGTAACATTATAATTATGATGGTGGAACTAGGGTTTTAAGTAGGGGAGTCAAAAAAAAAAAAAAAAAAAAGATGCACCTCTTGCTATAATAACCAACTAATTCCAAGCTTGTAAGAGGGTCAAAGGGAACCTGTGACCACCCCCTAAAAATCTGACACTGAACATGATGTCTGTTTTAAGCAGGTTCTACAACTGAGGCAGGGTTTGACTGTACTTTTCCAGAATCCCTTCAGCCTTCAGCTTTCATGTATTTTATTGTAATGACCTCATGCATGGTATGTAGCCACATGGGTGGATCCAGGGGGGGGGGGGGTGTTTGAAATGAAAAAAGGGACAATATAGTGACATTGTCAATAATCCTGATCTGCCTTATTTGATTTTTACTTAGATTTATTTAAGGGGTGTCCGGTGCACCAATGGACTCTCCCTGGTTCCGCCATGAGCTGCATTGTAAAATTCTAAAATAATATTAAAAGTTCTACCACTTGTGTCCTCCAAATGATTAAACTAGGTCTGGAGGGAAAAAAAGGATTGATAACTAGAAAAAATTGAAACTTTAAGACTTCTTAAATTCCATCTCCCATATTTCCCATTTTAGATTTGAAAGATATACTTTGCACATTCTTTTTCTTTTTCTTTTTCTTTTTCTTTTTCTTTTTCTTTTTCTTTTTCTTTTTCTTTTTCTTTTTCTTTTTCTTTTTCTTTTTCTTTTTCTTTTTCTTTTTCTTTTTCTTTTTCTTTTTCTTTACTTATCTTTTCTTATCTTTTCTTTTCTTATCTTTTCTTATCTTTTCTTATCTTTTCTTATCTTTTCTTTTCTTTTCTTTTCTTTTCTTTTCTTTTCTTTTCTTTTCTTTTCTTTTCTTTTCTTTTCTTTTCTTTTTTTTTTCTTTTCTTTATTTCTCGTACCTCAGTGGTGGATCCAGAACGATTTCAAGGGGGGTGGCTGCTACTTCTGTAGAACGCCATCATTTTTAGGCTTTACTTTATATCCTTTATTCTCATAACTTTCAACTCCAAGGGGGATGCATAGCCACAACAATCCACCACCCCCTCACTGTATCCGCCCTTGTAGCGAGGGATGGGCGCGATGAAAGGAGGGAATTTTGAGGGTTTTGTTTATTCTTCGTAAACATGAACTCGGTGGACTTTTGTTGCCTACTTTCATTAAAAACTATGCATCCCCCGATATTTGAAAAAATACCCATATGAAAGTTTTCAGAAAGCTACGAACCCAAGACGTTTCGTCTACAAAAATCTAAAGAAACTCAGATATCTCTAATTTTCCCTTCTATTTGATACTTTTAAATTAAGAAAATATATCTAGCCTCATTTTCAATAAGAAAAAAATTAATTGTCCACTTCCAGTTTGCTTTAAAAAAAATTCCCGCCAAAATTCGGTCCCGACTCAAACCCGACGCAAGCTTTCTTGAACCCAGGCCCTCAGCGCCTCGATTTCCCGCCAAAACTATACGCGCGCGCTCCAGCAGAACGCACGCAGTTCTTTCGGCCGCCATTTTGAACTGGTTGAAGCTAAAACACAAGGTAAGTACTGCTTTTATCTGTTAAAAATAATTATTATACTGCATTTAATTTGATATTTCTTAAAAATTACAATGATATAAAGCCTTATTTGAAATTAAAAAGTACTTTTTGTTAACATATATGCGCGAATTCTGAGGCTGAATCTAAAATTTGTAAGCGTTTAGTCTATCATTAATATTGCCTCAGTTATTCGCTTGTAAACAACCTGATTTATCTACTAGAAAGTTTTAAAAGTTCATCCAAAATGTGTAAATTTGAGTTGAATTATTAATAGTGGTCTTAATATTAGCTTCTCCATATTTTTAGCTCGGCTGAATCAAGAAAATAATCAATTTTGAATAGCTTATAAATTAATCAAATTGCTGCAACGTTCGAGGCCAAAATTTGAGGTTTAGATTTCAAAATTGTTTAAATTCTAATCTTATACACATCAAGTCAAGCAAATGAAGTCAAGGAGAAGTAATTTAATCGTTTTATACGAAAAATGCCTTCATTGGTCAACCAACAAAGGAAGAAAACAAAAAATTATTAGAATATTTCCCTCTCTTTACTAAAACGTTACTGATCAGCTTATATTTATAGTGATTAATTATTTCATTGTTAATATAAATAGTAGATATTTATATAGATATTTAAGAATAATAAAATAACCATCTTTAACGAGGATACCAATGTCACGTGATCAGTGGTTTACAGATGGGTCCTCGAAAGTAAATTATGTAAAAAGGTAATAATAATGATAATAATAATAACAATGATAATAACAACAACAATAATTTAAGATGATAATTTAAGATGATATATATATATATAAGAGAAATAAGAAATCCTAAGCTAGAAGTATAAGAATATAATTATATGTATATTTAATATTTACTGATTAATTATTTCAACAAAAGACAACAAAACGTTGTTGCATCATATTAACATGTGTGCTGGGCTTGGCTTGTCCGTACTGATTTCAATCCCATGATTTATCATGGTGACGTCATACGTGGAAAGTGCTAATGAAATAACTGAAATTTAGTATCATTACTCAGGTGATTATAGAAATCGCGAGCGCTGATTGGTCGATAACTCGAGGACGTGCGGCTCGGTAAATATTAACCGCTAATAACCTCGACTTTGCTGAATAATTGTTAGATATGATTTATTTCTACATCGAACAATTTCATTATACACATGATATTGGATTTTTATCTCTTGCAAGAAATGTACCTAAATTTGTTCCTTGATTTCGATTGAATAGAGATATATTATAATTAAATTTTTTAGTTTATTTTATTATTTTTATCTGATAAGCTATTTTTGTTTCACCAAATTCTGAGATTTTTATTTATTTATTTATTTGATATTTTTAAATATTTTATTTGATATATTTAAGTATTTTGTATTTAGCGCCTTAGAGTATTGTATATAAGGCGCTTTATAAATCTCTCTTTATTATTATTATTATTATTATTATTATTATTATTATATTAATGTTATTGTTAGTTAAGTGCAAACGTACGACGAAAACATGGGAATTTAGCTTTCTTATAGCCCACTATGATGAAACTCACGAACATCATCAAGGTGAGCGGCATTACATTTTCTAATTAATCACAGTCCGTTGTGATTTTTTGTATCCAGCCCTGTGTACAAGCACTTTTTTCTACCTAAAAACTATTGACAATTGAATCCAATACATTTCAGAAAAGTCCAAAATCAGAATGATATTTCATCTGTGATTTATCTGAAAACCACTCTAGAAATGATTTTCAAACAAAGATTGAAGGTCCGCAGGTCAGTTTGATCTACAATGCTTTGCGATAGATCAGATTGCGTATGAGTGTGAGACTTTAACGGTGCGGTAACTCTGCATATTTACGGAATTGACAACATTCGTTTAACCAGTTGCAATCAGCACGGGAGGTACTATTCATTCAATCAAGATTTTTGGAGACGGCAGTGTCACGGCACGGTACTTTTATACTGTAAGTTATTTTTACAGCCAAACAAAATCTATTCTATCTATGATATCACAACATTAGTGAATTGCAGTAAAGGAGGGTTTTACAATAGGTGTATTTACCTTGCAAAAGAAGAAGGAAAAACAAACTATTCCGTTTTGAGTGAGACCCTCGCTCTAGGGACGTAAAAACTGACTGTTTTAGTGCTTTTGAAAAATCTATTAAATACTTTAGTGTAGATTTATAATGAATGTGAAACGCTCACGGCACCGAAATTAGCTACTTTCTCTTAACCAATCACAGCTCATACATTTCATCCAATCAGAATGCTTGAACAAAGTACAGTCACGTTCACGCACGAGAGAAATTCATAGAATGTGCAACACTTTTTTTACTGTAAAAACGGTTATGTTTTTTGAGCCTGCGATCCTTACGCCCAAGCCATCGCGGTATATCTCAAACAATCTATCCACTTCAAATATTTCCATCATGCATCGTATATATTTATTACGATTCATAGGACTTTTTCCTTACTTTTTTTCTCTTTATGAAATCTCGGCAGAATAGGTAAACTCGTAAGCGACACACTTTGATAATTGACAGCTTAAGATCAATGGATTTTATAATTATGGTAATGATGAGTTATTTGGGTTAATTCTTTACAAAAAAAATCTAAACACACACGTAACAAAACATTTGATTCATGACCTGAGATAATTATGATAATTATGCTGTAATTTACCGTTCGGGTTTATTTTCTTTCCTTCCTAACAACTCACGCAATGTACTAATAAAATGAGTTGAAATTTGATTATGATAATCATATACAGTGATTTGACTAAAAGGCGAAGAGTCTGGGAAGATTTTTACGAGGACAATGAACGTAACAGCGGGAGTAAGATACCATAGGTCAAATAAAGAACACTTACAAATACTCCTATATATAACTTGTTTGTGCCCCACGGCTAGAATCTGCTACGTTGAGGTTAGAATGCACGATAATGGGTTTTACAAGATTCATTTATCAAAGTTATTTGCCGTGTAGTTTGGACGTTCTGTTCTTTCTATAACGATGCCTTGGGGCAAACGTCTACTGGACGGTGCTTGCTTTAATCTCACTCTTAATTTATCATGCAACTGTCACTGATATTGGTTTCTGTTGCTAGTGTTAAACTCAGTGTCAGAGTCGTATAGTATAGAAGGGTGTTACGATCGTTTTATTTTGTTGCACACTTTTGATATTTATAAAAATATCTAAGAAATAGTTAGATATTAATTTTCTTTCCTTCCTAGTTATGTTTCAACGAAACTTTTACACTAGTTTTCTATAATTTTCTTTTTTACTTTTCGTTTTTTTCCTTTTTTCTTCGTAAACTGTTTGTCATAATTTTTCTGTTTCACGAACAAATCAACTGAGAGAACTTGAAAATCAATGCTCTTTTTCAGGCTCTTTTTTCATAAAAAAAAAGAAGAAAAACACCACGTATTTCTTTTCAATTCATCGAAAGGGTTTGCAAGATCGCTGATTCATCGAATTACAAAGACATGTAAAAAATAGAATATAGGCTATAGTCCAGTGATAAAACAGTTGAATGAAAAGAAGTACAAATGCGTCTCTTCATATGAATAAAACGAACAAAGAACATTGTGGAAACGAAAAACAAAGTTGATGTTTAGTGATGTTTTGACTATAGAATAAGACAGAAAACATTGAACATTCCTTTTTGTTGTCGCTATTAATCTAACCTGTAAAATATAACATTTGATTTTCTTCAGTGATATTAAGCTACTTCAGTCCCGCGTTTCTTAGATTTATTCTCTCACCTAGTGTGAACTATAAAAGTGTATTGTGCTAGGGTTTGATACAACATTACAAATAAAAGACGTTTTAGTAAAAAGGTAAAATGAACCTATTGTGGTGCACTGTCATGCACTAAGATAGCTTAGTACTTCAGCTTACATTTTTGTCTGGTCTTTACTCCACAATTTTTGGACAATTTTTTAATGACTTTGAACCTTGAATTTGATCAACGCCCCTGGTCTAACACTGATTTCTTGTAGCTATCGAATATTTTTCCTTTCTCTTTGTAGTTTCGTCTTTCTTCTATTCAAATACAGAGTTTTTTTGTAATACAAAACTCGTGATAATGCAACTTTAACAGTCTGTGTTGTATTTATTAGACCAATGCCAACTTTGTCCATGGCAAATGTATCACAGATGTTTTCTTTCTCCCTGGCTATTGTGTTCACATTTTATTTGTTATGAACCAAACTACCTATAATAATCTTTCACTGAACTAAATTATAATCCTCTGTGATCAAAATCCCATGATTTAATAACTATTTAATTAATAAAAGACATTTTGTACATCAGGCAAGCATAACACAATGTACTACCCTCAATTCTAAAATGGCTCAGCTCTAAGACGATTCGCTCACAGTCTGGTTCTAACAGCGCTCAAGTTTTAATCTAATTTTACTAGATCTGACGTTTTTCGTTGCTTAGCGACGTGAAGCTTCACCAAAGCCGCGGCAAAGTTCAAACGTGAGGGAAAATTGAGATGTGAATACAAAAAGACTCTGGTGGTCCATATTTGATCTTTTGGTATATAAGGGAGTGGCATCTGAAGTTTTCGTGTAAAGCGCGCAATGATACTCAAGTTCGTATTATCTAAATACACTACAGCACGCACATTTCAAATGAGATGGTTTGCTTTGAACATTGCTTTTTTGTAACTTCATGTCAGCAAAGTTTGAGTTTAGAATGAGTGTTAAGAGTGTCGTTGTGTTCGTCAAGGTCACTCAGTGTCAGCTATCAAAATTTCGAACACCATCTTAAAAATTTGTTTACAGTTTTTAATCATTTCGAATTATCGAAGTGTTTTTTCAAATCCCACACGTGCTGTGTGTGTAGTCTCTAAGGTTCTTCTCAGTTCACACACTAGTGTATTTCTCACGGCGTGTTCAAACTGGTTTCTTTCTTAAGGCTATTGGAAATATGTTGTAATTATCTGGCAGTATTTATGCATCAAATCCTGTCACAAGATAAAGTCTTTTAAACTAAGTTTATTGACGGTCAAATAAGATCGCACGTGTCGCCAAATAATACCTATACGAAGCTATCTCTTCACATTATCATTTCATCCTTTTGATGCAACATCAATGACAAAAAGTTTTTAGAATTTCCCAATGGTTCATTGTTCGTTCTTCCTTCACACCTATAAGGGATTATTTCCACTTTTTCCCTTGAAAAAAACTAAATCCAGTTCGGACCTTTTAATAGACATTCATTAGCCCAACCCTGTTGTGCTGTTCTATGGGGTAAATCAGATTTCTACTTATTTGTTAATTAAATGAGAACAAAAACGTTTTTTAACACTGCAAAGTCATTAAGAATTAAATGAATTTCACGTTACTTCTATATGATTATTCATGAGGTAGTGTAAACTTGTCCACACATACCGACAACGAGATTCGACAAGACAAGAAGAACAACAGTATTTTAATGCTCTGATCACGTTAAACTACGCTGACACTCACTTTTTTGTTTAACCTACCAGCAGTCTAGCTATCACTTGTACCATTAGGAATATACTATGATAGAAGATGAATGGTGTAAGTAGTCCAAGGGGTATAATAAATGGAATTATCGTAAATATAACCAGTGAAAGCTCAAGACAATAGCACTGTAAGAGCCCATTGCCTTATTATGCAGAGGATTTCTCGTTCTCAGTGTCAATACATTTGTCCCCGTACCTCAATATTGTTCAGTCAGCCTTTCATATACTCGTTGCCTTATTCGCTCATTAATTATTATAAGTACTTTGGAACCATTCCGAGTTGTTTATAACTTTAAAAGGGACGCATTATGAGAGCTTAGATGAATTATGTTTACATGGAAGTGATTCTAACAAACACTTCAGTAAAATGGCTCTTTATTAAGTGTGAACGAGGAGTGAAAGACGCTAGACTTGGAAGGAAGGAAGGAAGATCTTCACAGGATCCTGCCACAAACCAAGGTCATCTTTAACATTGTTGCAGCAAGATGAACCTGTAGGACAATCCTCATTTTAAAACAGTTCCAGCTCATATGATAAGCAAAGGATAAAAGGCTTAAGGGAAATAAGAAGGGTACAAATAGCAATTAAATGTGTGAAACGAACTCTAATAGAGCATTCTTGATTGTTAGACAACTTAGACAAAGGGGCGTGTAGTGACACGAGGACACAAGGTTCCCTTTTGAATTTCAGCATTTCCCCCTGAGCGAGCCAGCTCCAAACACCATTTTTCTAGCTAAAATAACTATGTGTGCTTCACTGTCATCTTTTGCAAAAGACCAAGAATTAAACTTGCTTTGCTAAAGCATGTGAACCTAACAGTATAGCGCCATACGTGTCCGGCGATTGCACGTGGTGGTGATTGTACTAGTCGCCTTTATCCGCAGGTTACCTAAGAAATGAGCAGATTTACGTTGCTTTATTAATTGATTGGTATTGTTACCCCTCCTCAGGCCATCCTCAAGTGACATTGTTAACGAGTGTTATTGAAGGCAGGGAGGAAAACGCTTTATCAGATGGTGAAACGTGCTAGTACAATTGTCCTCGCCCACCCCGGAGTCTGTTTTGTGTTATGTTATAAAAAGTGCCTTGGAAGATGTAAGCATCTCAAAATATCAATTATTAGTATTTGAGGCTCTAGACATGTATCTTTTGTTAAGCTTAAACAAAAGGCCTTTTTAAGGAACATGTTGTGATAGTAAAGACAGATTGAAGGGGGAATGATAAGCTTAAAATCCAACGTCACTCGATCCCAAAATGGATTGGCCTTTCTCCAACCAGTTTCTAGCATGGACCAAATTTGGAGCTTCACTGTACCTTCTTTTTCTCATCTCGACAATAAATTTCAAACCGAGACGAATTTTAGGGGTATAAACTTATGAGTTATTTCAATCCATGAAGGTCACAGTCACAACTCGGTTGGTAAATAGGCACTCTCATTTCGGCGAGTTTTGTTATTTTAATTAGGTCAGGAGACTCTCCCCTTAGTATAGCATTCATCTTTCTATAGCATTATTCATGTAAACAGACAACAGCTAATCCAATCCCAGCTTCAGTACTGTGTGAATCATATCAATATATCCAACGCGTGCTGCATTGGCTAATTACAATTCATCAGGCCCCACGCCTGCAGCTTTATTGAGAAGAATAAGAGTGAAGACTTGCCGAAATGCTAATGAGATTCGCTCTGTCTTCCAGACGCCTCATAGATATATTTGGAGTTTGATTACACGTATTATACTTTGAATTTCATGAAACTGGTCAATTTGTTTAACATAATACGTCGACTACCCGTACCTTTTTTCAATTTTCAACCGTCTCCACTTGGTTTTAAGTAGCCCTATCGACGCGCATGCGCATAACAATGAACTTTCAATGAGGAAATAGAATCGGGGTATTTTTTTTCAGTCGTAATTTTTCTTTTAAAAATAAAAAATAAACTATTTCGCCTTGTTTCCATATCAATAGTACACAGTTCAGTTCTAGGTGCCAAACTTCAAAGGCAGCCCGGTAATCTTCTAGTAAATTAATTTAACAAGCTCGAAGTCTGGGCTTGTACAAATGTTCAGCAAAGTTTAAATTGTACATTGTTCAGGAATATTGAATGGGAATAGCGTCTTGTTTGTGAGTGAACGAATGTGTTTCACATTGTGTACAGACAAGTACAAACTTCGAGACGTTTTCGTTAAAAGTTTGTTAACGATATTAACCAGTTATCAGCTGAAAATTAATGGTTAGCAATTTCAGGCTAAAATTCTGAATTTTTTTTTTGATTGTTTATAAAAGTATTAGCTTTTCTCTGCAGAGTCCGTTGCCAATCAATATATTAGCATCATGATGCTACCTATTCTAAAAACAAACCACATTTACATTGGTCTCTGTTGATTATGCACGAATCTTCTATCTCGTGGTTAGTGTGGGGAATTTTTGAATATGTTATTGTTCATCGTCTATTGTCCTGAAGTTTGGCCCTATCCCACGTGATGTAATAATATAAAGTCAACTCGCGCTGTCTTGCTCATTTCTGAATCAAAGAGCCGAGGACACAACATCATCGTCTTTCAGGTTGGTTTCCAGTGTGTTTTTTTATTTTTCGTATTAACGATGATAATTAGCACTTTTAACACCGTACAGCCACCTTTATTAACAGATCGTTCGTATGTAGGTGTATCACTTTTCAGTTCTAGAAAAAGCTTTTTGGTTTTTTTTCTTTTTTGGAGAAAATTTTGATTCTGGGCAGGCATTTTGAACGGTGGATTTGGCTGTGTGTCTGGGGTGATTTGAACTCATTCCACGTCTTGTCATCTGTGAAGCTATGTGGTTTGCTGCAAAACTTGAATGAATTTAGTTTGCATTCAGATTGTCATCTACCAGTTCTTAGGTTAACTCATCATTTAACTCATTACCCAATTATACTAAATCTCACTTTTCTCGTATTACTCTTGACACTTAAGGTTCAACAATGGAAGAGGTCTTTGAGCACAATCGAGGTCTGTACGCCGAGCCTAACTTCTCATTCGAAGACACGTTTTGTCGTGAGATTACATCGTGTATGGAATATGAACAGGATTCAAATGCTAATCTATGCCACAAAGGAGGACAAGAAGGAGTGTACAACATGGGTGAGGAAAACTCGAACGCCTACTATGGGGCAGAGAATATGGCATTAAATAGTAATACCACAGAACAGTGCAGTATTCACGAACTGCAAACTATGAAACGAGGGACAATAATGGCAACCAAGGAAAGTGATTCATTTGAAGATGAAATGATACAGAGTTACACTGAATTATTTTCGTACGATTCCAGTCCTTGTGAGGATAGCGGTTCTTGTGAGCAATCCTCTGGTGGCACGTGGAGCAGTGCTGACGATGAAGTAAACAATGGCTTAGGCTGCCCACGTGTCCGTTTAGAGCCCATGAAAAGAATTCGCCGGCTTCGCGCCAATGATCGTGAACGCAGGCGAATGAGGTCACTGAACCGGGCGCTTGAAAGTCTTAAGAAATGCATCCCTGTACCACAAAGCAAACGAAGGGTTACCAAGCTTGAGATCTTAAGGATTGCTTGTAGCTACATAAGATCCTTGTCTGACACTTTAAGGGGTGAATCTACTGGAGCCAGTAATGCATTTAGGAAAAGAAATAGAACAGAAACCGTCGTCAATGGATTTTCAGTAGCCCAGAGACTTGAGATCTTATCGAGTAAAGTAGCTCCATCAATTTGACTCAACAAACACGAGAGACTTTGACTTGTATATATTTATTCCAAATGAGAGATGGAAAGCTGACTCTGATCCTTGTATTATATTGTAATTAGTTTTTATAGCTTTGCATGTATATAGAAAAAGAAAGCTTCCTTGATGTCATAATAATTCAGCGAAAATATACAGTAGTTTTGAATCCGATGTGTGAGTTTTTGAGTATATTCACGTACTAAATAATGTGGGGAAAATAGATTTAGTTAATTTTCCAACCTTTTTTTAATGAATTTGACCCAAACCAAAACAGCTATTTTACGAATACCATAAATCATTCTTATTTCAACACAAGTTCAAACAATTCTGTGACACATCATTAAAGCATTTTTTATCGAATTTAAACAAAAATCGTTTAGACGAACTTACTACATTTATTAGAAAACCTCTAAAGTTTACAAACTAGTGTCTAATGAAGATAGGGATTTCAACTTGTACAAAAAATATCTTGACATACCTTGTACAAAGCTTGCTGTTTACAAAGCCTGAATCTTGGATGAGAGTTCGTATTTACAAACGCTGAACTGACGCGAAATAAAGTTCTGACATGAGAAGAAAAGCCCGAATCTTGACCTTTTAAATGAGTTCTTTAAATCAATTGTTTGAATTGGTCTTGTGACTCCGAAAACAATAACAAACGTTAATTTCCGAGGCCAACCGAAAAAAAAAACGTCTAGAAAGTCATATTCAAATTTCTGACTCAATAATCCCTTCTATAAAATCCATTCCATAAATGGACAAATTATACCTTTCATCATTAACTTGAATTTCAGTTTTTGTAAGTTTTTGCAAAAAAAAACTAACTGAAAAAGTATTTTGGGTTGTATAGTTTGGTAATGGTGGTTACTAGGACGCTAGGTTTTCATCAAAACAAAACAATTTTCACAACAGGAGAAGCCAATGAGACGCGTCTTTTAAGTTGTCACTGTTCGAAGACGTTAGCTTTTGAATAGATGCTGGTAAAGCACTGTTATTTTAGCATTATCTTTGAAAGGATTAGTGATTTGTTATGATTTGTACGTTTTATCAAACTGAATAACTTATTTGTATGTTACTTAATTTGAAAACGATTCAAAGAGGTATTTTGGCAAAAATCGCAATTCGGCAGTCAAAAACAATTTTGTGGGAAAATAGTCACTAAAGAAGTTTCTCTTATTTTAAAGGGTTGTGACTCTCAGAATCAGATTAATATCAATTGATATACTAATTAAGACTAGCAGCTATTCATAAGATTTAAACAAGACGAATATTACCTCCCTCTTGTGAAAGACAACAGCTTTTCATACGTCTAACTGACAGCAGTTGTCATTCATTGAACCAGCCTGATATTGGTTGGTCTGACGCTTTCGATTAAAGCTACACTACTACCAATAAAGAACAACCTTTGAGATTTTATTTATAAATTGAAACAGCGTCGTCTAGGTTGATCTAAGTCAGGGCATGGCTAACTCACAGATAGAACCCTGAAACAACCTCTGGGCTGTTCTAAGTCAGGGTATGACTAACTTACAGATCCAACCCTGAAACAACCTCTGGGCTGATCTAAGTCAGGGTATGGCTAACGCAAAGAATTCCTTAGGAGCTTGTGTTAGGGAAATTATCCAGGTAGTTAAAATCTCATTAAAATATAATATTGTCATTGCCACCCGTAACATATACTCGATTAATTACCTTAATCATTCAAATTATGTACCTGTGTATAAATAGAGCAATATATTGGATAGAGTCCGTTTTAATATAATCTGATTTACGACAAAACACTCAAAAACACCTGCAAGAATATTACCTTGAAAACTAATTAAAACTATACGAATCGAGTAGCTTACAGAAACAGTATGGATAAAAAGATAAATTTTATACCGTAAAAAATAAGAGAGATCACTTACTGACGTTTCGGAGGCTAGTCCTTCGTCCTTCTTTTACTCCGACGAAGGACTAGCGTCCGAAACGTCAGTAAGTGATCTCTCTTATTTTTTACGGTGTAAAATTTACCTTTTTATCCATACTGTTTCATAAGAAACACCGACGCAGCCCACACTAGCTTACCGCTAGTTATCATCAGCTAGTTATCATAGCTTACAGAAACTGAATTACTTCCATGAACTTTTAACTTTGGATTATTTCAACATATATAATTAAGTTAAAATTTTAAACAGTTTTAACTAAAACAGTTTTAAAAGCATTTGCGACAGAACACTTCATAAAACATATTCTCAGAACTCTGTCACAGGGAAAGGAAAAAATCAGATAGAAATAATTTGAATTAGTATTATCCAACGAAGTTGTCCAGAACAACCGCCCAAAAATCCCAATGCAGTTTAGTTCGGAGGATAAATTTTCACCGATTTTTTTAAGGGGTAATGTTGGGAATAACCTTGTTGGGTATCATATTTAGCAATAGAAATTACCTAAAATTATTCCACTCGATAAGACAGAAGGAATATCGAACACAAATTTAAATTTAGTTAAAAATTATGGACAATAATCGAATTATGGGAATCTTTAAAGTCAATTTTTTTTCCAAAATTTATGAAACCATAGGAAACAACCTCTGGGCTCAGACCTATAAGTCAGGGCATGGCTAACTCACAGATTGAACACTGAAACAACCTCTGGGCTGATCTAAGTCAGGGCATGGCTAACTCACAGATCGAACCCTGAAACAACCTCTGTGCTGATCTATAAGTCAGGGTATGGCTAACTCACAGATCGAACCCTGAAACAACCTCTGGGCTGATCTAAGTCAGGGCACAGCTAACTCACAGATCGAACCCTGAAACAACCTCTGGGCTGATCTAAGTCAGGGCATGGCTAACTCACAGATCGAACCCTGAAACAACCTCTGGGATGATCTAAGGCAGTGTACTGCTAACTCAAAGATAGAACCCTGAAACAACCTCTGGGCTGATTTAGCTCGTTAGGTCCTGCGGAGGAAGAAAAACCGAAGAACCCAGAGAAAAGTTATCACGATTTAGTAGTCAGTTTTAGCAAACTCATCATTTACCTCAGACATTAGGATAAGACAGAGGACAATTGCGTTAGATAATAATAGCGGTGGATTGTTTCGTTTTTGTTAAAATGATAACAAACACCTGTTTAGTGACTTTTCACTCCGATTCAGATTTCTTGTTCGTCTCAGCGGGAGTTAACGTGTTCGTTATCAATCAAAAACAAACGAATCTTTAGTGACCTTGATTGAGACGCTCGATTAGTTTTGCCACAACAGACTCGGCTTTATATTGTGATGCACTGACTAGCCAAATAACCACTATCCTGCACACAGATCAATCGACGTAAGATAAAACCCTTCTATCAATAGTTAATGAAGCCCTACTTACAAAGACATTGCTGTTGAATTCCCGAGCAATTGAAGCATCGGGGTTTCACTAAAGCTAGTCAAGTAGAGGATCTTTAAAGCCCAGACGGTAACACAAACAGCTAAATTGGCTCTTTTATATTCTGTCAAATCTCGAAAGTGCTTCACAGTGGGACATCTGAAGTACCTCCTTTTGATCTTATCACTACTACAAGCTTGCTAACAAAAGAAGCATTTTCATGGCGGATTAGAGAATAGAAGTGAAGGTGTGAAGCCACTTGAACGTAGTGTATTTGAACCGTAGTTGATCTGAGAACAATTAGATCGACTCAATATCAGTAGTATGATCTGTTATGTATAGTGTCTGGGAGAATCGTGACTGGGCTTGTGCCTTGCCTTTTGTTTCTAGAATCTATTCATAATTCACTATGATATCCTACTGCTTTTTATTTCTCCACTTTCATTCTCACACACTACATTACGTACATGTTGATTTTTATGGAGAGAAAAACCGGAACTAACCCGTAGAAAAGCTCCTCACGGCAAAGGCGTTTTGGTCTTCTTTTACTCACAAACACTACCACTACATTCAATGTTCTATATATACACCGCTATATTCGATATTCTATGCACACAACGTTCAACACACATGTTGATTGCTTAACATGATTTTTTTTTATGAGTCCATTTCACAGTATGGTACGATCATATACACATTTCTTTACACATGTTGATTCTTAAGGCGAAGGGAGGAAAACACGGAAAAAACCCTCGCGGCAAGGGAGAGAACGAGGCAATTTTGGTCTTCTCTTACTCACACACACTACCACTAATGTTGATTTTTACGAAGAGACGGAGAAATCCCGAGAAAACCTTTGCAGAAAACTTCCGCACATGAACTAACATCGCTTTCATTTCAGTATGTACGTGACATACACGCTTGTTACCTCTAAATCACCCTGACACTCTAGAAGTTATTAGCCACGTCTTTTATTTAATATCTTTGTAACATTATATTGTAGCAGGTTTTATTGAGTCTAGTCGGGCTCATGACCATGATCTTTTAAGTTAGTTAAGTCTGTTAGGAACGGAGCCAGTAGCTAAACGTTTACCAGAAAAAAATGACCATTTTCCAGTGGGCCAGGTAAATGTTTCAGCTGTTTTTAAGAGGTCTAAAACTTCAAAACAAATAAAACTCTCTCCTCTCTCCTCTCTCCTCTCTCCTCTCTCCTCTCTCCTCTCTCCTCTCTCCTCGCATCTCGCTCCTCGCTCCTCTCTCCTCTCTCCTTTCTTCAGTCAATCAGTCAGTCACTTATTCACTCATTTATTCTCTCAAAATTTGGACCCTCTTTTAAGGAGTGCCTAAAAGCCTGTCATATCTTGTTCCTTTAATTTGACGTCATAATAGAAGGATACCCCCACCCCAACCCTCCCCTATCGGTCTGCATTTTCTAAGATACACTTAAACAATGATTATTGTCTTTATCTCAGCAAAACGTGCTTAAATCTATCGATATTAATTCCCTTAGAGCAGATAAGCGGTAACTATTTGCTTATGGATTATTACACAACATAAAAGGATTCCTCTTCATTTAGTCATTATTTGACTACAGCGCGTGGTGTGTAGATAGGCAACACTGTATTTATCATTTGTAATAATACACCCAATCTAGGGCTGTTTGCTTATCAATTTAGAAGCATATGCAGCGATTGAAGCATTGGAACACAAAGGAGGCGTTGGTTAAGGTGCTGTCATAAGGGATATTGTTCGTGTACTTTGTTTGCATTGACAACAAATGAATTTTAAGAAACTGTCGGTGTGTTGATGTTATATTAAAATCAGGGGTCAATAGGATCTTTTGTGGTTTCCTTCTTTCGATATTTTTTAATTCTCATTCATTCCTATTTCTTTTAGTATTTCTTTCTTCCTTTTGACAAAGCTTTCAGACCATATGAGACCCCTTTCAAGAGACGTCAAAGCAGCTCAATTTGGAGGACAAAACAAAACAATTTCAATCTCCTGAGAATTGAAACCTATTGTTTTGTCCTCCAATTCCGATGTGCTGTAAGTACCAAGTTTTTTCATATTTTACCATAGGATATTCGGTCTTTCTTTCATTCTTGTCCCTTTTGCTTCCATCTTCCTGGATTTTTTTCTTTTCTTTTCGGCAAAGCTTTCACGCCAAAGCACCAAAAAAACATTAAATACTACTATAATAACTTAGAGGTTCACTGTTCATTTATTGAGACTTAGTCACCAATATATGGAATACATTATAATTTGTACTATTTCCCGAGCAGGTGCCATTTTCTTGATGAGAGTAAAATCTCTAAACCCGTGAAATAGATATTGGACTAATACACTTTAGTAGACCCTGACTACATTGTTTTCTTTTGTGTCTATTTGACTATTTTACTTTAACAATTAATTATTATTTCACGAGTTAAGTGAATTTACTCTATAATTATTTTCCAGTTCGGTACATTGCCAAATTTGGCAATGTAAGTGACGTCACAACATGGCGATTATTTTGTACAAAATTACATTGACACGAGAAAACATCATCAAAGATCTAGATCAAAGAAAAAGAAAACTCAAAAATAGACTTTTACTTTTTTTTAAAAAAATAAAGTAAATTAATCATAAAAAAATATAATACATTTTTTAATAAAACAAATAAATCATAAAAGATAGATATAATATAAATAGATAAATAAGCAAATAGATAAAAAATCAATTAAATAAATAATAAACAAAGAAATATTATTAACATACTACAAACAAACAGAAAGTAATAAAAAGGAAATAAGAACGAAGAAGAGAACAAGGAAACAAAGTAATTTATGATCTTTGCTGTCGATTCTGCATTTCGTGCAACTTGATGCACAACATCTTAATGTTGCAAGACATCGTAATACAATAGACCCCTTGAAGCACGTCGGAATGCAGCTCAATTTGGAGGACAAAACAATAGGTTTCCAATTCTCAGGAGATTGAAATTCTTTTGTTTTGTCCTACAAATTGAGCTGCTTTGACGTCATGTGAAAGGGGTCTATTGTGCATTCCTGTGTATAAATCTATAATGTCAAATAACTCTTAGACTTGATCATCACATTCCTCTTAATACTAATACTCAGACTGCTTGATCATCTGAGTCAGTTTTCCGTTGGATCTTCAACATCTTCACCTTGAGCAGGCACTTTGTCCTCATTCTTCTTCGCAGTGAGATATCGTTTCAGAATTTCTTTCAGCTTTCTGTTTCTTTTTGTGTCAATTTTTGGGATATTCTTAAAAAGGAGATATAAACACAAGTAAATGGAAAAGTCTTTCTGGTTTTGGGAGGCTAGCAATTGATAGCTTTGGGAACCTAGGGTGGTGTAGCAGTTGTACTCTCGCCTCTCACCTCTGGCGTCTCGAGTTCGATTTCTGGACTCAGCCTCACATGTGAGTAGGGTTTGCAGGCCTCTCCCTTGATTCGTGGGTTTTTCTCCAGGTTTTTTGGTTTTCCTCCCTTCACAATACGTTACTGAATTCCAATTCGATCTGTAAGTTAATTAGCCATGCCCTGACTTTGATCAACCCAGAGGTTGTTTCAGGGTTCAATCTGTGAGTTAATTAGCCGTGCCCTGACTTAGATCAGCCCAGAGGTTGTTTCAGGGTTCAATCTGTGAGTTAGCCAAGCCCTGACTTAGATCAACCCAGAGGTTGTTTTAGGGTTGAATCTGTGAGTTAATTAGCCATGCCCTGACTTAGATCAGCCCAGAGGTTGTTTCAGTGTTCAATCTGTGAGTTAGCCGTGCCCTGACTTAGATCAACCCAGAGGTTGTTTCAGGGTTCAATCTGTGAGTTAGCCATGCCCTGACTTAGATCAGCACAGAGGTTGTTTCAGGGTCTAATCTGTGACTTAGCCATGCCCTGACTTAGATCAGTCCAGAGGTACAGTAGTTTCAGGGTTCAATCTGTGAGTTAGCCATGCCCTGACCAGTTAGATCAGCCAAGAGGTTGTTTCAGATATCCATAAAATTCAAAGGCTTAATTTATCCCTTATTCCATGATCAAATTATAATTTAGGAAATCTTTTATTTTCATAGGGAAAAGCCGAGAACCAGGAGTTTTACCATTCCCATGTAGTACCGAAGACAACCATGCAACAGGTAACTTTACAGTGGTACCTCTTTCAAAGGAACACCTTCGCTACTTTGCCTTTTTAATAAGGCTGTCCATACCAGTGATAGATGGTTGTTTTACAGTAAATATGGACAGAAACTTTTTGGGCCATGAAACTGTTGTCGGTTTAAGGCTGGTTCACACTAGCGATGCAAACATAAGCATAACGACATAATCAAGTGCAGATTGTCTTTCAATTAGTTAACCCCTTTATATTTGGACAGATCAAAACATTCAGTCATCCTTAAAGTACTATCTCGCTTGTGTATGTCGTTATGCTTATGCTTGCCATCCTAGTGTGAACCAGGCTTTAATGAAGGGTGTCCACTTAACAGATGTCAGTGCTTATCACTTTAAGTACATACTGGACCGATCAGGTCCGTGTTACTTACCCCTAGCTCTTGGCCGTCAATTTGGTCAAGCTCAAATGCACCCTGGAGAGAGAAAAGAAGGTTGACAAAGTTCATAAAACAATTGCATCAATGAATCAAAGATAGCGCTTTATTTCAAAACATTTTCAGTCTTCAAGTATAGAAAAAACGATTTGGGATGAATTGTTGGAACAGTCAAAGTTTACGTGATTTCATACAAGTACGATACTTTTAAGATTAAGTGAGTATTTTTAAAAAGTATGTTTGCTCATATTTGCCGAAGCTAACTCGCATCTTATAAAACTAGTTTGTTGTTTTTTTGCAACAAACATACTTTGAAATTTTTTGGTCGTTTTCCGAAATACGCCTGTAAACTGATGTTAATCAGCACCTGGGTCATTACCTTTTCACAGCACTTGAAACGTTTTCTAAGTTTACGCACGATGTAGTAAACATTAGGGATGAGGTTGAGAGGCGGTGGTAGAATACTACCCTTCTCCACCCAGAACATCATCAGGCGAGTTCGTGACACTTTCCATTTCATGATGGCGTTGTCCTGGAAAGTGAAGAGACGAATTTGTTATGAAAACAGCTGGAATTTTTCCAAGGTTCATCACTTGGATTCCAATCATTGGAATTCCAAAAGTTTTGCCCGAGTTTGGAATGGAAAATGGGATTATAAAGTTCCCTTCCATACGAGACTGATACAGAGAAGGCCGGTCCAACCACTGATTGGGTACCATGCAGTGGAGTTTGTCCCTTTTTTCTGACTGCAGAATTGCCCACAAAAATATGGGGAATACCATCTCTGGGATTGTAAGATGTATACATGTTACTGTGGTTAACTCCCAAATCAATGCCGGGCAAAATCTTAGAAGCAGTTCTGCCCTCAGGACTCTGACATTACAATGAGTAAGCATTTTTCTTTATATGCCTTTTTATCTTACGCAGTAAAAGATGAGTCAGACTCAGTTGATTGAGAATCGTATCATGTATGGGTGTATCATTCCCTGCCAGGACAAACACCCTCAAGGCTTAGGGTCTTGAAATAACTAAGGAGGAAGGGCTGCCTTTCTAATTACCCCTACAAATGATTACACTTTTAAGTGGCTTTGGATGAGTAGAGGGTTGCTGCTTATCTTATTAGTAAGCAAAAACAACTACTTCAGAGCGAATAATTAAGTGCTTCAGCGATTTCTACCCATACTCCGTCTCGGTCCAGTCGCGTAGTCGCGTAGCCGGTCAGCGACAACGTTTTTCAAATGCCTGTATAAGAAATATATTCCATCACAAGGTCTTACCGCGATATCTTCAAATGATTTTGACATCATAGCAATCAGCATGTTGATGGCCACAAGGATGGCAATTACTTGAAAAATAGCAAAAAGAGTTTCGCCCGTTTCCTTGGTAATGGTGAACTTGCTATCCTTCGTGCTGAAACTTGTTAGATCAGTGAAACCAAAGAGCGACCAGAACAGACTATAGAAGCTGGTATCGGCTCTGGATATGAAAGAAGAAAAAATAGCATTCAGCATAAGAGTATGGCCTTAAAAATGTTCTTCGTATAAAATATTCTTATTAGAATAAATTAAAATAAAGACTTTCTCAAAACTATGATTATTAGTCTGCTAACTCCCAGAACTTTGCCAAAGAATATAATTGCAATTACTTTGAAAAACGGTGATGTGTCTCAGGATCGGACGCATTGAAGATAGACCCATTGACTGCTCGCAGTCGTTCGGCCATGTACTTTTGTGTACTGACGTAGTGGGAGTACAGCTTTCTCAAGCTGAATGCAAATGAAACGAATATCAAGGCAAAAAACACCATGAACTTGAGGACGTCCAGGATGAGATGGTATAAAGACAGCTGTAGTGGGCCAAGAAAATCATTCATTTGCAAGGCAGCGGACAACGTGACAAAACTAAGCAGCATCCCCATGGAGAACAAACTGTTAGCAAGCAAGATGATCTTGTACCAGGAGGAGGGACCGAAGTCTTCCGAAATGGGATCCAAAACAGCCCAGTGGCCTGTAATCCCGTAGGCCATCAGCCTCAAGGCATAGGAAGTCATGAATAATGCTATCATGACGAAGGATACTGCGTTCCACCACTGCCCGAAATAACGTATTCTTCCCTGGGTCAATAGTTCGTTGGATTCTTGAACGATCATGCCAAACAGCCAAACCAGTATGAGCCACTCTGAAGATATAACAACAAATAACGAATGTTAAAAGTTCCGAAAAAGTAACTGTCCCTTTCGTAATTCCAACCGATATTATCTCGGTTTTCCTGTACCTGTTCCTTGAGCAGGTAAGAATTCCACACGAGATCGGAGTACGACATAAGCAACCTACCTGGAATGGATGGCTTCATAATTTCTTTATCAAATGTGTCTTGAAAGGCTGACACCATAAGTAACGTGATGAAGAACAAATTGGACCAGAAATGACTGATATACTTGACCACCGGGTTACTTAGGACTTTAGTCACCCTTGAACAAGGTGCTACGATGTGCGCCAAGGCTAGGAATGGCAGTAGAAGAATGTGCCGGACCATGTACAATACGGTGCTCAGGATACTCCTGTCTCTCCAGTTGGCCTCGAAGCTGAAGATAGTGTAGATGTACCTGTACAGGACCATGTTAAGACACAGCTGGCTATAGGGATGGGCTACTAGCTGTAAAAAAGGAATAACAGTCCAAATCTTTAGATTGGTTTTACCTGCAATACTCCATCAAAAACACCACATTTCTGTGCTGATCTAAGTCAGAGCATCGCTAACTCACAGATCAAACCCTGAAACAACCTCTGGGCTGATCTAAGTCAGAGCATCGCTAACTCACAGATCAAACCCTGAAACAACCTCTGGGCTGATCTAAGTCAGGGCATGGTTAACTCACAGATTGAACCCTGAAACAACCTCTGGGCTGATCAAAGTGAGTCAGTTATCAACTCACAGACTGAATTGGAATCGGCATGTTCGGTTTTACGGAGTGAAGAAATTAAAACAGGAGAACCCGGAGAAAACCCCTCGAATATTAATCAAGGGAAAGACCTAACAAACTAGCTCTACTCACGCGTCTGTACCACTCAAGTCCAGAAATATACTTCATAGTTGAGTGGCGAGTATACGTTACCGCTACGTCATGTACCCGGCGTCGAGTCCCATTTTCTTACCTTTTCATTGTATCCTTTGATGGCCAGGTTCAGGAAAGTCAAATCCTTTGCGTCTTCATCTTTACTCTCAACTTGAACGTATTTTTTTTTCTTTTCGAATTCTGGGCTCACATCTGTCAGCAACTTGATTTCTTTAAAGGTTCGACATTGTTCTATCAAATTAACGGCGAAATCTTCACAATTTTTGGATTCTTTTTTGTACTCTTCTTTAAACTCCACGTCTAGTCTGTGATGTCAAATAAAATAGTGTTTTATACTTGCAGTGCTTCTAAATAGTAAGCCCCGAAATCGTCCTCCCAACGACGGAGGTTTTGGTGGACGTCAATCAAGACGTTTCCATGACATTCCATAGTCACGTGCCCTTGACAACTTTGTGTTTTCCGACAATCTTATAACCATTTTATCCCACACCATAGAAAATACAAATGCTTAGATTCAACAGACATTGCATGATGGGAAGGAAGAGTGAAATACCGACGAATATACAACGGCTTTCCTGCTTTCTGATTGGCTGTATTTTCTATGGTGTGGAATAAAGTATATTATACACTTAATGACTGGTCCCGAGGGAAACAGTTAGTTTTGTTTCCCGAGAATCTCAATGTTTCCCGAGGCTCCGGCCGAGGGAAACATTGAGATTCGAGGGAAACAAAACTAACTGGTTTCCCGAGGGATCAGTCATTAAGCGTTTTGTTATATAGCTAATCATTTTAGACAAGTCAATTTAGAAAATTTAGAAAATTTGGGCACTTGTATCCCGGTCGGGATACAGTTAGATTTAACTAGTATCACGTGAGCACCTATCAACCAATGAGAATGCTCGTTATATAGTCAAAATGATTAGCTATATAACAATATTATATATCCTAGTCAAACTCGTTTTCTTATTGGTCGAGAGTACATCACGTGGAGGGAAATAAATCTCAATAACTCCCGCGCGGGTAATAAATGCACGTGATCAAAGCGTGAGAGGGGAATAAATCCACGTGATCAGGTCAAAGTCCATCGAAAGTTCGTGTGGCTCATCAAAATGGAGAGAAAATTTTTCTTCGTTTGACTAGAGTATATAATAAAACACTTAATGACTGATCCCTCGGGAAATCAGTTAGTTTCGTTTCCCTCGAATCTCAATGTTTCCCTCGGCCGGAGCCTCGGGAAACAAAACTAACTGTTTCCCTCGGGACCAGTCATTAAGTGCTAAATATACTAATGTATAATACATAATATCAGCGATCACAGCCCGTTGAACTATGTCTTTTTCCTTTTTTCGAAGCAGTGATGAACGAATTTTACAACAATTCTACAATCAATTTTAAACATACTTAATATGATAAAATTGTCGTGGTTCGTGATCGATACCCACCCCCCTCCCCCCACCCCCCTCCCCCTCCCCCTGAGCCACCCTGTTTTATTTTGACAATGTGCCGCTACACCCGTGACATGTCGTGAATTAAGAAGATTTATTTATCTATATATTTATTTGCTTAATCAAGTCATGACAAGATAGACTGGAAATGGTCATACCAAAGTTTGACTTTATGCATAGATATTTACCTGGATTGACTGAGTAGAACTTGGTTGAGCCTGAAGATCTCGAACAGCGGGTTGACTTTAGTCTTGTCGTGAATGAACATGAAGCAGATGTAAAGTGGGTTAGCAATGGCTTGATATGTATTGATCTTGAACAGTACCTTGTGTTCTTTAGGGCATGGAGTCCTCTGGACCATGTGGATAGGGATTCCTAAACTTTTGGCCATCGTTGACAAACTAATATCCAAATTGTTCCTGTAATCCACTTCGATCTGGTCATCTTGAAGCTCTTTTATTTTATACCCTTTGACAATGAAATACTCTACAATATTGTAGTTGTTGGACTGCAATGCCATCATCAGTGGAGTTAGAAAACCTTCCTCCTTCGTCTGCATTGGATCGAGATCATCCTCCTCTTTATATGTCTCAAGTCGTCTGACAATCGTCTTAACGCATTCAAAAGCATTCTGCCTGACAGCAGTGAATAAGAATCCACCAACCTTCGCCCCTTTTTCAAAGAGTACTTCCAAAACTTTACCATTATCTTTTTGAATGGCTGTTCTCAAGAGTATCTTGGTGTACCTTCGATCTTCACGAAGATTGATCTGTTTCCTTTTCACTAGTTTGGTGATCTTTTCAACATCACCTTTCGAAACCGCTTGGTGCAGTTCTTTCCAGTCAGGCTTGTTAGAAAGAAGCTGTTGATACTCAAACGTTGTAGGTGAAGTAGGCGAAGTTGCCATCCTGAGGAGCGCACTCAGTTTTTCCCTCTGAAACTGAGACGCTGCATGTGGAGGAGTAGAGTTAATATAATATGAACGAACCTTCAGATAATTATGCAGTATTTTGGGACTCTTGTTATTGTTCGGTACGTTGATCGCAGCCGCATATATTGTAATACTCAAGGCAAAGAAACAATAGAAATTGAAGTCAACCATGACTGAAAACAATGGTACTGTTTGGCCAGGCAATGAAGTATCTTTTTTGCATGCTTGATCAAACAGTTCATTAACTTTAGGATTACTATACTTTGCTAACAAAGACATGCCAAATATTCATCGCATTATATAATCAGCCTCGGTTTCTAATTTGGTTGTCATAATGAGATGATAACTAGCGGTAAGCTAGTGTGGGCTGCGTCGGTGTTTATAATGAAACACTATGGATAAAAAGGTAAATTTTACACCGTAAAAAATAAGAGAGAACACTTACTGACGTTTCGGACGCTAGTCCTTCGTCGGAGTAAAAGAGAGAATAAGAGTGGAAGGTAGTGTATATATGATAAAGATAGAAAATAGATAACCAATGAGAGCAAGGTAGGCAAGGTTACGAGAAAAAAACAATAAGAAATAATAAAAAGACAAAAGAATAGGTTAATTAAAAGCGAAGCGTTCATTCATCCCATTGGGATTATGAGTACCCAATAGGTGAATGAGCCGCATCTCTTTGGTTTTGCGACAATCAATGTTGCCGCTAACCAAAGACAAACCCAAAACAATGAAGTCGGAAAGTGAATGATTAGGTAAATTGAAATGACAGGAAACTGGTTTGCTTTTAATTAATCTATTCTTTTGTCTTTTTATTATTTCTTATTGTTTTTTTCTCGTAACCTTGCCTACCTTGCTCTCATTGGTTATCTATTTTCTATCTTTATCATATATACACTACCTTCCACTCTTATTCTCTCTTTTACTCCGACGAAGGACTAGCGTCCAAAACGTCAGTAAGTGATCTCTCTTATTTTTTACGGTGTAAAATTTAACTTTTTATCCATACTGGTTGTCATAATATTAATTGTCGAATATTTATGTACGATGACGTCGCCTATTGATATTTTAACGTCCCAACAAGAGATTTTGGACTGAAAAACATTGCGCGCTTAAGGTAATTCCGTAGTAATAGATCCGAACATAGAATTTTAATAAAACTTCACACAGTCATTAAGTTAATGCTACTTATTCCAAAAATGAAATAAAAAAGTGGAGTCACCGTGCTCGTTTTGGCGCTAGATGACGGCAATTTATAGCATTTTTGGGGTTGTGCGAAAGAAATTTTCGAATCCTGAGAATCGAACAAAAGGCCCCACCACTTTCAGGAAGTCATTGCTAACATTAAACTATTTGCGTTATTCTTTCTTTTGTGAAGCAAAGCAACAGTTGGATGCCGAAAATTTTCCAGAAAATGCAGTCGTTGTAAAAAGCAGGGACTTTTCAACTTCGTTGTTCTCCCTAATATCGATCTGGAAACAGTTTTCCGCAGTATGTTTTTGAGAATATCTCGAAAACTGGACATGGAATTTTGTTTAAATTAAGATATATTATGGTATACCTATTCCTTATTGATTTACTGAAATAAAAAAGATAGGTCACCGTGCTCGTTTTCGCGCTACAGCTCGCTAAAATACGAGTTTTGTTCTCGAAATGTAGTGATCTCGAAAGGACTAGGGAGAGTTTACACACAAAAAAATATAAAAAAGACTGTGATATCTTTCTAAATTTATACAAAATTCTCATATCAATGCCAGATACCTTCGATTGATAATTTCCTGGTTGTTTTGGTTTGTTTTCTGTATTTTGCGTATTTTTAACAAGCCGTTTTTACCAGCCCCGGCCGCCATCTTGAAATCGTAATAATAGCCAATGTGCACGAGCTCACGCTGGCTAAAATCGTGCGCAGTAGCATGTGCGCAATGCAAAACTACGGAATTACCTTAAGTGCACTGACACACTGACAGGGAATGATCGACCCAGAGGTAGTGAGGCGGTGATTACCCCCCCCCCCCCCCCCCCTCTTTTGCATCAATAAATGCTTTTAACTGAAAACATTCATAGGGATAAACTCTGAAGCTCTGAAATTTAATTTTTTTCTTCAATTTGCGACGCAATAGTTTTCGCCATTTTCCCGCTTTTTAGGGTTTCCTGTTGTATTGGCGCATGTACTTTGCCGCATTAGGAATAGAATGACAACAGGCAGCCCATTTTAGAAATCCTGGACCGTTCCTGACTTGGTCTATTAAGGAATCATACGAGAACACAACAACAAGACGACAAATTATACATCCGTGCAATATGCATTCACTTTTATTGTCATTCGACTCAAATATGTACTAAATTCTGATTGGTTATTCAACGGCAAATAACTGCGTGTAAATAATGGTGTGAGCATGCGCAGAAATTTATAACTACCTACAAATATAAACGGTGACAGTAAGAGCCCCATTTGCGCATTAGTAACCACTGAGTGCAGAAATTCATAACTACCTACAAATATAAACGGTGACAGTAAGAGCCCCATTTGCGCATTAGCAACCACCGAGTGCAGAAATTCATAACTACCTACAAATATAAACGGTGACAGTAAGAGCCCCATTTGCGCATTAGTAACCACTGAGTACAGAAGTTCATAACTACCTACAAATATAAACGGTGACAGTAAGCGCCCCATTTGCACATTAGCAGCCACTGAGTACAGAAATTCATTACTACCTACAAATATAAACGGTGACAGTAAGCGCCCCATATGCGCATTATCAACCACTGATTCATAAACATGGAGTCTCGAATCTTTTAAGATTAAAATATCTGACAGGGGGAAGGGGGAGGGGGGATGGGAAAATTTTGGAAGGAAAAATATTAAAAAAAGCAAATTCAAGTAATGTTCTATTAGCCGGTAACAAAACGAGCAGGGGACTGGCACCGAGTTTCTTAAATTTCATTAATTTCACGAACAGACCCCTTTATAAGAAAGAGTACCTAAAATTTAATATGATTTGAAAACTTGATCAAGTTTGGACTTCCTACTACTTGCCTTCGGCTCAGTCTCCTTTACAGCCGTCATTATAAGTCTCAGACCCACTTGGCGGGGAGGGCCCGTGAGAATCTGGGACCGACACTGACTGCTGTGCCGGAAGGAGACTAAGACATCAGCTTCTACAAATGACTGATTACACATGATATATAATGGTTTTTCTGAGTTACTTCATATATCAATTGTTAATTAGAATAACTTTATATTAAGGCCATAAATACACTATTCAAAACTATAAAGCTATATTGTTGACCACCCAAGACTTGGGATTACGAACTACAAATTGTCTGTAGATGTGTCTGGGAGGCATTACCGCCTCATTTCATTTTAAACTCCTGCAACAAAGAAGTTTGCCTTCTGCGTTCTTCATCCCTGGGATAAGCATTGTCTGCTATCTTCCTTGTAGCAATGTATCGTTTGAGAATATCCTTGAGATTTTGATGTCTTATGGATTCGCTACTTTGTTCTCTCGCATGATCTTCACCCTCCTAAAAAAGACAAGTGAAAATAGAAATACGATAAGATTGAATGGACTCCATACAAACGCCGTTGTACCAATAGTCCCCTTCATAGTTCCCTGCGCCATCTTGAAAGGTAGCCATGCCTTTGCATCGAAGCGAGACGAACCGTGCGTCTAACGAATGAAATAACCTCTGGGCTGATCAGAGTCATGCAGAGCCCTGGCAGCTACCTCAAAGATCAGATTGGAATATTCAGGCTGTTGGTTTTAATGGAGGGAGGGAAATTTGAGAATCAATATCCGGAGAAAAGCCCTTCAATCATGGGAATTAACACCTAACAAACTCTTCTCACGAGTGATACCGAGTCCGGGAAGTAAACCAGATACCATAGGTGAGAGGCGAGTGCACTACTGCTACACTACCCCTTGATTCTGCATGACAGTTTGGAAGAGTTTGGTCTTGGCTTACCTCCAGCTCATGGTCAATTCCAGTGACGTCAACATTAAAAGTATCCTAAAAACAAGTCAATGAAAGATTTTTTATTATTAGAAAGCTAAAGTTTCTTCATGGATTACACTGATCGAGTTCCTAAGGATTTAAGGATTTCTGTGCCTCTTGTTTTGCTGGTATTCCTAACAAGCCTACACTTTCTTACCTTTTCACAGGATTTCGCTATGTGTTTTATTTGACGGTACAGATAATGAACGTTAGGGATGAGGTTGAGAGGCGGTGGTAGAACACTACCCTTCTCAACCCAGAACATCCACAGGCTAGTGCGTGACACTTTCCACTTCTTGATGGCGTTACTCTGTGGAGTATGACCGGAAAAAAAGACTTACAAGCAATACAAATAAGGCCCCGTTTACACGATCGCTGGCTTATTTGAAACCGTGTTAATATTTCCCAATCGGTTACGCCTTGCGTTTACACGACATCAATTTGATATGTAATGTAACCGTGATGTTTTGAAAACGTTTTGAAACTTATATGTCATACTGCTCTCGTGTAAACGCTCTTTAACCGTATCATTTTCGACCCGGTTTCAACTGGAAACTCGCATGTGAAGGCGAACGTTCTTATGGCGAAAGTGTTGCACAGCACACAGCATAATGTATGTAAAACAGAAAACTCAGATTTTTTTTAGCCATGATTATGATTGCAAGGAGATCTTACCGCGATTTTATCATAGGATCTCGTCATCATCGCTATAAGCATATTGATGGCCACAATGACAGCAAGAACCTGAAAAAGTCCAAACAGAAGCTCTCCCGTTTTCTTGGTGATGACAAAGTTCTTGTCCTTAGTGCTGAAGTTATGTAGATCTGTTAGACCAAAGAGTGACCAGAATAAAACCTGGAGTCCTGTTCCAACACTGGATGAATGAAAAGCAAAATAAGAGAGGTTAGGTGCCCACATTCTCATTACAGCGGTTTTCTTATGAGCATAGTTAATGGATTGGAATGGTTTGAAAACCTATTGTTCTAGGTTTTTGTTCGACTTTTTTCCATTGTTATATGACGTTTACTTGCACAGAGAAGGAAAAGTTGCAGCGTTTGTTCATAGTAACTTAGGGAATATATACATTTTTTTTCTCAAAAATGTTCTAAAATGGGTAGTATTTGTTAATAAATTCTATGGATAGAGATTATTTTTTCATTGAATAGGAAATCACCTTTTTTATACGCTTTCATATTTTATCATGTAGAGACTTAACTCTATCTGCGCAGAATCATTTATCCTCTTCTTTGTAATCTTAGAATGAAAATTTTACACTTTCCAAATGTTCGTACCTGAAAGTAGTACGGAAACTAGTATTTTCAGCCATATTTGCTTTGGTTCATTGTGCACGGTCAGTATCACGTGATGGTATATTTCAACATTGCTCGCCAAACAAAAACCTAAAACAATAGGTTCTTACTGAGCATGTACACGGTACGACATGCTGTAACATTGAAATGGTTGGAATATACATATTGATTCGTACCTTGAAAACTGATGCTCTGTCTCATGATCTGTGCTGTTCATTGCCTTCCTTTGTTCAGTGATATACTGCTGAGTACTGATGAAGTGCGAGTACAGCTTCCTTAAGCTCAAACCAAACGCCAGAAATATCAAAACAAAGAAGACCATGAACTTAAAGACATCAAGGATGAGATGGTACAAAGATAGCTGTAGTGGGCCAAGGATGTAGTTAGCTTGCAGAGCGCCTGACAGACGAATGAAGCTCAAGACCATTCCTATAGAGAACAAACTGTTAGCAACCAAGATGATCTTGAAACAGGAGAAGGGACCGCAGTCTTCCGAAATGGGATCCAAAACAGCCCAGTTGCCTGTTATCCCGTAGGCGATCAGCCTCAGTGAGTAGGAAGCGACGAAGAATGCCATCATAAGGAATGTCACTGCATTCCACCACTGTCCGAAATAACGCCTCTTTCCTTGGATCCATAGTTCCTTGACTTCTTGAACGATCATGCCGATAATCCAGGCCAGTATGATCCACTCTGCATGGAAAAGAGTCAAAGGAACTGAATCAGACACACATATATATGCATTGATCCTTTTGGTTAACCAACTGTAGAGTAATCTGTAGGGTTACATAGAATAGTCATAGGTGGATCTACTGATGAAGTTGACGTTGGAGGGAAGAAGGGAGAGGGAGGGCGGCAAGTTGGTACGTTCTCGGAAATGCTGTATCAGCATCTTCGAGGTCCCGCACCGCAGTTGGTGCTAAATGGGTACATGAATAAACAAATGGAAATAGAAATCAAAAGAGCTTATTTCTTCCTTCCTTCCTTCCTTCCTTCCTTCCTTCCTTCCTTCCTTCCTTCCTTCCTTCCTTCCTTCCTTCTTTTTTCCTTCCTTCCTTCCTTCCCTCCCTCCCTCCTTCTGTTTTTCTTTCTTTTCTTCTATGTATGCATGTTTCCATTCTTTCTTTCATTCGATCTTCAAATCATTCAGATATCCATGTATAAACTGATTTCTATTGGCTATCCAGGACACCACATACAATCTTACAACATACAATACACCGCATACACCACATACAGACACCACATACAATCTTACCTGGAATCGATGGCTTCATTATCTCTTTATCAAACGTGTCTTGGAATGCTGACAGGATAAGCAAAGCAACAAAAAGCAACGTAGACCAAAAATGATTCATAAACTTGATCATGGGATTTCCCAGGACTTTGGAAATCCTCGTACAAGGAGCGATGACATGTATCATAGTCAAAAAAGGCATCAAAAGAATATGACGAAAAGTATACAGCAAAATACTCAAGTGACTTCTGTCTCTCCAGTTGGGCTCGAAGCTGAAAATAGTGTAGATGTTCTTGTATAGAACCATGTTCAGACACTGCTGGCTGTAGGGGTGGGCTACTAGCTGTAGAAAAAAAAACAGACCATGTTAAGAAACGTAACCTCATTATTGTTAGCTGGCTGCAAGGCACAACTTATATTGATTTGGAAACTTCTGACTGTCCTGAACCCTCTATTTCAGTTGCCAGATTGAAGACTTCTAATGGCGTAAAGAATACTATAACTGGAAAACCCTCTTAACTTGGGTGTAATTTTCCCCCATTTCAGACAACGTGTCATATCCCTCAGTAGAGTATATAATCTCTTTTCTTTGCTTAACGGTTGAATACAACATTACACATCAAAAGTTTCCAGATTCGTGAAGACATCGGAAAGTTCACCGCATGAGCGAATTTCAAGTTAAAATGCAGCACTGGGAAATTTGAATGGGAGCTATGTTCTTGACTTAGTTGAGAAGATGTTTCTTTCAGTACACAATGGCAGGAAATGTTGCTGAGGTAGGATCGTTTTCTACTCCAGCAACCATATTGCGTGCAACACATTGCATCGTGTAAAATGGGTCGCAGCATCGATTGCGTGCAACATTGCGCCGTGTGTCCGTAGCGTACAGTTATACCTTTTCATTGCCTCCTTTGATGGCCAGGTTTAGGAAAGTCAAACCCTTAGCGTCTTTTTTTTTGATCTGGACGTGTTTCTTTTTCTCTTCGAATTCTGAATTGACATCTGTGAGCATCTTGATTTCTTTGAAAGTTCGACATTGTTCCATCAAATCAACGGCGAAATCTTCACAATTCTTAGATTCTTTTTTGTACTCTTCTTTGAATTCCAAGTCAAGTCTGTGATCAAGTAGAGAATAGTAGATATCAGGATTACACTCCATTGCCTTTGAACATTTACTTTAAAACGTAGCATTTGGGTCAGTTTCCATACTTACTGTATTGTTGACCAAAACGGCCAACCAATAAAACCTGCCTACGCTACTGTCTGACATTAACACTCATTGTTATATAGCTAATCATTTTGACTATATAACGAGCATTCTCATTGGTTGATAGGTGCTCACATGATACTAGTTAAATCTAACTGTATCCCGACCGGGATACAAGTGCCCAAATTTTCTAAATTTTCTAAATTGACTTGTCTAAAATGATTAGCTATATAACAAAACGCTTAATGACTGATCCCTCGGGAAACCAGTTAGTTTTGTTTCCCTCGAATCTCAATGTTTCCCTCGGCCGGAGCCTCGGGAAACATTGAGATTCTCGGGAAACAAAACTAACTGTTTCCCTCGGGACCAGTCATTAAGTGTATATTGACTCGGACCGAGGGAAACAGTGTGTTTTGTGGTCCTGAGACGACGATGTTTCCCGAGGTGTAGCAGTCAACACACTGCTTTCCCAAGGTTCCAGTGAATAAGTATTTTGTTATATACCAACTGTCAAAGGACACAAAAATAATTCGATTATTTAATCATGTGACATAAGAACTTAGAAAAACTCTTACGTTTCCGGTGAAATCACTTCCGGTTTTGTTATTTCCCGATAGATAACATATTATTGCCCGCTGAGAGCCGTTGCCGGGGAAACATCGAAACTTTTTCTCGTTCACGTGATACCATCTCACCCAATCAGAGTACGAGAAAAATGGACTTTGACAGTTGGTATATAACAACTGCTATTGTTGTGACGTTTCGGCGTTGATTGCATTCACATCGCCCATAGTGCATTTCGGGCTTGGTATGTAACATGCAACAAAACCTTCTCTAACTTTTTTGAAAAAGCTGTATATAATTTGTACATTCTTCACATTCTAACTCTTACTCAGTCACCTTAAAATTCTAATATTTGAGCCGCTAAATTATAATATTTAAAAAAAAGTATTCTGAATATTAGTTATAGTAAGATATTTACCTGGATTGATTGAGTAGATCTTTGTTGAGCCTGAAGATCTCGAACAGCGGGTTGACTTTAGTCTTGTCGTGAATGAACATGAAGCAGATGTAAAGTGGGTTAGCAATGGCTTGATATGTATTGATCTTGAACAGTACCTTGTGTTCTTTAGGGTATGGGTTTCTCGGGTGTTTAGACTTCAAAGATATTCCAAATGTATTGGTAATTTTGACCAAGTCTATATTCAGGTTATTCTTGCCTTTTTCCTCGCTTTCCTCGCTTTCCTCGCTTTCCTCGTATTCCAGCTCTTCTATTTTATATCCCTCGGCGATAAAATACTCCACAATATCGTAGTAGTTCAGCTGTAGCGCCATCATCAGTGGAGTTATGAAACCCTCGCGTTTCGTCTGTGCTGGCCCTACATCATCCTTATCGATATCAATGCTGGGCAAGTTCTGGATATGCTTGACAATTGTTTCCACACATTTATACGCATTCATTCTAACAGCAGTGAACAGCGACCCGCCAACTTTTGCTCCCTTTTCGAACAAAATTCCAAGAACTTTATCATTATCATTTTCAATAGCTGTTCTTACAAGCAGCTTGGTGTATCCTCGGTTTTCTCTCAGATCTATATTTTTTTCCTCTCTGAAAATCTTACAGATATTTTCTGTGTTTTCTTCAAGAACAGCTTGGTATAAATCTTCCCATTCCGGTTTCCTGGAAGGAATCTCATTGTAGTCGTACTTTGCCAAGGTTTGTGATCGGGGTCTTAACGTTGCCATCTTCTAACTTTCAAACGGCTCTTTTACTAGGGAGAAAATAATAATAATAATTATTATTATTACTATTATTATTATTATTATTATTAGAACATAGTCATACTCACTTGACCAATCAGCAATCAGTATTTAATGCTCTATATCCCATAGAGAAACTAGGGTGTCAAGTGATGGGGGCCTTGAAGCACAGGGACAATAAGGGATTATTATTAATATTCTCTATAAGCTAGACATTAGTATTCCCTTTATAAAGAATACTAATAAGGTCTTTTGTTTTCTTTTTGTTTCAAGGTCTTACTAATACTAATGTCTAGCTTAGAAAATACTAATTGAATAAACCTGTATTTTCCCTGTGCTTCAAGGCTCTTTCTATCTTGACACCTCAGTATAATTACTCTATTGAATATACAGAAAATTATTCAATGTTCTCCTTACAAACATTTTTAAGTCCTAGCGTTTTAAATCATCTCATCATGAAATGTCGTAATATATAGCTCATGATAGCAAAGTCAATTAACCTTGTCGTCGGTAAAAAAAAAAAAGAACATTATTTACTTTATTTACCAACAAACTTCACTGTAGGCTATCTAAAAATCAAGGAATGTATGTCCAGGTCGTAGAATTTGCAAGCATACAGTGAGTTTCTGATTGTAATAATGCCACGAGGAAATAATTTTCATGATTCCGCTCTCAAATAAAGCTTTAAACTTTAGGCTTTTTTCATCCACAACGTTAATACACAAGAAAATATTTAATAAGGGATTTATTATACAACTGCTTTTTTCCCCAGTGTTTATTCCTTTCTTACACTTCGAAAAACCCAATATAAAGCTGCGAATACGGCAAACCGGTTTTCACCATATATAATACGGCCTCATATTTGCTTAGTTCTCTATTCCTTATTTGGTAAATTACGTCACAGTTGTATAATAACTACATCTTATAGCTCTATAGCCAATACGGTGACCCACCCTTTTTTTCTCGGTTTTTGACTTGCCTAACAATGATCGATAAATGATTTCTAAGAAAATTCTTGATTAAATCCAAGTATCCGGAACTACCTTTTAAAATCCTGGTTTATTCAATTCAATGTATATATTATACCCATGCATTGAATTGAATAAATCAGGATTATTAAAATTGAAAAAATATGAGTGTATTGAATTTTGCTACAAATGGCTCGCCAGAGTAACTCAAAAGGAAATTAAAACCTTTTTTTGTTTTTGTATGGAAAATATAGCATATTTTACCTCTAAGATGAAGTCTTCAAATATATTTTCCAGCTTCGAAAGACTTCCGTAACTGATTAGTCAGCAACCAACAAGACTTACTTTAGCTGTTGTATTATAGATCAGCTTCAATGTTTAAGATGACACGTCACAATGACAAGACAGAGAGTTTTGTAGTTGAACTTTTGAATTGGCTTTGCTTTTCTTGTACTGGTAGCAGAAAGAAAAAGCTCGAGATGCAGAGTCCAAGCTTGTGTTTTCAGTCAATGCTTACTAATTAAAAGCATTTTGCTTCGCTGTTTTCATTCACCTTGTAGGAGTGGCGCTTGTCGTTTTGATTCGTTCATGTCAAATTCAGACTCTTTGAATTTTTCTTGCTTAAATCTAAATGTACTTCTAAGAGTGATTGAAAAAAGTTTTAAATACCGTTAGGCCTGTGGTCCATGACTTAAAAAGGAAGGAATATTTCTTCTTCACTCAAAGTAAAAATTCGCCAGGTGTTTTTAACAAAGGGTTAATCCTGGGTTCTTGGAAAAGTTTGTTGATTCAGAATTTTTTTTACAACATTTGCGGATTGGCTGCTTCGCAACGCTTGGGAGAATTGAAAACTTGATCTATATATCAATACTCAAAATAAAAGAGCTTGTGTTTTAGTAGGTCTGGAAATAAATGAAGATAAATTTTCTCCATGAGATTTCCTGGAGAAGCCGCGCGAAAAAATGGCCTTGGGACAAGTAGGAACCCTTGCCTTCAACTCGTTATTTTCATATACTTTTCTTCATCTTCCAAACATAAAATATGATATATTTAACATTTTGAACACAGGATAAAGTGTCTCGTATCGTTTGGAAACCTGCATTAAGGAGGCTGCTCTTTTTTTTTTTTTTTTTTTTTTTTTTTTTTCGATGCTCACCCATCTTATTTTAAACGGTTGCAGCTCCCGTTATAGACATCTGTTGGACTAGCCAGTTTTGTGAACGATTACCAATTCAATGAATTTTGACCAGATATGGGTTTTGGGGAGATCGGAGCTATTGCGACGTCACTAAAATTCTTTACCGAGGATTTTCTCGCTATCTAGACTTGATCACGAAAAACGAACTAGTGTACACAATAGTTTCAGGTTACACGTACAGACAGGGAAAGTCTTAAGAAAATCTATGAGAGCGTTTTTGGTAAATGAGTAGCTAAATATTTTGATGCAAAAGACATTAGATTATTGTTTGTTTTGCTTTTGCCGCCAAAGAAAAAAATTGAAATCACATAATGTTTTTAGCTATTCACATATATATATAGCCTTAGTTTACCTCTTACTAAGTCTGTAAGCGAATCCCGTTTTTCTGTATTTCTTGATCTCACAATTTGTTATACACCATAAATTCAAATATTCCAAATTTGTCAAAGCGTCTTGATTAAAAGCATTTTGCTTCGCTGTTTTCATTCACCTTGTAGGAGCGGTGCTCGTCGTTTTCGTTCATGTCAAATTCAAACTCTTGTAAAATTGTTGAATTTTTCTTGCTTAAATCTAAATGTACTTCTAAGAGTGATTGAAACAAGTTTTAAATACCGTTAGGCCTGTGGTCCATGACTTAAAAAGGAAGGAATATTTCTTCTTTGATCAAAGTAAAAATTCACCAGGTGTTTTTTGTCCTTTTTTAATCCTGGGTTCTTGGAAAAGTTTGTTGATTCCAGAAATTGTTTACACGGATTGGCTGCTTCGCAACGCTTAGGAGAATTAAGAACTTGATCTATATATCAATACTCAAAATTAAAGAGCTTGTGTTTTAGTATGTCTGAAAATGAATTAAGATAAATTTTCTCCATTGGAGGGGGCGTCTGTATTGTTTTCCAATTGACAATCCACGACAGCGTTGTTGCAGATCACTTCGTGTCGCTTGCATTAGTTAGCGTTAGTAAGCACTAGAGCAGAAAGAAAAAAGTCAAGAAATAAGTAATATATACAATATGAGTGGCCGTGTTGTATCAGATATACAACCACAAGCCGAAGGCGAGTGATTGTATATCTGATACAACACGGACACGAATATTGTATATTACTTATGAAACGTCTAGGTGTATACGGGGGGGGGGGGGGGGGGGGGGACTCCCTTATATCGTAGGGCGGGGGTGCTCGTCGTATCTTTCAGGGGTCAAAATCAGGGGTTTGGTATCGTTTAGGGTGTCTAAAAGCTTTTCGGGCCATTTTTGGTAGTGATTTGTCTTTACTATCCAAAGGTCTGGAAAATAACTTATGCTTACATTAGGGCTGTAACTGAATCACATCAAAGTACAAGGGATTCTTAAGATAATTGCTGTCTTTTTTAAAGAAAATGTACCCCAAATGGGTTATTAAATGGTGCGCCGTAAGGATGTGACAGAAACTCATAAGGAGATTGAAACGTGTAACACTATAACTCATGCTCCGAAATATTCAGATATGCACAGAGATATGCAAATTAGTTCTTTTGACCATATTTGGAACTTTAAGCTTGATTCAAGATGGCCGCTTCAATGACATTCAAACTTCTCGTTGAATTTCCTGGTTTTCAGCCGAGGAGATTTACTGCATCTGTCAGTGGAACATACGTTATAGAGCGAAAGCACTTGAACCATGAAACAAAATCAAATTAGTTTCTAACTATTAGTCGGTATTTAGTGACTAATAGACGTTATCACTGAACCAGAACACTTTATATGACACAAAGAGCAAATAACAAATCCACATACCTTGGTTCTCATTACTAATTAAACTTTGTACATTTACTGGTCTCCTGTGTATTGCTCTTTGTGTCATATAAATTGTTCTGGTTCAGTGATAACGTCTATTAGTCACTAAATACCGACTAATAGTTAGAAACTAATTTGATTTTGTTTCATGGTTCAAATGCTTTTGCTCTACATGTCTTTAGTTTAATTTGGAGAGTTTTTGAAGCAGGAGGACATGAATTTCTGATAAGAAATTCATCAACGAAAAATTTGAATATTTCGGAGCAACGACCAAAGAAATGTATGGTTGTTACACGTTTCAACCCCCTTCTGAGTTTCTGTCACATCCTTACGACGCAGCAGTCATTAGTGTCGGTCCCAGATTCTCACGGGCCCTCCCCACCAAGTGGGTCAAGGCTGCAAAGGAGACTGAGTCGAAGGTACACATGACAACTTATGATTTTTGCTTCGCTTCTTCCGATATTAATTGTTAATTAGACCTGGAATTAGTTACGATATGTAAAGTGTCTATAGATGTGTCTGGGAGGTTTTACCGCCTCCTTTCATTTTAAATTCCTGCAACAAAGAAGTTTGCCTTCTGCGCTCTTCATCCCTGGGATAAGCATTGTCTGCTATCTTCCTTGTAGCAATGTATCGTTTGAGAATATCCTTGAGTTTACGATGTCTTTTGGACTCGCTACTTTGTTCTCTCTTATGATCTCCACGCTCCTAAAATAGAGAAGTGAAAATAGAAATATGATAAGATTATACATAGTATTGTTTTCCTTTATTCCATTTAGTATTGTTTCTTTGTTTGCCAATAAGTTTTGAGAAGAAACAATGATACATTCTCAATGGAATGACACGCGGTCTGAAATGAGAAACATTACGTCCAAATAGGTACAAGTGCCAGAATGCGTTCTATATTCTAAACCAGTACTACAGAGAGAAAAGCCCTTCAATCACGGGAATTAACACCTAACAAACTCTTCTCACGAGTGATACCGAGTTCAGGAAGTAAACCAGATACCATAGGTGAGAGGCGAGTGCACTACTGCTACACTGCCCCTTGATTCCGCATGACAGTTTGGAAGAGTTTGGTCTTGGCTTACCTCCAGCTCATGCTCAATTCCATCAGTAATGTCAACATTAAAAGTCTCCTAAAAACAAGTCAATGAAAGGTTTAATATTACAAAGTGTCTTCATGATTATACTGATGGAGTTCCTGTGGATTTGGCGGGAACTTTCGCGCCAAAAATCACGCGCTCGCTCACAACTGTGTGACTAAACTTTCTTACCTTTTCACAGGATTTCGCTATGTGTTTTATTTGACGGTACAGATAATGAACGTTAGGGATGAGGTTGAGAGGCGGTGGTAGAATACTACCCTTCTCAACCCAGAACATCCACAGGCTAGTGCGTGACACTTTCCACTTCTTGATGGCGTTACTCTGTAGAATATGACCAAAAGATAAGACTTACGAGCAATACAAATAAAGCCCCGTTTACAAGGACGAGGGTTCATTTGAGCCGTGTTATTTTCTACTCGGTTACACCCTTGCGTGTACACGACATCGATTGTATGTGTAATGACGGAAACACGAAGGTCACGGGTCCGATTCCTGTCAGGTGGACTTGGATGAACTTGGTGGACTTTTTTCCGAGCCCCTGCACAAGCGTGTGTCTTCCTAATAACTTTTCTATCATGAAACCGTGATGTTTTGACATTCTCGTGTAAACTCTCTTTAACCGTATCATGTTCGACCCAGTTTCATGCTAATGAAACTGTGTTCAAATGAATTAACCGGGTCGATATAAACGAGGCCTAAGAAACTCGCAATCCATGTAAAGGCGAACGTTCTTATGGCCTAAGTGTTGCTCGCTAGCTGCTGCAAGTGCATGGCGCACATTCACATTTTTTTGCATGTGAAACAGAAAACCCAGTGTGTGTTTAGCCATTATGATTGTAAGGAGATCTTACCGCGATTTCATCAAAGGATCTCGTCATCATCGCTATAAGCATATTGATGGCCACAATGACAGCAAGAACCTGAAAAAACCCAAACAGAAGCTCTCCCGTTTCCTTGGTGATAGCGAAGTTCTTGTCCTTAGTGCTGAAGTTCTGTAGATCTGTTAGACCAAAGAGTGACCAGAACAAACCGTAGAGTCCTGTTCCAACACTGGATGAATAATGACAAGCAAAATGAGAAAGGTTAGAAGGTGGACTTTCGTTATAGAGAGGGGTTACTGACATGCCGTAAATAAAATGGCTTCCCATCAGAATGGTTATGGTATGAGAGGGAAACATAGGGTACTGACTTACAGCACGTACACGGTACGACATGCCGTAACATTGAAACGACTTCCCATTGTCTTAAAGTAATTCATCCAATTACAACCCTTTGTTGCGGTAACGGTGAGATACATCTCGCGATCGGCTACGAGTTTGCCGTATCATTTTCTACAAAAAGCGCTCTAATAGGGTGTGTGTATGTGGTTGGAATACATATATCAATTCGTACTTTGAAAACTGGTGCTCTGTCTCCTGATTTGTGCTGTTCATTGTCTTCCTTTGTTCAGCGATATACTGCTGAGTACTGATGTAGTGGGAGTACAGCTTCCTTAAGCTCAAACCAAACGCCAGAAATATCAAAACAAAGAAGACCATGAACTTAAAGACATCCAGGATAAGATGGTACAAAGACAGCTGTAGTGGGCCAAGGATGTCGTTAGCTTGCAGAGCGCCTGACAGACGAATGAAGCTCAAGACCATTCCTATAGAGAACAAACTGTTGGCAAGCAAGATGATCTTGTACCAGGAAGAGGGACCGAAGCCTTTAATGGGATCCAAAACAGCCCAGTTCCCTGTTATCCCGTACGAAATGAGCCTCAGTGAGTAGGAAGCCACGAAGAATGCCATCATTAGGAATGTCACTGCATTCCACCACTGTCCGAAATAACGCCTCTTTCCTTGGATCCATAGTTCCTTGAACTCTTGGAAGATCATGCCGATGATCCAGACTAGTATGATCCACTCTGCATGGAAAAGAATGAAAGGAACTTAATCAGATACGTACGCAACTGGAGGGTTGCCCTAGAAGGCTCATAAGGTATAGATTTAGGAGCTACGATCAAGCGCAAAAATGTAATTGTGACTCTTCCACCGTTTCTTACAGTTTTAGGGTTGAAACGATATTCC